>JBBPDJ010000021.1:4105782-4143144 GCA_037974625.1 Cucumis cinereus
GAATTTAGTTACTCAAAAGAGAGAGAAAACAATATATATATATATATATATATATATATATATATATATATATATATAAAAGCTGGAAAATGCAGCATAATCGAGAAAAGAAGTAGTTTGAGGAAAATGATGGAAGAAGGAAATGGATTGGGCCTTGGGCTGCGAAATTCAGGTGAAAGGCCCAATGTTCTTTCACCTTAACAACAATAATCAAATTAATAGATAAATAAATAAATTAAATTAAATTAAAAAATAGAGTCTGTCTCAGCTGTGAGTCTGTGACGCTATAAATCGGAGGGCGGCGCGGGTGACTTCACCTTGTCGTCACGCGCTTTTCCGCAATCCCATGCTAATCTCTCGATCCACGCGCCTCTCTAATTTAATTTTCCTTTTAATTTTAATTTTAACACACACGCATTTCTCGTTTCCCTATGTTTTCTTTTTTGTTTTTACATTCTCCAAAGTCAACTTCACCAACCGGAACACGAACCCGGTTCGGCATGTCCGGTCCAGTTTTCTTCAATTTTATTATTTTGGTTAATTGGATTTCAAAGAAAATCGTTTCTCCATGGTTAATATTTTACATATATATAGAAGTTAGGGCTCCTAATTTGGGAGAGATTTTAGTTTTTAATCATTATTTGAGTTGTTTGTTTAATAATTAAAGTTAATGATGCAATGTTTGACGGTTAACAATTTGAAGCTATTAAATTGTCACAAAGTTAAAAGGAGAGCTTTTACCTCTCTCCAGGATATCGAGTGCAACCTTTTCGAGATAAAAAACGTTTTTTATGGTGTCTAATCTTTTTGAAAATGTTCGGTTCTTATTCTGTTGTAGAACCTATAATTTTGTAGCTCATTTGCTGGCTAGGTTGGCTTGGTCCAAGCTTTGATGAGTCATTAATTTCGGTAGCTACATCACCCACGAAATTTAAAACAACCTAAAGGAGTATGAGTCATATATTTCAGAGAACGTTGTTCTTGCCAAGTTTTGATGTCTTTTTTCAATCTACTCAAGTCCAAACCATTAGGACCCCTTAGTGGTTCTAACAAAGGAGCACACAAATGGAGGTTGGTGTTTCTTGAGTTGTGATATCCTCAATTGGTTGTCCCCTGTTATTAACGAGGAGTCTTTGTAGTCAATTTTCTATTTCTTTATAAAGACAAAGGAGTTAACAGATTCATGTAATACAATTTAAATTTTATAAACAAACTAGGAACATTTCAAATGTCTTAATAGTACGACGAGGAGGGTACAATTTTGGTTAAATTACGATCTAGTTAAAAAAAATTGAGTTTGTATTAAATGGCTTGTTCGATTCAAATATGTTCAACTTTCTATTTTGTGCCTAATAAATAATAAACTTTAAGTTGACTAATTAATTTTTGCACTTTTAGTTTTGACTTTAATGCATTTTTAACTTATTTAAAAATACACTTAACACGTTGAACTAAAAAGTCAACTTTATATCTTAAAGATCTCCTTTACTCGTTTAGAAAGGATGTTTAAAATTTCAAGGGCCTAATAGGTACATACACTTAAAATTTAAATACCTATCTAATGCTTTTAAAGTTTATAAGCTTGTTAAAACCCAAAAGTCGTACCTTTTAAATTTATAGACCGACTAAGTATTACATTGCGTGATTATGGATCAATAAAATATACCTAAAAAATACGAAACCAAAATTGAGGTCAAGTCAAAACATATTGAGCCAACCTTGATGCCTAATTGACTATCGAGGCGTGAGTTAGCCTTTGAACCAACCTTCCTGTGCCAAAGGAGTCCAACAGTTAGCACGTCTTTAGTCAAAGAATCCCACAAAAAAATCGATTAAGTTATTAGATCGTCTGAATTCAAAGAGGAAACAGAAAAATACATAAATTAACTCTTTTATAAATACAAAATTACACGTCTATAAAAGGTAAATGAAATCATATTCTCAAACTCTCTAACTTATATCATGTAAGCCACTTTTTTTCGTATTCAAATATATATGCATTTGGTGTTACATTAACATTAAATACTTAAATCTATAGGCTTAAAGTTATAAAATAACCAAAGAATTTAACTCATTTGGTGAAAAAGGTGATGAAGATGGGGTAAAAAAGGGAGGTTAAAAGTGGGGTTTTTTTTATCCTTGTCATTTTTTTTGGGTAAATAATTGGGGAGAGGTTAAAAAATAATATTATTTAGTAAAATAATGAATAAAGAGAAAATAAAAAAGAATTGGTGTAATAAATAAGAGAGAGAGAGAGAGAGAAGAGGAAGCATGATTTGATGTAAAGGGTGTTTAGAGTGTGGTCTCAAAATCCGAGCATGATGTGTCAAAATCTCATTGCATCAATCTCTCCCTCTACTTCTTTTTGATGCTGATGTATTGAATGGACGGATGGATGGGATTGATGACTGTTTTTTTTCCTTTTTTAATTTTCTTATTTAGTACTAAATCTTTTCTCAATCTTCTTTTAAATCTCTTTAATCACATCATTCTCTTTGTTTTCTCCCAATTCTAATTAAATACAAAATTACTATTTTCTTATCAATATCCATTCATTTATATCACTTCCATTGATCCCACTCACTTTTCTGATCAAACACATTATGATCGATTTTGTAAATGTTCAAACCGATTCAAACTACGAAGGAGTACAAATTGACTGTCAATGGATTGGTTTAGGTCGATTTAAGCCTTTGAAATTTTTTTCAAACTAACACTGATCGAACCTCTTCTTTTCTTTGACCAACATTTGGTTTGATTAGTTTTGGTCATTTGACCCGGTTTTTCAATCTATCATGCTCACTCCTACCACCTACTTACACTTTTTTTACGTTCTTTTTTTTTTGTATCTAATTACCTTTTACATAATTATTTGTTTTTTTCAAATTTGAGTTGTTCTAGTCATATGTTTCTTTTAAAAAATGTCGTTAAAAGTCGAGCCGAAATAAATTTTAAGAATTGAGTTTTCATTATGAAATTTGTCTAAGAAATTTAATGTCAAAAGTGTAGGGTTTCTTTAGTTTGCAATTCTTAATTGTATTGATTTAAACTCTGAGCTCTTGTAAGTGTATTGGTATGCACAGTTCTCCATGTCTCGTTCTCTATTAATATCATGCAAAACTTGTAATTTGAACCAATTAAATTCTTAAATTTTTACAAATAAATTACTTTAGATGTTTACAATCACACTTATATAATTCCCGAAATATCGTAACTTCTTCAAATGTTGGATTTTTATAATGGATTATTAGAGTTTAGGGTTACAAATTCTAAAAAAAAAAGTCGATAAGGAGTCTGAAAACCCTGTTACAATTTCCATAGTTAGATACTCCAGTTGGTTATACAATCATTATATTATAAGAACCAAATTGTTACGCACCCTAATTTACAATTTCGTTGTTACAAATTTCAACACTCAATTAACCATTTACTTCACTAATACAAGTACATAACCCAAATATGTATAGTTCAATCATATTTAACAATAGGTAAGAAAGTCAAGTATGATCAACCTATACTTTTTTACGTGACGCTTTTACCCTTGTTTCGCTTTTTATTTACTATTAGAACGGTAAATAATTAGAGACCTAAAGTGATATATAGAGAGAGAGAGAGAGGGGTAAAAAAGAAAAAAGAGGAGTTTTGGGAGAGAAAATGTAATAAAAATAGAGTGTGGGGGTGAAAGGGAAAGGTTGGAATAAATGGAATATTTTGGATAATGATGGGTTTCTGTTAACCTCAGAGAGGTTCCTATTTTTGTTATGACAATTGAAAATGATGGCCAAATGCCATTTTGAATTGTTATTTCATATTATTATTTTTTCACTAACCCATTTATTAATTTTTTCATATTTATTTTAATTTATACAATATTTTTATTATTAACTTTGAAGTCAAAAGTTAGATTTTCTAACTACACGTACGATGAAAAAAGAGTAATATAGATGTACATATCTACATGTTTTTTTTTTCAATTTCCACCACGTAAATACAATAATAAAAAAAATATTTTATTTTATTTTTAAAATCAATTTTTTTATCAATATCTAATAAGATCATAAATTTATTTATTTCTTAATCGTTTTGGGTTTATGAATTTTTTTTAAAAATGTTGAGTATGTGAACGGTCTATTAAACAAAGTAACACACAACACAACCGAACATGATCATGCTATGTCGAATTATCTAATGTCAATTAGTAACTAAATGTAATCAACCGATTCCATCGAAAACAAAACGAGACTCGTACGTATATCAACCAAAAAATAATATTTTAAAACTATTATATATATATTGATATGAAATGAGAAAAAAGAAAAAAAAACATGACATTTTGGTAATGAGGAGAGAGAAAAAGGGAAAGTAATAGAGTGGTCAGGAAATACAATGATGATAATGTCGAAAGCTATTTTGTAATGTTATTGTTATATATATATATATATTGTAATTTTTTTCAATTAAAAATAGATAAAATGTATTTTTCTAAAGCATTAAAACCAAAAAAATAAATTAAAAAAAAAAAAAGGAGAATGGAAATTATTAATTTGCAAAGGAATCCATAAAAGGGTGAGGCTAATATTGTACATAGCCTTCCTTTCCTTCCCATCTATCCTTCTTTAAATCAAAATAAGAAGCAAACAAAAAGAGAGAATATAATGAGAAAATATAAATAAATAAAATTAAAAAAATAATAAAGTTAATAAATTAATTTTTTTAAATATAAATTATTAAATGCTTTCACTGTACTGACAGGAAGAGATTTGAAAACAGCTTTATTGATACAATACTGAAAATGAACCTCATCTTTTATCTCTCTCTTTTCTTTTTCTTTTTTTAAAAATAAAATTATTTTAATATTCAAACAAATTATTTGAGGGAGAAATAATATTTTAGGGATTATATTGAATAAAATTGCATTTTCTTTTATTTAAATAATGTTTCAAAAAATCAAACTTCAACCAAAATGGTTAAATCACAAATTGGATTTATATGATTGGAAGAAAATTAAAATTTAATACTGTGATTTATTATTAAAATTTAGTTAATATAATTTAATATTATTTAGGAAAACTTTATCAAACCAATGAAACTATTTAATATTATTTATTTAAAATAAAACATTCTTTGTTAAATAGAAACAACGCCTTTGTTGTTACAATTAGGACATTGTGTTCAACCGTAGCCCTAAATTGCACGGGTATGACAATTATCCAAAACTTCCTTTCGTAGTAGACCAAATAGCTCAAACGACTAATTTATGAGGCACTCCATTAAATCACGAGGAATAAAATTAAGGACACTAGCAACTCTATAATGGGAATGTTTTTTCCTTAAATAATAGAGAATAGATTGAAAAACTAAATATAGTATAACAACAAAATCATCTTAATATATCAAAACCCCGTGATTTCGAGGAATTATAATTTTATAACGAATTTCAAATGAATTTTATTATTTATCATAAAAAATAATTAATTATGGAATTTGAAATGACAATATTTATGTTTTTTTTTTTTTAATAAAAAAAAAGGGGTTTATATATATGGAGTGTAATGAAGTTCTGTTTCATTTGATTTTGTTCACTGACATAGGAATACCTGCACACTTCTTTTCTCTTCACGCACGCACGCATTCTGAAGCTTTACACAAACCCCCATTCCTCTCTCCTTTCTCTCTCTAACTCATTTGGATTCACAAACAAAAGCTTCAAATAAATTCATCTTTCCATCTCCCTTTTCATTTCTCTCTACTACCCTTTCTCTTTCCATTTCAAATAATGGATGTTTCTTCCTTTTCTCACTATGACTCCTCTTCCGCCGCCACCGCCGCCCCCGACAACACCAACCACCACCACCTTCCTCCTGGCTTCCGCTTCCATCCCACCGACGAGGAACTCATCACTTACTACCTTCTCAAGAAGGTTCTTGATACTAACTTCACTGGTCGCGCCATTGCTGAAGTTGACCTCAACAAGTGCGAGCCTTGGGAGCTTCCTGGTATTTACTCCCTTTAAATCACTTTTCTCATATTTTACTTTTTTAATATCATTAGCCCTAATTTTTTTGAACCACTTCAAATTCTCTGATTTTCAATCTTTTAAAATAAACATTGTTTGAATTTTTAGTCTATTTATAAGAAAAATACCAACAATTTGAGATAGAGCCTAACGTTTATTGATTGATTATGTTTATATCTCAGTTTTCTTCCACAAAACCTAAATTAGCTCAACATTTGAAGTAAGTATTATATTTAAATTGTAATTAATATCATTTATGGATCCACAATAACAAAAAGTTGTAATTATGTTAAGAGAAAGATTAGAAATGTTGATAGTTTTTAAAGGTTTTTAATTGAGTGTAATTAACGATATGATTTAACACGATGAGGCAGAGAAAGCGAAGATGGGTGAGAAAGAGTGGTATTTCTTCAGCTTAAGAGATCGAAAGTACCCGACGGGTCTGCGAACGAATCGAGCGACGGAGGCCGGGTACTGGAAGGCGACGGGAAAAGATAGGGAAATATACAGTGTGAAAACATGTTCGTTGGTAGGGATGAAGAAGACATTGGTGTTTTATAGAGGAAGAGCACCAAAAGGGGAAAAAAGCAATTGGGTTATGCATGAATATCGCCTTGAAGGCAAATTTGCTTATCATTACCTATCTGCATCTTCAAAGGTAACTCCTTTATCTTTTTGTTTCTTTAAAACCCTAATCCATTAAACACCTTTATATATATACACACACACACACACACACACACACACATATATATATATCTGTTAGGATTTTATGTATGTTCTCTGATCTCATGCATTTCTCCCTTTGTGGAAGTTAGGGTTTGGTTAAGATGATCAGTCAAAGAAAAAGGGATATTGCTATGTTTTTTTTCTAATTAATTTTAGATTGTAATGTATGATTTTGATTTTAATGATTGATTGTTGGAGAATATCTTAGTGGAATTTAATCATTTTCAAGTAAGTGATTATTAGTTGTGTCATGTTTTTTTAAGTATGTTTCTTAAGAAATAATTGAAATGGATTTAATGTTTGATTTTTACACTTAAAAAATCGGTAAGTTTTCAAATAAATTAAAATAATTACAAAATTTACATATACTTTTAGACATCAATAGATTTTATTGGTTATATTTTGTATATAATTCAATGAATTTGTTTTTTATTGTTTTTTTTAAAAAAAGTTATCAGAATTATGTCGAATGTCTTGTCACAACTATTAGGAGATTGAAAATGAAATAATAAATAAATAATAGGGGATACTAGCCCTATAAAGATTAGAATAAATATATTTTAAGCTTAGATTATAAGTAATTTAATTGCTAACATTTTCTTTTGTTAGGTTAAATGAAATTGTTAATACGTTAATTTGAGTTTTGGTCGTCATTAAAAAATTTTTACTCTAAAATTTTTTATTTGGGGAAGTGATATTTATGTATGAATCTAATTATCAGGATGAGTGGGTAATTTCGAGGGTGTTTCAAAAGAGTGGCTCCGGCGTCGGCGGAGCCACCTCCAGCAACGGTGGAGGTTCGAAGAAAGCCCGGTTCATTCCCGGTTCAATAAACGTATACCCAGAACCAAGTTCACCGTCGTCGGTATCTCTCCCGCCGCTTCTCGACTCATCTTTGTACTCAGCTCCGGCGACCGGCACGGCGGCGTCTGGTAACATAACCGACCGTGACAGCTGCTCGTATAATAGCCCAACGGCAAGAGAGCACGTGTCCTGTTTCTCCACCACCACCGCTGGCGGTAGCTTTAACATCCCAAGTTACGATTTTGCCACTCCCCCGCCACTCCTAGCCGCCGACCCATCTCCCCGCTTCCACCGTAACATCGGTCTGTCGGCGTTCCCAAGTCTCCGTAGCCTGCAGGAGAATCTCCAACTCCCGTTCTTCTACTCGCCGGTAAACCTCTGTTCTCCACCAGTGCCGGCGCTCGTTAACGGCAACGATGTTGCCGCGTGTAGCTCCGGCGGAAATTGGGGTGTCTCCGATGAACCCAAACCCATGAACGCCACTGAACTTGACTGCATGTGGTCCTACTGATTTTTGCGATCAGATCATCAAAATTTAGTAGTTGTTTAATTTGTTAACTTTTTATTTCTAAAACCCTCCTAGAAATTATGAACGTTCTATCCTTAATTGCTTTTTTTAGTTCTAATTTTCTGGATTCTCTTATCTCCCTTTTTCTAGTTCAAATTGGTCGGAAGATTTGAACCACGTAGTACCTTTTGATTTTCATTAATCTTAATTAACTTAAGCTCCTTAGGTTTTTCTTTTTAAATATTTATGTTTATATCTTCTAAATTTATATTTATTTTCTCTTAATTTTGAGAACACAAGATCCTTTAGTAAAGGTTCACCTAATTAGCTCAAAAGTTACAAATTCAAACAAATTATAATAGTTAATATATTATATTCATTGGCCAGTATTAGTGAAATAATTTTTTACATTGTTAAAAGTATTTAATTAGCATTCAACATTGCTAACAAAAAATTGGTATTGAAACTGATCCTTACATTCGATTGCATGCTATTTCAAGACCTTCGATTTGAAATGTTTAATTTAGTTTTTTTTTTTTCGGTAGCTATTGTATACGTTGTTTCTTGTAGTACACGTTATGAATGAAAAGATTAAAAGAAGAACGATAAAAGTTGGGGAATAATGATGTTGAATATAGATGAAGAGGCAAAATATTTGTTTGTATTTGTTAAAGAAGTAGTGAAAAATCCAATCTTTATTGTGAGGATCAAAATTTGAAAGTGACTGTTCATGGTGATATGTGTTTTTTTTTTTTAATAAAAAAATTAAAATAATGAAATAACTTGATTTAGGGTTTGTAAATAAGAGAATAATCCATGTTTATGGGAAGAAAAATGGGTTTTTCTTTTCTTGTCTTTTTGTTCATCATTTATTAAAATCTTCAATTGTTCTCTATCTTCAGAAGTTACCTTCCTGCTCCTTCTGCCAAACTTTTCAGTTTTCACTTTTTTTTTTTCTCTCTTTTTCTTTTTCAGTAATAAATATGCAATCTTTGTATGTTTCTGTTGGATATTACTTTTTGTTTCCATCATTTATGGATATTAAGAACATTAATTACAATTATTATCAGTGTAACTATGTTTGATGGTAATTAACTTCACAACTCAGATTTGTGTTCAAAGGAAAGACAACTGGATCAAATAAAAATGTGAACGAGAGCAAGATCGTCGAGTATCAGCACACGTACATACAACGAGGATTCCAACGTTTCGTTATCTCACTTGAACACATTATCGCGAAACTTGAGTTTTAAAGAGGTTAGATTTTACTTTAATTTGTTCTTGTTAAATGAGTCGTGATATATATGTTTAGGTTGACGGGTACTAACTTTAAGGTTTACCAAACAATTAAATACTCTTTTAAAAAATTCACATTTAACAAGTTAATTAAGTTCAAGTATAAACTTAACTAATTCAATACTTAACACAATCCAAACACGTGTTTAACAAGCCGCTTTAACGATTATAGACTTTACAACTCTAGATTTAATAAACTTCGGGCCTATATTTTTCATATAATCGTTTTCATTTAAAGACATTTGATAAAAACACTATTTGGTCAACAATTTTTTCTCAAAGCATTTAAGGATGACTATAAAATACTATGAACTAATAATTTAAAACATTGGTTGCTAGAGTTGTCTAATCACCACCAAAGTTGGTTATCAATGGTCGTTAGAATCAATCACTCGTAACAATCATCAAAAGTGGTTGTTGAAATTAGTCGTCGATAGTAGTCGGTGGAGGGGAAAGGGCATGAAAAAACTTAATTTTGCATTGTGCAACCAAAGATGTAAAGTGAAGGGGCTTGAAAAGTTGTCCATGTTTCCTACTTAATATTGCAAATATATGTTTGTACTTTGTGCTTTGAATTGTAAAAAGTACAATAATAGAGAGAGACCATTTAATTGGGCAGTTGAATTAGGTAAGGAAAAAAAATACACAATAATAATAATAATAATAATAATAAAAATAATAATAATAATAAAAGTTTTTTCATGCCCTAAACCCTAAACCCTAAACTCTAAAGTTCACTCACATGGATATTGGTTTTAGGTTCACCCGTTAGTTGTGTTTGAATAGGCTTTTTAGACCTTCACAAAAATGCCTACTATACTTGAACTTGGAGTACCCCTATATTATATTTACGTTAATTACATTTTATTTTATTTGAATTCTTCTATGTGTTAATGTCGAATCTCGAAAATGTGAAATTATTGACGTTTAAAGAATTTATTAGCGTGATCTCTACCGAAAAGGTACTATGTAATATAGTGTGGTTGTACCATCCAAATGGTAACATGTCCATTTGGGTAAGGACACCATTGTCCTTCCCATTTCAATCAAAAATATTAATTTCCCCTCTTACTTTACCCTCTTTTTTTCTCCTTTTCATAATAAATGACTTTGGAATTTTGTTCCTACCCAAATTCAATTTAATGTTGTTTTACAACTTTTCATAGTTTGATTTTATATTTTTGTCCTTGCTTGATTTTAGTATGTGTATTATCTTTTTTGCTTTTGATGCAGAAGCGGTAGGAAAATTGATTCTTTTTTAAGAGGACGTGAGGTGGAAGAATCGAATCTTTTGACTTTAAAGTTGATAGTACATGTTTTATATCAGTTGAGTTATGCTCATTTTTAACTTATGAAAATTGAAGTTAATTGATCTCATTGTGCTTAATGCAATTGCGGGTTTAAGTTTGTAAAACTCCGTTTGATAACTATTTCATTTTTGTTTTAAAATTAAGTTTGCACTAAAACTACTTTTTCCATAATTCTTTTATGTTTTTGTTATTTAGTTTCTACTTGTGTTTTTAAAAATGAGGCCATGTTGGAAACTATAAGGGGAAAATGTAGTTTTTAAAATTTGGCAAGAGTTCATTTAAGATGGGAGAAAATCACAGTAGAAAATTTGGAAGAAAATAAACATAAATTATGAATAAATAAATATATAAAAACAAAATTTTTATGAAATTGAACCTAAATAATAAAGTTACAGACGTTTAAGAGTATAAATTGACTCTTGCTCCAATTTAAAAAAAGATATAAAATATATTTTAATCCTTATATTTCAAATTTCATTTCATTTTAGTCTTTGTGCTTCCAATAGTCTAAATTTAATCCATAAATTTTTAACAAAATTTATTAAATTGTATGATTATTCTACGCAAATATATTTTTCAAACATTTTAGAGTGAATGCGAATAGAAAATGCCAATTTTTTTGAAGAGGAGCTCTATTGGCCTGTTGATTGAACTTATTTCCAACGGTTAGAAGTTCAAATTTCTTACACCAACACGGTATGTTATTGGAAACACTTGATCTGCAGTTAGGTATTTATTTATATAATAATTTGTGTTCTGATGCGAAAGTCGAACCAAATCTATCACAAAACTCACCTTACATTCAACTCAAACCCAATCGGAACATAACTCAAGGGTTAATGCATAATCTAGACCGATAGGTCACAAATTTACAAGTCATAAGAATTGACAAACATTTACTATTAATTCAAAATTAACATTAATTAAGATAGTAAATCTGATCTGAGAAAGAACTTTCCATGGGCTATGACGTACAACAATTGCTCGAGAACTCAATCCAAGCAAAGGAAAATGGCAAATAAGAGTATAGTAAAAAACTAATGAGAATACTTCAAGTTTGTGGAAACCTGATTCATTTCTTTTGTTTTTTTGATTTACCTTCACTAGATCGCTCAGCAGACCCTGAAGAGATTACTGCACTATGACTGTGTCCTGAATCTCGAGTTGAGTGGTCGATTGATCTACTAGGTTCATGCGAGTGTTTTCTTTTCGATGAATCCTTTTTTTGATGATCTCTGGACTTGGTAAGTTCTGGTTCCTGTTTAACACTTGAAGGCTTTGATGGTTCCTCGAATTCAGATACTGAACTTCTAGGTTTGCTACTTCGTGAAGAGGTTGTTCTTCTACTGCTCGAGTGTGGGCCTCTGGATGTTGTAGTTTGATGGGAATTGGTCAATGAAATTCCAGAAGATTTTTGATACAATGATTTCAAAGGGTTGGTGGCCTTTTCGAGTTCTTCAGGTTCTGGGTAATGCACAAGAGATACCCGCCGGGAAATCTTTCCAACTTCAAGGCATAAAAAATAGAACAGTTTTATCAGGGTAAGATGACTTGAGATGCATGGAGTATCAAAATTGTTCGTTTCTATTCTAATGCATTTAGACAAGAAAAAAGTTTAATGTAGTATTAGCATATTACAGCTCAACAATAAAATGTTATGACCACTACTAACTAAAAAAGTATGTTAAGGCTGCTCATAAGTTTAGAACTAAAAAATAAAATTTTAAAGCTTGTAATTGAAGAACCGGCAAGCGACAGTGAATATGGAAGGAGTAGATTAAAAGTTATAGAACACACTAATAGACTAATGTCGGCATGTGAGAACAGACAGAATCAGATTCACTGAGGATGGAGAAGCTAGGCTAGAAGTCTAGGCAAAACATCATTAGTATTGAAAGTGAAACTAAACCAGTACACCATCTACCTATCTATAATATATGAACTTTGAAAACGAAGCTCTAATGGAGAGCAGAACTGGTGCAGATTTAAGTATCAGCCAGGTATGACAAAAAGAAGAGAGAGAGAGAGAGTAACTGCGACGACGAGGCTGATGATACTAACATGTGAAGTAAAACGGATTCAAAATGGAGGTGTTTTTGGATTAAAAAAATATTGAAATACATAAATATTTACTCTAATAGAAAGAGGGGTTTTTACCTAATCTGGTGTCCGATGAAGATGGTAGAAAAACAGAAGCCTCAGGTTCTTGAGCCACACAGCTGATCACATCATATGATTTTCCTTTTGATGAAAACAAAAGTAGATTGATGTTATTGTACGGAGAAAATGAACAGAATAGCTGTAATTCACATTCAAACAAAAATACTTCAAGCATATTCATGCACCAACTGTTATTACTGATAATAGATTAATTCAAAGAGTCGAGAAAAATGGCACAAAGCCAATGAGATTACATGAAGCTATTTATTTGTGCAGTAAGAGAAAAAAAGGAGTTCTTCAATTATGATTGACTATTTCTCATCAATGATATTATGATTGACTGTTTCTCATAAAAAAAATAATGATAAAAAAAAGAGAATCAAGAAAAGTGGACGTCAAGAAGATTGTCCTCATAGTCATTGACAATCTTTTCTCGGATTTGATTGGACAAGCTACACTTTGTTCACTTTCTTAACGAGATTGAGGCTTTTGAGAAGGCATCCTAGCAAAATATCTCAACAAGGTTGACACAACCTAAGCATCCTCATCATTTCCCAATGCAAAATACATCCAAAGAACAAAATGTAATACATCATAGAGTTCTATGGCAATACATTATTAAAACGTAAATGTAAATTAAGCTGGAGAAATGAAAGCATTCCAATTGAGACATATGTCTTGGATTGAATAATGAGTAAAGAGTTTGGATTGTGAACATGTGGTCGATAATGAAGAATAAAAGCTCTCTCAAATTGAGCACAATCAAGCCTTCTTTAATCACAAGAGTGGATCTAGAGGAAGAGGTAGAAATTTTAGCACTTGTGGAAGAGGAGGAAACCAAGGAAGAGTTGAAAACTACTCATCACCAAAAGCACAAAGTTTATTGCAACCACATTCAATTCAGAAAATCAAACTTCATTACAACAATGTTCAGATTCATGGCAGAAGCAATCAGGTAACACTATTGGGAAGAACAATATTGTAAAAAAGGAAATCAAGCTTACTCAAGTCTGCTTACCCAACTGTCGTAATAGATTGACAACTAATACCAACTAATACCTCATGTTTGGTAATTGCCACAACTCACCCTTGATTTCCTGAAAGTACAGCTTAAGTCAATTGGCCCAATTGATTAAAGAAGGCTTGATTGTGTTCATAAACTGGCCTGCACACTCATGGATATCAAGAAAAAAAATCAATTGGCCCCAATTAAGAATATTGATTCTCCTTCAGCGAGGTTCTCACTCCATGATTGAAAGCACCAAAGATTGGGCCTTGACAGAATATTCTTCAACCACAATTTCCCTCAGAACCGTTATTTAAATATTCAGTCTTATATATTTATGCATTTTCCTCTTGTAATTATCTGCACTTAATAACCTTCCAAATTTAATCAATCAGCCGTTAGCTTCTCAATTTTCCATTTGTTTTGCATCTTTGTGTAATTGTTTATATACCGCATACTGAGATGTGGAAGAATTCAATAAAAAGAACAGTGTATATTTTGACACAGTGTAAACCTCTTACATTAAAGCAGGCAAAGAGCTTCCACCAACATTATCTTGTTAATTGTCTAAACCTCTTCATCCTGTTAGTGTTAATCAAAGAGGCCTCGGGCATACCCTATGAGAGATAAAAACCAAGCTCTTCTTGCTAAGTGGGTTTGAGATATAACTTATAAGCACAAAAAGGATGCTTTATGGAGGGATCTTATTAAAAATAAAATCCGGTTCAGCATATCACCTAAATTGGGTAACCAGGCAACCCTTGTTCTCAAGATACCCACTTTTGAGACCTCAATCCTGGGTGAAGACCACAATGTCAATAACAACTTTTGAGACCTCAATATGGTCTTAGCCCCGATAGCCCTCACAACCAATAGATGCTTGGAAATGACCTCTCAATCCAGAACCACTTTTCTAGAAAATCTCTTTTAGCTGATAAGGGTGATAGAAACAATATTTTGGAGACATCTTTGGCTAGAGGAATATGGAAAGACAAATTTCTCTAGAAATGGGAACATGTTTAATACGGCCGTATCTCTGTGTGGTTCTATTTGCAGAAACGATCATGAACCAAAAAATCACCTCTTCCTCCATTCTTTTACTCGGAAATTCTGGAGAACTTCGCAATGCTTTTGGATAGTCTTTGGCTTTTCCTAGAGAAGTTACTAAATACCTCAACTCCATTCTCTTGAGTCACCCATTCAAGAATACAAAAGCTCTTTTGTGGCTGCATATATCTTGTGCTCTCTTTTGGGTGCTGTGAAAGCAAAGAAATCCTCTTAAAGGATCGTCCTAATAACACTTTCCTTGATCTTGTTATTTACTATGCTATTTCTTGCTGTAAATAAAAGTTCTAACCTTTTTGCTTCATATTCATACGCTTCCCTTTTAAACCATTGAGATAGCTTATTGTAGTTCCATGTTATATCGTTTTGTGAATTTCAAACATCAATGAAACTGTTTCTAAACACTCCTAGCCCCTCATTTCTAACAGTTTCTTTAAAAATAAAAGAAAAGTAAATAGATGACGAAATGATAGTTACCAGATGAACCCTGAAAGCTGCCCATATGTCCATCTGGGTGAAGTTGAAGAGAAAATTCTTGCCCATCAAAATCTGGGGCCTACAATACCCATTGAAGAAAAGAATAAATTCCTCTCAAGTTAAACAGTATTTGAAATGACTGCAACAAACTTAATCTTGAAAAAAAAAAATAGCACATTTATGGGTTGTTCTTCATTTTAATTTCATCCAAAGTGCAGGTAGCTGTAATATTTTTCAAGATTAGTTTATAATATCTTACTTGGTTAGCAGGCCATTGAATAAGCCATAGCTCTTCAGAGTCAGTCAAAGAAATATCAGTGAGAAATTCCCTTTTGTCTTCCTCAAACTCTGCTGGAGGTTTGTAGCCTTCTACACTTTTAAGAGCATCTACCTCGATACTCATACTCAAAGCCAATTAAGTCCCTGTAACAACAAACATCAAAGCAACACTCTGATATCATATAACAGAAAGAAAAAAAGAACTCCCAGGCATTTCGTTGAAAAACTCAAAGAAAAACTCTTTTCAACCCCCCCCCCCCCCCCAACAAAAAAAAAAAAAAACCCATGAAAAACAAACAATTTTGTTTCAGATTCAACTTTAAATGTAGATGAGTGATAACAAAATAATCAGAGATCAAAGCCTCAATTGAAAGAAGCAAAGGGTAACACGCTGCAATTCGAAAAGTCCGAATTTTTTCCAGGGGTGATTTCTTTTCCGTGGGTATTCTGCTGTTGTTGTTAGAAGAAAAAAAAATCAAAGCAACTTCTCGTTTGTTTTCATTAGACAGCCCCTAATTTGATTTTTCAAGTGAGAAATAAGACATAGATGGAGAATGAAAGAATAGCAGTACAAACAGAGGAGTAGAATCAGTACAGTCTAGTAGGAAGGAGCCTCCGGTGGAACGAGAGGAAGAAATACAGCAGCGGAAGCACTGAGCCGGAGAGATGGAGCGGCGGTTCTGCGGCGACACTCCGCAGCTGGAGAAGGGAAAATCTGGCGGCAAAATGAAAGGGGTTAGGGCTTACTCCTCCTTTTTAATTTTTATTTTTTCCTCTTGAGAAAAATAACTAAGTCATACGTCTAGTTGATTTAGCCGATAACTTTAAAATTTTGAATTGGATTTCAATTTATTCAATAACATTTAAAATATTACATATTTCATATTAATATTTGAATTTTATTTAAATTTAATCTTATTTATTTATTTATTATTAACTTAAAATAAGTAAACAAATTATAATTAATTAAAATTAATTTTTGTCGTAACTTTTAAAATTAAATTAATATTTTTAATTAATTAATAAATATTGACATCAACAAATATTTAATGAAAAATTGAGATTAAAAATATAGAATTTGAATTATAAATATTAAATTAAAACAAATCTCAAATTTTAAGAGTAAAATTGCGACATTCGAATACTTATGGATTAAATTGAAACAAAAATAAAAACTAATTGGATTATTTTGAAACTTAATGACTAAATAAAAACTATATTCAAAATCTAGGGACCAAAAGAAAGGATTTTTTTCTTCTTTTAATAGTTCAGTTTTTATTTGTATTAATATTGTTTATTTTTTAAAAAAATAATTTCATTTCATGAAAAAAATAAATTTGGTTATATTTATAAATATTATTTAAAATTAATTTGTTTTAAAAAGATATGTTTTAAAGTCTAGATACGAAATGAATATAAATGTGAAAGTTTAGACGCAATTAATTATAGAAAAAAAAAAAAAAAGAATTGATTATCTTCGAAAAACGCTTTTTTTAGGCGGTGTTCTTGGTCTTCCCTAGGATGTGACCGAACAAGAAGAATCGAAACCGACTGAAAAATATTCTCACAGCACCACTCTCCGATTCTTTTCCCATTTTCACACATACGAAGACTCCGTGAGCGAAGAAATGGAGGAATTTTCTGTAAATGATCCGACTCAGCTACTCCAAGCAGCTGCAAACTTCGCTAACTATCCCGGTTAATCATCTGTTACTCAATTTCACCTTCGTATTCTTCATATTCTTCTGAAAATGCACCAGATTCTGACTCTTTTAAGTATTTCCACTTTGCGAAGGTGTTCGGACTGATGCGTCGGTTAAGGAATTTCTTGACCGCTTCCCCCTTCCCGCCATCATCAAGTATTGTTTACAATTTGAAAATCGAACAATCTCTTATTTTTAATCAATTTTTGTTTTTGAGCTGTTGGGTGTATTGTGATTACCCTTTTGGTTATTTTTTCTGACTTGGGTTTGTTCACTTCTGCAAGTGCTTTACAAACAAAAGTAGAATTTCCAGGTTTAGAGGATACTTTGGTTGCATGTCTTGACAGGATATTCAGAACCAAGTATGGAGCTTCTCTTATACCGCATTATATGGTATAAACACTTCCCTTGTACTTTTGGGTCATGTTTAGGATGTGCTTAGTTTTCTGATACTATAGAGGGTGCCCTGATGGTGGAGGCTTTTTCAGGATTTGATTCTTCTCATGTTTATCAGATATCTACGGCTCCGTTGATTTGAATTTAAAGTCAGTGAAACCCATGTACTTGTGTTCAAGTGCAGTAGCATTTCATTTCTCTTCTTCTTCTTTCCTTGTTCTCGTAACTACACGAGACTAGTCCATCCAATCAACAATAGGATCCTTGGATGTGCTTTGCTTTATAGTCTGTCGTTAGGATACCCCTAACAAGAATATCAAATCTCAAAGTACCTATAATATAAAAAGGAAACTACAATGTAGTAATATCCTTTCTCCCAAAGTCCCAACACTACACCCTCTATTTACAACCAAGGGACGTTTGGCGAATTACCATTATGCCCGTACTAAAAATTTGACATACTAATCTTACTCATGTACGGTGTACCCCATATACCCCCAACTATAGTACTCTCACTTCAGTCAGTTGTATTAATTATTTCTATTCGCCTACCCCTGCAGCCTTTTGTACAGGTTGGACTACGGGCAGATTCTCAAACAGTTAGAACCTTAGCTTGTAAAACGGTTGGTTTTCTTTGCCATTATTTGGTTCAACATCAACCAGTTATCCGTTTTTCTTCGTTAACTAGTTTTCCCTTTCTTTTTGAACTTCATCTGTTTGTTATTACTGTGGACGCTAGAGCTTTTGTATTCTTAAACTAAAAATTAAATATTTTTTTCAGGTCACTCGCCTTTTGCAGGAGTCTGATGAAACTGCTCTTTCGGCCATACAACTAATTATTGACTATGGCATCTATCCACTTTTGCTCGACTGCCTTCTCAATGGGTAAGAGTACATACTGATGATTGTGGATTAAATTATGAATGATATTGAGTTTTTGGTGGTATTGGAACATCTAGTTTTTCTGCTTAAATCTTTACCCCAAGGGCATTGAGACTATAAATAACGATTCTTTCTTGAGTCATTAGAAAAGTAGTTGTATTATGGATGCAATTTTCACTTCTCTTGTACATTTGGAATATTTTGTTATTATTGTGAAACTATTACATTATTGAGTTTTATGATTGACAAACCTAGGGATGTAGGATTTGATCTTGACCCCTTGAACTCCCCTCCATTCGTTCAGCTTCTTTGTGTTAAGCAGCACAAGCACCTGATAAAACTCATAAGCAACACACATTTAATTAAACCCATGAAAATTGGAGCAAATGAAGTTGTTCTTAAATGTTCTACCTTGAGTTTGTTAATTCCCCCAACAGGGAAGAAAATATTTATTTTTTTCCAAGTTTTCTTAGATCCCGAATCTATGGATTTCATCTGTTTTTAGCTTGCCGTGAAATTATGCGTGAGGTTCTCATTTCTTTTTCTTTTTCTTTTTGTAGTAACGAACAAGTTGCTAACTCATCGATGGATGCAATTAAGACATTGGCTGCATTTCCACAGGGGATGGTAAATATATAATACTAATTGCTATTATTTATCTGCTCTATACGCCTATACGGTTAACTCGTCCTCTATGTTATTGTTAGGGTGTTGATATAATGTTAAATTTATCTTCACTTTCAAGTTAAGCTTTTGGGTCAATCGATGATTTAATATGGGATCAAAGGAGGAGGTCCTACTTGGAACCATATAATGCCGTTTACTTCCCATTTAACACTAATTTCCGCTTGATGGGTTTTCTTCAAATTTCAAGCACATGAGGGGCAAGTGCTAGAGTATTGATACAATTTTAGCTTTTGGGTCAATCGGTTATTTAAGAGTTATAATAAGTGTCTTTTTGCCAAAACTAACTGCAATTTGTGCTCTGTAGGAAATCATCTTCCCGACATATAAAACAGAAGCAACACACCTAGGGACTGTAGCTTCAACATGTTCATCTCTGGTATTGTAGCGGGTACTATGACTTTGAGATATTTATATTTGTTGGAAATTAGGGGCTAGGAGTGTTTATAGCCCTAAGGGTACTTGTGTAATTTATTGTATCCTAATTTTATTTCCTTTTTTGTTAGGGCTTGTTATAGCCTATATATATTCTTCCCTCTTGTACTCTTTTGATTATAGAAAATAATAAAAGCAGCTTCTATCGTAGTTTTTTCTCCCTGTACTAGGGTTTTCCACGTATACTTTGTGTTGAAAATAATTGTACTAAGGGTAAGGGTATTTGTGTAATTGTTATACCCTTATTTATTTCTTTTTTTGTCAAGGCCCTTTATGGCCTATATATATGTCATCCCTTGTAGTCTTTTAATTCATTACAGAGATATACAAAATATTCATATCGTGGTTTTTTCTCCCTGAACTAGGGTTTTCCACGTATACCCGGTGTTATTCTTTCTTTTCTTCTATTATTATTTTTATACTTTGTCTTTTTCTTTTCAATAATATTTATTGGGTAGCACTTAATACTTGCTGACTATTGTTCTTAAGAAAATTCCTCCAATGTCCAATCATGTTCTCTTTTGCTAGAGTTTATGTTTATTCATTGTTTCTTTTTAGCATCATTACTTAAAAGAAGAGCCCCCCATCTTGCAGTTTACTTGGTAGTAATTTGTGCTGATTGAGATTAAAATTTCTCAGGGAAGAGTTCGAGTCATGGCATTGGTAGTGAAGCTATTTTCAGTTTCTAGCTCTGTGGCATCGGCAGTATACAATGCAAATTTACTAAGCCTACTGGAAAGTGAAATCAATAATTCAAAGGACACACTTGTAACTTTAAGTGTGTTGGAACTCTTGTACGAGGTTTATTATCTCTTACTCCCTGTCTTCTTGTTCACGAGCATGTTGGCCTTGCCCCTTCTGTTTTTCATTTTGATATTCATTGAATAATGAGAAACATTAGTAGAAAAATGGTGTTATAAATTATGTTAACCTTTAGCTTTTTCCAAAGTCAGTAAACATGTACAATATGGGTTTTTGCAGTCTCAGTTGCACGAGTCTTAACATTAGTTGGATTGTTGGAAATAGACATGATTTCAATCCGTGTTTTAAAAAGCCCTCTCAGGTGCGCACCTAGGCGCAAGGTGCAGATCTAGTGCCTCACCTTGGAAAGGCGAGGCTCACAAAATCAGGCGCACGCCTTTTGTGAAGCCCCAAGGCTCAAAGCCCTGGGCTTTGAGGCTTTTTCATTTTGTTTAAAAAAATAGTAGTAATTAAGGGTTTTCCTTCTTTATTAACTAAAAGAATCAAGTTTACTAAGCCTAAATGCAAAAATTCTTGTGTTTGAGGTCTTTTTTTCCATACTTTCACTTCAACTATGCTTTCTCTTCTTAATGTAATATTTTTATATGTTGTGCGCCTCACAAAAAAAAGCCCGCACCTAGGCTCCAGAGGACCATTGCGCCTTGGGCATTTAAAAACACTGATTTCAACAGTATGAGTGAAATAGACATGATTTCATAGTATGAGTGAAATGAAATGCCTCTGACTTCCTCTTTTAAATTAAGAAGTAAGATGGTAACTGATTAGTGGTTTGATCATGCAAGAAAAATCATGATTTTTAATGGAACTTGTATCATATATCATGTATTTATTATATTTCCAATTGATGAAGCTAGTGGAGATTGAACATGGTACAAAGTTCTTGCCAAGGACCAGCTTTCTCCAACTACTAAGCTCTATAATCAGGTTTTTAATGAAAGAATTATGAACTTCAGTTATACAAGCAAATGGCCCGACTCCGGATGTTGATAGTATTCATAACTTCTTGTTGTTTATTGCAGCAACTCATCAGCGGAGTCTATTCTACGATCAAGAGCCATGGTCATTTGTGGAAGACTTTTGTCCAAAGAGAACATTTTCTCGCTTGTAGATGAATCATGTAAGAAATAAGTTGACCTGGACATTTTATTGACCTGCAACACTATTTAATTTGAAGTTTCTTAAGAATTCTAAAAAGGTGTGGATTAGATGAACTGGCCAAATGGTTAATGTTCACATAACAAGTCCCTTTTCATCGGGTTTCACTTTGGGATTCTCAGTATCACATAGACCCGTGGTTACCCATTTATGCATCATTATTATATAATCTACTGTAGATCTGAAGATCACATTCTATTTATAAACTTTGTGTAAGTAATTTGGAATCATGGACACTTTAGTTTTAGGTAGAGCTTCGGTGAACACAACATTGATTCATCTGGACATGTCTGACATGATAAATACGTATGAAATATTTTACAATGTGGGGAGAAAAGAAAATACCTCAACCTCAGTTGTTCTTATAAAAGAAGAGAGATTCTGTAACAATTTTTAATCCTTATTATGTTTCTTCAGGTTCTTCAATAATGCTGATTGATTTGATTGTGCATCTTTATAGTGGAGTATGTATGTGTGTGTGTGTGTATGCATTATGTAAAATTTACATGTTTTTTCTTTGGTGAAATATTAGATATATCAATCTATAGGCATATTTTCTATAGAAAATGGTCCACAGCGCGTGCGTGTTAGTGCTCCTTAGATAAGGAGTTGGGTTCCTTATCATATTTTCAATTTAAGTTTTCCATAAATACCATTCAGATAAAATAAAATTAAAAAAAAAAAAAACAATTACAAGATCTTTGCTAGGCTGGAGAGATTGCATAAATGATGTCCAACACAGGTTGAGTTGAATCACTTCATTTCAAAAGGAAAAGTTTTCTAAAATGAGAACTTTTTCACTGGTGATTTTCTTGTACAAATCCAGAAATATGAAGATTACTTGAGATCTTAGAACATCTGATTGATTGCGTTAAAAACAGTTGACAATAATCTATAATCATATCACATAGGTCCCCTTTGCCCAATTATCATTCTTCTATATCTGTCATTTTACTACTTAGACCCAGAAGTACTGACAGTTTCCTTGTTTTGCATTTATATTCTCTTTTCTCAGGTGTGCGGAATTTGATATCTGCTATAGATGGAATTTTTGGGTCATCTGAAGGAGAGGATGTAAATGTCACTGAAGCTGCAATTGAAGCACTGGGTCAAATTGGGTCAAGTAAGTGTAGCCACTGCCACCTGTGGCTTAAGATTTGTTCACGTACTTCCAAATGAATGAAACCTAGTTATCCAGGGAAAATAAACTTAGAACTCTTTAGATCGTGTTAAATATTGTCTTGTTTTTGTTTTTTGTTTTTTCTTTCTCCTTAATGGCGAATTATGAACTTGAGTGCTAGCATATGCACACAAAGATAAGTATTGATGCTTAGAAACTACTAACATTTCGATGAAAAATATCAACTGTGATCAGATGTAATTGATAGAAAGAGAATGTACGGTGTTCCTTCATCATCCTTTCCCCCCCTAATTTCTGCAGTCTATATAATAGGACAGAGGATTGTGGACCATTTGTTTTCTTTTGGTGCCCTTTATTGACCTTATTTCTTCTTCTTCTTCTTCTTTCTCTCTCTCTCTCTCTTTTTTTTTTTTTTTTTTTTTTTTTTTTTGCCTCAACTGAACTGATGTTCTTGGGCATCAACAACTTTCTTTCATTATTTTTTTGGCCATCTCCTAAAAAGGAAGGCAAAGTCCTTGAAACTAAGTAACCTCCATCTGAACAAGATGTTGCATATGGACCTCAACCTTTTATATGGAGAAGACGTGGCATTTAATTCCTCCTGGTCATCACTTTTTTATGGAAAAATGGGCATAAATTTAAATGAAAATAGGAACACTTATTTTTGACGTGGACTTCGGCACAAGTGCAAATATGATATATCCTTGACCAAAATACGCTTAATCACTGTTTGAATGTACTACCTTCCTAAACGTTCTAAGCAACCTTTTGCTTTGTGAAACTAAGGTTTTTCTCATCATCCTGAGATTATATTTTCATCTTTATAAACATTTCATCCCTAAAGGCCAACATGTGCAGATTCAATTTTTGTTTCTCTCAGGCACGTGGGGAGCCACCTTACTGCTGTCAAGTTTTCCAACCTGTGTGAAGCATGTAATTTATGCAGCATTTGATCGGCATGAACATGGTAAACAGCTGGTAAGTATGTTAACTTTTTGGTTTATGTTTATGTTATCTATTTTTGCACCTTAGCTTCGGATTGATTAAACCATTAGGTTGGGTAGGTATGTGGTGAAAGAACTACATGTTCCTTTCAGCAAGCATTGTCAATGATTGACGTTTAACAAGACTTTGAAACTAAATGTCGCTAGGGTAAGAAAACTCTATGCTAAAGTTCTTTCAAGGCTTATGAGTGGCAGCATAGAGTGAGATAACGATTTCAATGAGGTTTAAGGTAGTACAGCGATATTTTCCCTAAAATGCTATTGTGACATTAACAGAAAATATGGGTTTCGGAACAAGTTTTTGGATTGTAAGGTTGTAAAATTTTGGTATCCACTCTTGCTCTTCTTATCAAAAAAAAAAAAAATATTTCCTCAAAATCATTTTTTTTAATAAGAAAACCTGCTTTCATTGAGAGAAAGGACTCATTTTATTGGGAAAGATTTTGTTTTATAAATTGTTTAGGATAAGTGTGTTAAGTGAAATGCCAAAGCAAACTTAGCTCAATGGTAATTGGCATGACCTTCATCCTTAGAGGTTGAGGGTTCGATCCCCCTCCTTGCACTTCTCGTACTAAAAAAAATCAGAGTACAAAGTGAGATACATCACTGCCAACCATTTACTTAAAGCTAGGCGGCAAGCATTTAATGATATATATGCTATTTACATACTATATTCACTTATTTTTTCAACTGTCAATACAGGCAGCCGTGCATGCTCTTGGTAACATCTTCGGGGAAAGTCGACCAGAGAATGATATGTTGCTAAATGATACTGCAGAAGAAAATTTGCGGGATTTGATATATCAAATTGCATCCAGAAGTTCAAAAATGACACCCTCAGTGAGTCAAGGATTTAGGGTTTATTTCTTTTGATAATATTTTCCTGCTTTATTATGTTTTCTATCTGAAATCATTTGGAATTTGGTATCTACTCTGCTTTAGTTGCAGAATATATGTCACTCCAATTCAAACCCGCCCTTCTGCACTTACCATACAAGATTGAGCAATCCTTTTTTTTCATTGCATGTTAGGAACTTGGAATTAAAACAAAATTCTTAAGCTGATAGTAATGGAGTTAAGTTCATACATCAAAATGTTTAGGTCAACAGGCATCAAGATGCAACGGATTGTTGAAATAAGAGCTGCTGTGGTTAATGCAAGTGAAATTAATTTGATTGTCATGGTGTTAATGCTCCATACATTACTTGGTTACCATTGTCTTGAAAGTCTCTTGTAGGATAATGTGTTTTCCGTGTCTGGAGTCTTTGGAGGAAATAATTTTTTCTTACTCAAGATTGCTTCTACTGAAGAAATTGATGTATTTTTACTTCATTGAGATTCATTAAGCAACAATTTTGGCATTGCCCTCATTTCTTACCTGATTATGATTTTTTCAAGTTTTAATGAGCTGCTGTCTGTGGCAGGGTCTTTTTCTAGCTGTCCTTCAACAGGACTCTGAGATTCGCTTGGCGGTGAGTATTTCTTTATTTCTTTATTTTCTTAACACTTCTTACATGACCTTAAAGAAGCTTGCTATTGGTAAAACAACAATAATAATAACCTAAAAGATAAAAATACATGATGTTGGACAGACCATTACTTCAACAGGACATAAATTCAAGGACCCTTGAATTTAAAAGGACATGAATTAAGAATTCATTTAGGGTATGTAGGCTACAACTAAGCCTTTCTTACCAACAAAATATTCTTGGGTAGATCATCCAATTCTTTATTATGTTCTTTTTTATTATTTGGAAGGAGTCTATTTGGCACAGAGATATTTTTCGACAAATGTGAACTCAGCTAAAAACATGTACAAGAATGCATATAAATGGGTGCACTTCTAAACATTTTGATTCAGGTACACGGGTGGTATTATCTCTCATGTAAACTAGACCTTGCAAAACATCTTGATGTTTAGAGTATAAATATCTTATTTGGAAGTACACCTATAAATTTGCATAAGTGGATCTTCTTTAGTCTAGACAATATTCTTAATCAGTTTGTTAGTTTAAGAGTCTCAATTTCCAGCAAGTAGGCTGCTTCGTTTTGGATTTAGTTTTATCCTGGACTGAAACTATGTTAATTCTGAATTCCTATAAATTTAATTTATATGACTTAACACGATTATCTCTCCAGAGTTACAGAATGATAACTGGGTTGGTCGCTCGACCTTGGTGTCTAACGGAAATCTGCTCGAAACAAGACATAGTAAATATAGTTGGTGATGCAAGTACTGAGACTACTAAAATAGGTATATGGTGCTTTCTTTTTTTTTGGGGGGGGGTGACAAAGGTGCTTACTTTGCCTTGTATCCATGTTTTGAGATCGATCAGATGTTCTGTTCATGATTGTTGTGCATGCATCATTAGGAATACCACTCCAGCTACGATCATAGAACTGACTCTTTTGGGTATTGATCTCTGGAATGTAAACAGTAATAATTAAGCAAGCACTCTCCTGCTCTTTTGGTGTTGCAGTTGAGGAATTATTTATTTCTTTAGCCGTTTTGTGATTAATCTTTCTTCTGCCTTTTCTTTGGGCGTTTTCTGATGCTAACATGCATTGTTCATTCAGATGTATATAATATTAGTTTTTCCACGTCACTGTTTATAAAAATGTTCAGAATAGGATTATTGATGACTTGTGCTCATGTTCAATTCTAACTTCCTTTCTTTAAATCAATTTCCGAAATCTATCTTGCAAATCATCTTCTTCACCCCGTGACAGCAACTCTAATAAGCCCACACAAGTTCAAATATGCATCTGTTTACTACAAATGCTTCGATTAATCAAATCCTTTTTGCAGTTACTGTGTCTGTTGTCTGATAAAGAACTGAAATTTCATAAATTATTTGCTTTTTTCTGGTTCATATCTTGGTATAATAAAGTTTTAAGTATGTAATTTGGCAAAATGATTTCAACTTATTGCCTTATATTACATCCTTGTTACTGTCTTGTCTGATTTTGTTTGGTTTAGATCTGTAAGAAAAATATCATGCTGCATTTTCTGGTGTGCCCTTTAGTAATGTAAAATTCTTATTGAATTAGTTTGTTCTGTGCTACTCATGAACTCTTTTAGAACAAATTGCTTTATGTAAAGGCTTGCATGTCATTAAATAGATTTCACCTTTTCCCCTTGCATCAGATGCTAATACCAATCACATGGTTTCTTTAGGAATGGAAGCTAGATATAACTGTTGTTTGGCTATCTATAAGGCCTTCATGTCTTCAACTAGGCTTACTGGCGATCCTGCTCTTGCTGGAATAGCTTCTAAGGTTAGATTCAGATTCAAATACTTGTGCATACATAAGTATTCCATACTTGTCTTGAACTTCTTCATTTTCCAGGCAGTGTATTATAGTAGTACACATAAAAGTGCAAAGGCCCCATCCTTCGTGGATCATATCTGATTGTTTTCTGAGAAAGAAAGGTGTAATTGATATATTAGTGTGTCTATGCAAGAATGCCTTAAAATGGGAAGGGAGGTGGAAAAAGAGAAAAAATGCCATCCGGAAGCGATTTTAGTAGTAACTTTAGTTAAAATGATAGGTTTATACGTGATATTCATATAATCCATTTAATGTTTGGTTATGTACTTTTAAAGTTATGTTGTGTAGGGTTTGTATATCCGTTTCAAAATCACTTCTAAACATATTTAAACATATTCGAAGGGAAGGGAAGTGTTGTGTTTGTAGATTTTGAACTTTTGGGGTGGTTATGGTGAGGCTAATGCTTAAAATGGTTCGTCTCCAGCTGCAGCAAGCGGTTAGAAATGGTCCCTATCTTAACAGAAGGAATGTTGAAACTCAACCAGCAATAATGACAGCTGAAAGATTTTAAAGAGTACACCATGGATCAAAAGTAGGCAAGCCTTATATACAAATGGTTTGTGTGATGTAATATTTGTCAACCAGCTGTAATGACATCAGACTTTTCTTTCACACTAGCAGTTGAAAATAGATTTTTTTTACCCTCTTCCATTGTGCTCATATTTCTCTACTCTCTTTGGATAAAGGTTCCTGAATGTGAATGGATTGATGTATTTATTAACTTTTCTTAGAACGGCCATTGATTTTTTTTATTTTATTTTAACAAAGACAAACATATGTGTTCAATTGATACATTTCTTAAAAGGAGTTTTCATGTATTTTTATAGTTATCAAGATAGATTTGGAAGATCTCCATTACTTCTAAACCTTAAACCTCATAGAATGAGAGAGAACTAGGGAGAGAAAGATAGAGATAGAGAGGACTAGGGAGAGGAGAGAGATTAAAAAATCTTAAATTTAATTGTTTATATTAGATTTAAAGATTTTTTTTTTTTTTTTGTTGTCGAAGGGATACTTTTATAAACCTATTCTTTAAAACTCAGACACTATAATGATTAATTTGAAAACTTATGGACTAAATGCAGCTTTGTTCATCGAACTCCGGGGTTAAATGATATTTTTTCTAATGAGTAAGAAAATATGATATTTTAACATATTTTTTAAAAATTTCAAAATTTGTAGTGAAAATGTTAAAAGATGGAGGGCTAAATTTAAATTTTATTTTTAAAAAAAATGAAGATGTTAAATTATCTGTGGATAATTAGGATTAAAATCGTACTAAAATAAGAATAAATGACAATCAGCGGCTCTTATGTGGGATTGGAACTGAAATGAAAACCGTATGAGAATATACAAAACTCGAATCCAAACAGCCGAAAACAACAAAGGATAAACCGATACTGTAAAGCTCCGTTTCAAGTGGATAAAGCGCCAACGAACCATTCTTCTTCTTCTTCAACCTCCGGAGCTTTTCTTTTCAAGAATCGCCTACTCATAAATGGCGGCAACTGCAATTAGTTGCTTCGCTCTTCCTTCCAAGTTCAGGAATCTTTCCCTCAATGCTTCTTCCTCCACTATTCCCGCGGCCCCATCTTCTTCGACCCTCAGATCTCTCAGTTTCTCTTCCAACATTTCACTTTCAGCCTTCTCCAGTGGTGAGTTTTTATGGGTTTCTTTTGTTTTTCCATTTTATGTTTTTTGTTTTGTAGAAAAACTATCGAATTTCTGCTGGACTTACTTTTTGTCCATTTTGGTAAAGGGTGTCTGTCGATGAGGAAAGCTGAGAGGCTGCATCGTTACTCTGTGGTTTGCGAGGCAGCTCCTAAGTCCAAAGCTGATTCTGCTGCAAAGAGGGCTCGGCAGGCTGAGAAAAGACGCATTTACAATAAAGCCCGGAAGTCCGAAATTAAAACCAGGATGAAGAAGGTACTTAATTTTTGCCCCTCTGTATGCATTTGAATATATTGAAATCTATAGGAATGATATACTCTAAAATTCGTTTTATCTCAGAGTATTATATATTTATTTTATAAGATAAAAATTTTCTTTGATGGAAGGAAATTACAAATGAAAAGGGAAAACCCCTAAATGAGACATTACAGTTTGAAAGGAGATTAATATAGCTAATAGTGATGAAGTAAGGGAGTGCATTTACACCTAGTCTCTACCATGTTAACTATAGCGTAAAAAAAAAAATTATAACAAGGGAGTTCTTTGTCTTGGAAGACTCTACTATTCCTTTCTTGCCAAATGCTTCAGCAGAACCCTCCAATGAAATTTTCTCATAAAAGCTTTGTCTCCTTTTTGAAAGGGGTGCCCTTCAAGGACAAAGGATAGGATCTTCTGGAAGAGTTGTGTGCCATAAAAGCTGTGGCACGATTATTCCTAGGCAATATTTTATAGTTGGAAACCCTTTCTAAGGGTTTTTGTGGGCTTGGTTTTTTGTATGCCTCTGTTTTCTTCCATTTGTTTCTCACTGAACGTAGTTTTTCTATATTAAAAAAAGGGAAATGAAAAAGAGAAGTAGAAAGGAGATAGTTCCAAAAGGTGTTAGCAAAGGTGCATGATAACAAAAGGTGACTCTGTGATTCAGATTGTTGTTTACAAATAGAGCACCAATGGGGAGACAGAACCATGTAAGTCATTCTTCTTTGGAGCTCGTCATGGGTTGATGGCTTTCTTAGATAGCTCCCAAAGAGAAAACTTAATCTTCTTTGGATAGTGACCCTTCCATATCAGATGATACAGAACCCATGGAGGGGATAAATCATTGCCAGTGGGTTCTAGCTTCCAAAGGCTCCTTTCAGGTCTGTCATGAAAGAAAACAGCAGCTAGAATGTGTAAGAGAGCTCCATATTCTCCAATTTCAGCCTCTCTCTGATTCCTTCTCAATATTAGGTTCCAACCCTAGGATTGTGTTCCAAAATTTATTACAGCCCCAATCTTGTTGAGAGAAAAGGCAAAATCGAGGGGGATTTGTGATCAAGGGGTTTGTATGGAATGTATTACTGGGTGATTTTCATTTTAGGTGGTATGTGGCTAATTTGTAAGTACCTTTAGATAAACTGAGCTATATCAAGACTCAAGGGGTTAAGTATTCTTTTGTGTTCCTTACGAAATGTGTTACAAGTTGATGGTCGTTACTTTAGCTGTTGAAGATAAATGCCTGAAATGGTTATCTTTGTAGTTCTTTTTGACTGTTTCTTAATGGGGACTGGATGAAATTTGTAAAATTAAGAAATGGATGGTAGATGCTTACAATTTTGTATTCAGTACCAATGCATAATTGGTTATATATATATATATATGTACTCATGCATAATATGGTTGTGTTTGATAAGGTTAATTGTGCAAATCTGATCAGCAAAAATTCTTATTTTTTCAGAAATGATTATAAATACTGTTCACTGAAAAAAAAATGAAGATTACAATGGCTACTACAGAAAAAATTATGAGTTTTGTTTCAGACATCTTGTAATCAAGACTTAAATGATTGAATTTTCAGTATTATTTGTCATTAGAGTAACCAAACTGATTTTCTCATATATAAAAGTTATCATTTAAGTTATTAAATTGGACTTTTGATGTATAACAGAAAATTTAAACTATCAAGCATCCCTACTTGATGGAGAATTGTAAAAGGACTAGAAAGAAAAGTCTGGTAAATGGTAAAGTTGAATCCTTTCTGATTGATCAGAAGCAGGTCGGTCCTTTAGGAAGTTTTCATGTTGGTAATGAGTTTATGACTGAATTTTATATAATTTCTTTTGGATTTTTTTCCAGCCTCTCTCTTCAAGTCTTGAACTTATTCAAGGCCATTAAGGTGTTTGAATGGCCTTTTGGCTTAGCTGGATTCTTTTTGAGTCTTTGGTTGCGACCATCAACTGTTCTTTGCATGAGTATATGCAATATGATTAACGTCTTTTCCTGTTCTAATTATAAGTGGCCTTTGTGTTATCTTGTGGATCTTAGAGGTAATCCTAAGCTGTAAAGTCTTGTGTGACCAATGTAAGAGGACCTCGTTTCTCCTTTTTGGTGCCTCCAGGGGAGTGCCTAATGCTGTTTGCAAAGCTTTCTTTGGCCATCCTTCCAAGAAATCATAAGCTTTATGGCCTTTTGCTTTAGAGTTTTCTTATATCTGCTAAAGGACTGGACTAATGCATAATCTTCATATGGTTGAACAAAACATCCTCTCTTCTACATACTTGCTTTTGCATACAGTGAAGAAAAAGATAAAATTTTCTGTTTCTTTCCAGAACTAGTCAGCACAATAATGACCTCTCCGTCTTACATTTTCAGGTTTTGGAAGCTTTAGATGGCCTCAAGAAGAAACCTGAAGCAAAATCAGAGGAAGTCCTTCCAATTGAGAAGCTCATTGCAGAAGCATACTCGGTGATCGACAAAGCCGTGAGAGTGGGCACATTACACCGAAACACCGGAGCACGGCGAAAATCTCGGCTCGCCAGAAGAAAGAAAGCTGTAGAAATCCACCATGGCTGGTACACCCCGGATTCACCAGCGGCTGCCTGATGCTCTCTATTGAGGGATGAATGTGGAAGATCATCCTATTCTTTTTTGACGTAGATAAATGTCAACTTTTTTTTTTCATCTATTTCTTTTACTTTTGTATTTAGTTGGAACCTTTTTCTATGTCAACCGTTGAAGTTTCACTTCTATTTCATCTCCCTCTTGGTTAATGGTTTCAATTTTTTAATACCATTACACCTAAAAAATTACAAATCTAACCTACTTTTTGTTCGAGATTTAACGAATAATGTAACTTTTCTAGTTAAAATTGATACTTATGTGTTACCATAGTAAAAAAAATAGAAGAAAAAGTTCAAACATAATTTTAAAAAGTTAAAAAGCTAATACGAAATGGATACCAAACGGAAAAGTCAGTCTCGCGTCTCAAATGTCCATGAGATTGAGGTGGAGAGTAGAGTTGAGGTGGCAGCATGAGAGTGGAGAGGAAAGTACAGCCGTCGGGTTGGGGGAAGGTAGTTTCTATCCAATTTCCAAATGGGTATAAGGATCCGACCCGAGTTCGATCCACACGGCGCCGCAATTAAAAGTTTGCATTTTCTTTTTAATTTTATTTAATTTAGGAAAAAAGAGTATAAATTTTCAAATTGCCGTCAGCAACCGGTTACCGGGGGTACCCACTAACAAAATAGGGCACGTGACGCACTCACAGATCCACACCCACCGCCGTTGGAATCCGCCGCCCCTTCATTTATCTATCGCCACGTGGCCAGACCACCCTCAAATTAATTTATATATATCAAGTACGTTTGTACTATATCCATTTACAAACAACCTTTCCATTTTTTTTAAAAAAAAAAACTCTTAAATTTAGTCCTTTTTTTTTTCAATTATAACTTTAGATATGTTTTATATAACTATTTGATTTTATTTTTAATTTCTGAATATTTAAATTTAAAATTATTTCTTCTACCATAAGTTTGTGTTTTGCTATCAATTTAAATAAATATTTGTCTATTATAAAAAAAAATTAAGTCAAATTTTGAAAATGAATAACTAAAAAGTAATTTTAAAAAAATTAATAGAAATTTCATCAAAGACAAAATTGATTACAAAAAGCCAAGAGGAAGATTTATCAGTCCACAAAATTCATTAAATATAAAATAGGCTTTAAAAGCTTGTTTTTATTTTTAGAATTTAATTTAAAACTTAAATGTTTTTTAAATATAATAAAAATATTTGAAAGGAAATAAAAAAAATAATAATAATAGACAAATGTTTTTTTTTTGGTTAAATAGTAAATTATAAGTTTAATGATCTATTACACAATTACCAAAAGGACAAAAATTTAAAAGATTGAAGACAAATCCTGTAAATTAACATTAAATTCTTAAAAAAAAATACATTTCTTTTGTTTTTAATTCATGTCTACATTCTTCTCTCTTACATTTCTTTTTTCTTATTTATTTATTAAACTTCTATCATGTATGCTAAAAAATAATATCAATAGAAGTCAGACGTTCAAATTCTCCACTTCTAATTTATATTAAAGAACAATAAAAAAAAGAAAATCACAAAAAAAAAAAGAAAAAACAATCATTTGGATTGGTAGAAGAACAAATATTTTCCATCTATATATAAATTTTGTCTTTTTTTTAAAGATAATTTTGAGACAAATGAACTCAAAAACACTTTGTCACAAAAAAAAAGAAAGAAAGAAAGAAAACATTGCCAACATCAAGTTAGGAAAAAAGAAAGAAACCCAACAATCCTTCAAATAGTTAAAGATAGGAGAGATAAAAAGCCCTAAAAAAACCAAACAACAGGATTTCTATAATGGATAGATCTTAAAATTTGTTATTTTTGTAAATATTTTAGTTCATTTTGACATATTTTGAAATATTTTTTTTATAATTGTTTATATTTTATTACATTTTTAATAATCAAAGTCATTAATAAATCTTTAACATGATTGTACCTTATCAGTACTCGGTAGTAAACATCATTGACAATTTTTTTTTTTTTAATTTTAAGAACAATAATGCATAGAGCAGCACCACAAACTAAAACCCCTCTTCAACGGCATAGGAAAAACAAACGGGGATATCCTCTTCCAAAAACACATACTCCAACCTTTCGACAGTGAGAAAGATCCATGACAATTCGAAAAAGAAATCAAAACCTTTGAAACAGCCAACCTGGCTAGCAAGCGTGTAGCTAAATTACAAGATATTGAGCATTTAGAAAGAGAGACAATCCCTAGACCTAGAGCCAAAGATAACACATTATCATTGGCCGATCGTCATCTATCTCATTTAAAGCAACAATAGCATTGGCCAAATCATAATCCATAAACAGTGGGGAAGACTACGACGCCAACAACCCAAACCGATCAAACAGAGCTCGCAACCCCACTTCAATAGCTTTCATCTCAAGGATTTCAATTCTCCGGTGCTCGAAAACTGTCTACAATTTTTCATTTCTTTTATAGGATCATTCATTTACAATTATACAAGATTTTAATAAAAAAAAATATATATATATATATTACAAAGACATGTCTTCATCAAATTATTTAACGCGCCAGCTGGGGGCCCACGCGTGTGGAAGGAACGGCGCGGCGGCTGAGGATTTTAAAACAATAAAGCGGTCAAATGCCTCGTTGACTGAGCTTTGAAATATATTCATCAGCTCACCGCTCACGGCTCACCTTCCTTTCATTTTCTTTTTCCCAAACCCTGCATGGGCCACGTGCGCTGTCCGTGATTTATACGCTCCCCAATTTACGCTCCAAATTTACCCTTTTTTAAGATCAAAATTAAATTAATTCTCTCTCTTTTCTTCCTATATAAACCCCCCCATCCCCTCACTGTCCCCTCAAATTTCAATTCACATCCATTTCTCTCTAACTAAAACCCCTCATTTCCTCTCTCCACTACACAATGGCTGCCGGAGACCGGTCAACATCCACCGCCGCGCCACCCAATTCCAAAGAGATCCGCTACAGAGGCGTTAGAAAGAGGCCGTGGGGTCGCTACGCTGCCGAAATCCGGGACCCACGCAAGAAAACTAGGGTTTGGCTTGGCACATTTAATACTGCGGAAGAAGCGGCGCGTGCTTATGACACGGCTGCGCGTGAATTTAGAGGCGCAAATGCCAAAACTAATTTCCCTGTTCAAAACGATTTCCTTATCGTTGACAACAATGACAACAACTTCCATAAATCTGCTTGCAGTAGTAGTCACAGCCACAGCAGCACGGTCGAGTCGTCTTCCCCGTCGCCAACGCCGTCGGATCCTTACCTCGACGGAGGCATCCACGCGCCGGGCACTTCACGTCCAATTTTCTTCTTCGATGAGTTTGCTCAGGCGGAGAAGATCAGTGACTTTCGTCGGACTGTTACCGTCGCCGTCGCCGGTGCAAGCGACTCCGATTCGTCATCTATAGTTGATTTCGACACTACGCCAAAATCCCGGCCGTTGGATTTTGACCTGAATCTTCCGGCTGTGGAAGTTGTCTGAAGATCCGTGTTTTTTTTTCATTTTGAATTTAAACTAATTTTTCTAATTTAATATCCGTAAAATCCATTTCAAGGATTGAATGAAATATTCGACCAGAATGAGATTAAATACATATATATAAATATAATACAAGCTGTATTGTATTTGTATTTGTATATATATCAAGGAATTTCTCCGATCTGAATTTTATTATTTTTTGGATTTAATTTTAATTTCTTTGTATTTTCTCGGAAACGAAGCAGAATATTAAATTTAAATTATATTGAACGACACGTAGGACAGAGAGCGCAGATCGGAATAGAGCACGGATAACAAGAGAGCCGACTTGTCGTTTTGATTTAATTATTTATAGGATTCCGTAAATTATCCTTAAGGCGCGTCGGCCGTAGTGGGGGCGGCGGCGGGCCCAGAAACTAATAATAAGAGGAGAGAGAATGTAAAAAATAATTATAAATAAACTGATAAATATATTACTGAAAATACTTGGTGCACCTCGAATACACCGAGTTTGTAGTTTCTCAAATCTGTTCCATGCAAAAATAAAATTAAAAAATTATTTTTAATTTTATTTTTGATAGAAATATGAGAATATATAGATAAGATACATCTAATCGTTATTTATATAATACGAAGTTTTTAATGTGATTAAAAGAATCAACTTTAGATCATGTACGAGAAAGATAACATATTTAGAAAATTAGAGATTCATGAACATAATTGAATGTTTAAATAATATATTTATTTATTTTCAAATAATAGTTTTACATCCTATGTTGTTATTTATCCTTGTAAAGGAAGTTCATGAACCTATTAAAATATGACTTTCAAATTATTCTATGGATCAATTTTGATTTACAGTGTTAAATTATTTTTTTTCTTTTTTTTTCTTCTTCAAATTTATGAAAAAAATTATTGGTTAAATTTCTGTAATTATTTTAATTATTTAAAAGATTATTTTGTCGAAGATTAATGCAAAATAGCATAGCTGGTTTTAAAAATATATAAAATTATTTTAAATTAATTTTGAAATAATTAGGTGATATGTATTTTTTGTTAAGTGATTCCCACCCTAGTTATTTAATTCAATTTTTGTGTAAAACATTGTTAGTTAGCCATTTGTAATTTTGTTTTTAAAATTCTAAATATATTATTGTCCGTCATTAAATTGTAAATATAACAAACAATTATATATGGTTTGAATTTGCTTTCATTTTCTATATATATATATATATATATATATATATATATAACATAATCAACCATACAAAATTTCATCCATATACAAACTTTGAGTGTTTATTTGTGATTAATTAAGGTCCTTCTTACTTTTCTTCCTCCCATTTTTTTACGAACTCAATTTTGCGATTTGTCGAGGTAACATTTTTTATTGAGTTTATTTTCTACGTGGCTTGCATTTTTTATTGGATTCTACTATATTTCCTTCTTATTTTGTCTAGAGATTTCGATTTAAAAAAAAAAAAAGAGTTTTGAAAAAAGAAATAAGAAAAAAGATAAAGCTTTTAAAAAAGGAAAAGAAACTTACATTTTTCTCGAGCCTATTCCAATTTTATCATCGTCTTCATCCTGAACTCCACTTTTCTGTCTGATTTGATTACCATGCTAGTGTACCATTATGTTTAAAAGTTAACAACATGGATCAAAGTGGACATTTTTTTAAAGTTTAAGGTCTAAAACAAATATTTCTAAAAGTTTTTAAACAAAAATTGAATAATATTTATTGACAAAAATAATATTTAAATCTTCGTTTAGTTTGGGTCTATTCCTATTTTACATATATTTTAAAAAAGCTTTATTAATTAATGGGCGGTAGAAAATGGTGTGGGCAGGTTCATGATGGGTAGGCGTGGGGGCGCACTTTTTACTGTGCCTATCTGACCGCCCCTCGTGATCACCCTTTCACCTTCCATTTTCCGACACGTGTCCAGCAGATATTCCCAATCCAATGGCTGCTATTTTTTTTCTCTATATATATTTCTTAACCAGGAATAGAAGAAAAGGAAAAAGTTAATTGGTTAAACTGGTGCCACGTCTGACGCCACCACATGCCCTTTAAGTTATATTAATTCATTTAAATAAATTCCTTAATGTCGGAGGAATTCCCCAAAAGCCTTAACCTCCAAGACAATATTTTACCCATAAATTCTTTTTTAATTGTGACGTTTTTAATTATAATAGTTATAGGAATGATTA
>JBBPDJ010000021.1:4143291-4173027 GCA_037974625.1 Cucumis cinereus
TATATTAATTTTGATATTTTCTTTTATTACAAATTATGCTCATAATTTTAATTTTATGAGGATTTATTAATTTTGTTTTTCAAAATGAATCTCAAGTAATCAAGTGATATTGATTTAAATTGAAACCTACATTAATTTTCCTATTAAAACGCGGCTTTGATGAAGTCTAACAAAGTGAAACACAGAATTTAAAATAATAATAAAGTTGAAAAGAATAAAAATAAAAATAAAAACAACAAATCAACTAAAATCTCGGTGCGAATCTTCCGAATTTATTTATAAAATTTTATTTTGACAAAAAGTAAAAAGAAAAAGAAAAAAGGAGAAAATAACGAACGAGTCCAAAAATCTCGTTAATTAAAACGGAGGAGCAACAAAAGAAGATGGAGCCACGTGTCGAAAAGGAGTGTTCCCCTGACCGGTGGGACCCGGGAATGCGCGTGGCGTGGAACCCGTCTCACACGGCTGTTATCTTGGCGGTGCAGGATCCGGAAATGAAGGCCAATCAGAAGGGTGCACGTAAGCATATGTACGGATAAAAATGGGTAGGTCGGCTGTTGTGGCGGTGAGGTGTCTGAATGAGACAGACAGTTAAAGCCGGCGCGTCGGCAGATTTCAAACTAGGGCTGGGGCCGTGACTTCGCTTTGCTTCCCACTGCCACGTGGTTTTTTAAAAATTATTATTAAGATATGGATTTATTTATTTATATTTTAAGATGGGGCGGCTAGGCAGTGTGAGGCGGCTTTAAAAGCTGCCTTTATGTTGGATGTCAGGTAACCGACTCGCTTTTAAGCTGTCTTTACTCAAAATATTTTTAATTGTTTTTTAAAATTTTAAATCTAATTAAAAATTTAAAAACTATAGTATCGTTTAATAAATTATGATATTTTGCTATTTTTCTTTATATCTATAAATAATATTTAACTAAAAAAAGTAGTTTTCGTTTACATTGAATTAATTAAGTGAAAAATAAAATATTATATTATAAATTAATAAATAAGGTCATTTTGATAGGATAAATAAAGGGATCCTATCATTTCTTATTTTACAGTCATAAATCCAAGTTAGTTCTTTTTTTAATTTCTACTTTAATACTCAATTTTTAAAATTATCTTATTTTAATTTAATGGACATGATCTTCAATTTTTAGGATTTTTTTGACCTCCCAAATATGAGGAGTTAAATGGCTACACAAGGGACCACAATTCGTTTAGAATTTGTATACATGCATTGTTTTTTTAAGTTTGACGTTGTTCATTAGAGTCGAATATTTTTATTTTTATTTTTGTTGAGAGTGTGTTAGTTTAAGTGTGTTCATTTTGCCAACAACTCCATATTTTTATTTATTGTCATTTCGTAGGTGTTGATTTTTAGATGGGATTCCTTTACTAGTTCACCTATTACGTGTAAACAAAATATTATAAAGCCAAAATGACTTACTATAACGATATAAGAAAACAATCCTTGACTTGCTAGTTGTGGAATATTTCTAACTACTTAGTTAGACATCACCAGAAGACAACTTTTTCGGTGATGTTAAATTTATTTAAGAAAAATAATGATTTTTATTTTGTCGTGCACCACATGTGCTGTTACTTCATGCACCGTACACGTATGGTGGTATTGTTTTTAAAATGGTTTAGAATCACTATAAAACATATATTTAATAGTACAAAAATTAATTTAATGTTTGATTTTAAAGGCATCGATCCTACTCAATTATGTTGCTAGCCATCCACAAGATTCATGGTTTAAATCCCTCGATCTCGGTTATCGTACTTAAAAACAATATCTACGACCTAATTTGAAAGTAAAACATAATTTTATTACTAAATTATACTTACATAAATATTTGTACCTATCAATATGAAGAAATTAGATTACAATAATAACAAATTACGAAGAAAGAAAAAGTTAGGAGGCCCAAAATTGGACCCATCTTTCTGTTAATCGGAACCACACCGATATCCAATGGGCCAAATCTTAGAGCTTCTTCTCACGTTCGTTAACTATGGCAGTGATCGTGTCCTTTCCGTACTGGAAGATGGACGGATTTAGTGGCCAAAGGCGGTCTCCATTTTTCTCAAAATTCAAGCTACTTCAACTGTGGCGTAATCCTTCCCCGTTGAAGCTGAGGCGGAAGACGGGAGCTTAGAGGAGCGTGGACTGGCAGAAGAGAGCGATGGGACGGGTTTTTGTTGTGGAAAGGGAAGGGAGGTCTTATAGATGCAAATACTGCAATACGCAGTTAGCTCTCTTCGACGACCTTGCATCTCGCGTATGTATAGATATATGGTTTGTTTATTTATTTATTTATTTTAAAACATGTTTCTATGGCAGGCGTTTAAACATCAGTTGCTTGTATTGTATCTTAGTTGAATAATTGAAGTTCTAGATGCTCAACTATGTTAGTTCTAGTTTTTAAACCAGAATCTTCTTTGGGTTTTGATTGCAATTGTTTTTTGAAATGAAATTGGTGGATAATTGCGAGTTGTTAAATTTCTCAGGATTAGAGATTCTTTGGCACTGCCAGATTTCATACCGGTTATTTGAACACTCAGTCTTTGAGCTTGAATTCACTCTTCATAGTCTTGTAATCTGAGATGGAAAACGGTTTCAATTGATGTTAATAGCTATGCTTTTACTCGGAGTTTGTTGTAGAAGATAGATAACTATTTTACATTTCAAGCAGCTTCTTGTGTTTTGTTTTTCTGCGTTCGTCTTTACATTTTTTCTCTTATTTGATCAGGCCTTTCATTGCCGCCGTGGAAAAGCATACCTTTTCAATAATGCGTGAGTTCTCTGTCTTTTGGTCGGAATTGCTGTGTGTTGTTCTTTATGGATTTACAATATCTATTTCATATTATTCTGCACTCAAAGTGTCCACAGATTGAACTAATTTATATATTATTATTAATGTCATAGATCCTCAAGTATTTAAGTCATAGTTCATGTTTTGTCTATCCATCCAAAAAAGGGTCATGGTTCGTGTAAACTGTAGGTAGCCAAAACATAAGTCGTCGAAATTGACCTTAATTTATAAGGGCTTATTTGATGTAATTGTACTATTTTAGTGTGCAGAAGTAGAACCCTTCATTGCAACTTATATAAGAATGAAACTACATTTATCATTTTGTAGTGGTGAAACGTCACTGATCAGTTTGTATGTGATTAGTTTCCCACTTGAGCTAGCTAAGAAAGGCAGTCATATGTTCTATGTAATCCATGCTATTATCGATTTTGGATCATGACTACTTGTTAGAAGTCTAATATTAAGCATGTTTCTTATTGCATAAGTGCGAACAAGGAGTTTTAGGGCCCTGACGACTGCCTATCCATTCCAGTATTCCAATGTTCTGGTGGCACGTCTTCCAAGTTTAGTTGAAGTTAAAATAGTGACGAGAATGTGTACAGATATGAATTTTGAAGTTTGTATAGAGACACAGTACTCTGAAAGTGTGTCTTTGTAAAGTTGAGTAGAGGCAGTAATGTAAAAGTAGGTGGATACAATGAACTGACTTCTCTCTCTCTCTTTTTTTCTTCGCGGGGGGGGGGGGGGGCTGCTGCAATTGCTTCGAAATTTTGGAATTTGGTAGACTAAAGAACAAATAGAAAACACATCTATTAATTGTTTTTAGTCATTTAAATTCCAAAAGTTTTTGAAGTGGGTTACAACAAACTGTCTCTTGTTGTTTTTCCTCGGGTGGGTGGTCCTAGTGACAATGGCTTCAGATATTTTGGAGGAAGTTCTCTAAGGTCTTGGGTCCAAGCCTCTGGGTAGAAAGCTTGATAAGGGAAAGTCTTTAATATCTTTTGGAGCCAACGTGTGAAGATTTCTTGTGGAGTTGTAGGGCAGGGTAATATCACAAATACGATAAACTAAAAACAAAAAAAAGAAAACAAACCAGCTACCTGGCACATAATATTTTGGACTCTTTGAGAGAAATGGGGGAAGGAAATTATGTGGTCCACGAAGCCAAGGCAATCCTTCAAATAACCTCAATCCAAAAGTGTTGAGTCTTTTGGAGGCTTCAACTTCTCTGGTGGAGATGAGTTGGAGAGAGAGACAAGCATCTTTTCTTCCATTTGTTGTGTACAAATTATCAATGTTTATCGTTTTCCATGTTCTTATCATTACATAGCATTCTGATCGGAATTATGCTCACTTACGTTTTGAGTTATTCATATAGGATAAACATCTCTTTTGGAGCATTGGAAGAGAGGATGATGCTCTCAGGATTCCACACTGTAGCAGACATATTTTGTTGCACATGTGGACAAATTGTCGGGTGGAAATATGTAAGCTCTCCCCATCATCCTCCACGCATTGAAAAAGAAATGCATTTGTTTAATCAATATGTATTCGATCCATTGTGCAACAAAACAAAAATCGTTTTAAAATTTTCTTTTGTATATAACTCATAATTTCGTTCAGGAGGCAGCGCATGAGAAGAGCCAAAAGTACAAAGAGGGGAAGTATGTTCTTGAAAGGTGAGATTCTCTTGCCTGCAAGTTGGTTAACTTGTATCACTTTTTTCTTCTCAACTGTCTTTACTTGAATATTTTGTATACGTTTCTTTAACCAGGGGGAGGATAGTTGACGACATTGAATTCTCGACTGGCTTCTTTATAGACTCTCGGTCTAGTATCAGTGATAGCGAAGATAATTAGAGCGAGATATATCATGTAGTATACAGTAAATCTTAATAATTACCAAATGATGATGTTTGTGTTTGCATATAATCTAATAATGTCTGGACTATGTAAATGCAGAGTTATCGAGATGGGCATGCCTCCTTTTCTTATTCTCCCACCCTTCTAGTTCATCACTCCATTTTGTTCCTTATTTTCAGTGCAACAATTTCACTAACTTCCCATTGCTGGCTGGTTCTCCCTTTTTAACTCTTTTGATCCATTTGACTCTGTAGTTGAGTGATTGCCTCTATGTCATATAAAGCTGCTGCAGGCTACCAAACTATGATGTAAGTTTTTGGTCATTGATATTAGTTGTTGAGACTTGAGCTTTCCGAATGATCAACAAATGTATTTTTTCTATTCAACTTCAGCTAACACGTGGAGGTGAAAATATGAACCTTAATCCTTTTAGTCAATGAGGTATGATTTAACCAGTTGAGTTGTCCGCAAGTTAATAGAATACTTGGTTCAACACACACCGTCTTGGTGGTGTACAAATCACACAAAGCACTTTTGTAATTATAGTCTTTCCATGATATCACACGACTGGAAAGCTTTTCTCAGTTACTAGCCGTAGGTTGTACTTATTTTGTGATTTTTATAAAGTTATCGTTTCTAATAAAAAAAAAAAAAAAAAATTTGTTTTAAAGTTTTGTTGGGATTTACCAAATGCTTGAAGGGTATAAGAGACATTGACTATATCATCATGGTTTGGCTTAGTGGTCAACAATGGCCACATATATAATAAAGGATTTAGAGAGAATGAGCTAATTTATGGTAGCTGCCTACCTAAGATTTAATATTCTATGAGTTTTTTTGGTACTCAAATGTTGCAGGGTTAGAAAGATAGAGAATAACTTCACCTTAAACTGGGTCCCATGATTTTGGGTTGGTTCAAATGATGTATGGTTATATGTTACCTTTTTCATATTTCTTTTATCGATATATATGTGTAGGCTGTTTAATTTGGTGGTTGAATTAAAATATTATACTTGTTTTTTTACTGCTATTTTTGTTATATTTAATCTCTTGTATAATTTACAACCGCACACTTGGAAAAAGACTGGTGGCTGTATAATTTTGATAGAACATTACAATTTTATCCATTAAAAAGAATGGGACATGTAGTTTAGTTTAAGAATATGTTGGAATCATTAATGTAGAACACTCTATTGGTTGAGTTATGCTCACGTTACAAAGTAGGTTAATTATTGATTTTATGATTGTCATAAATTAGCATGTGGATCAGTTGTTAATTATTGTGCAATAATATCTCATTAAATAGCATTAAATGCACTTAAATCTGTAATAGATTGTTGAACTCTTAATTTTCAATCTTACAGGTTTTTGAATTTTTTATTTTGCATTAATAAGTTTCTCTTATGTTTGATTTTCTTTTCCTTTTTTTCTTGTGAAGTCACTCTAATATTTGATATTCGTTTTCCTTTTCTTATGGCGTCACTCTATTTTTTTTCCTATTTATTCATACGGTTGTCCTACGAGCATGATTTCTCCTACTAGGGGTCTTCGTCAAGGTCATCCTTTGTCTCCTATCTCTTCTTGCTTGTACAGAAGGCTTGTCACGATGGTAAGATAATCATGGACTGATATTTGTCCAGCGTGAACTTGCCTTCCTATTGCTCATCTTTTCTTTGCAGATGAAAGCCTTATTTTTAAAGGTGTCTGGTCAATATTTTTTTTTTTTGCTTTCAACCGAATTCTTAATGTTTACAAGAAAGCATTTGGGAAAAGCACGAATGTAAATTGTGTATGGTTTTCTCTTTTAATGTTCAGTCTGATTATCAGCGAATTATTCAAGTTAGTGCAGTGGGGTCTCTTTGTATCTATCTTGGGATGTCGTTGATCTTCTCCCATTGTAAATCTCAGGATTTTCGGCATATCAAAGAACAAATTTGGAAATGTTTACAAGGTTGAAAAGGCCGTTTTTTCTTGATGGGAGGTAAGGAGGTGTTAATTAAGAGTGGTTCATGTCATTCCGATGTTTGTAACGGGTTGTTTCAGGTTGCCTACAGGTTTTTGCAAGGATATTATGTGTTTGTGTGTTTAATTGTGGTTCAGGCGAAAGGTAATATGCATTGGTTATCTTGAGATAAACTCCGTCGTCCTAAAGAGGTGGGTGGATTGAGTTTTAGGGATTTGAGGTCTTTAACCAAGTTCTCCTGGCTAAACAAGCTTGGTGTTTTTTAAACAATCCTTGCTCTTCGTTGGTTGCTAAGGTGTTACAAGGGAGATATTTTCCTTCTATTCTTTTGCAAACTAAGGTTTCTCGAAATTGTTTGTTTTTCTGGAAAGGTTTTGTTTTGGGTATTAATTTGTTGAAAATAGGACTTCACACAGCATTGGTAATGGAGTATCAACTCATATGTTTACTGATTCTTGGATTCCTAGGCTTTCTGCTTTTTTCCTAATACGCTAAATCTAGTGCTTTAGATCTCCTAGTGTCGGATTTTATAACCATGTAAAGATAGTGGGATGTAGGTAAGTTTGAGCAATTTTTCATTCTATTGACTATGAGGTTATTATTGGAATCCTGCTTAGCCAAACTGTTACTGAGGAAGGGTGGTTGTGGCACTTTGATAAATGAGGTTATGCTTCTTTACAAACGTTCCTCCACCTCTAGTGAGGCTGTTTGGGTCCGATGGTGGAAATGTTTATGGAGCTCAAAAATCTCTTCGAAGGTACAACAATTTGTTTGGAAAGGTATTTGAAATTTGTTGCCTACATGTTTTAATCTTTATATTAGGCACATTGAGGTTCAGCCTTAACATTGGAAACAACGGAAGATGCTTTGTTTGGTTGTTATCGAGCCTAACAATTTTGGTCTACCATTTTTCCTATTTGGAAACATTTGATTCTTTTGATTGTTTTCAGTGGGTTGAGTTGTTTATTTCCTTTTAGCAATCTGATTTTGTTTTAGTTTGTATTGGGACTTGAGCCATTTGAGGAAGTCGTAATACAATTTCTCATAATTTATTGGTTCTATCGTTATCGTTTCGAAGTGTTTGGACCAGAGTTCATAGTTACTGCGGATATTCCTCTTTTGTGGTGTTGGACAACAGGAATAAGAATTTATTGGTTCTCTATCGTTATCGTTTTTAAGTGTTTAACTAGAGTATGTTCATAGTTACTATGGACATTCCTCTTTTGTGGTGTTGGGCAACAAAAATATGAGTTTTCTTAGTTCTTATGGTCATCTTAGTCGTTTTGTTCTTTATGTTGATGCTTCTTGCTGAGCGGGTTTTGATTCCACGGGCTTTGGAGTTCTGTTCGAGTTGCATTACCTGATTTTAGGGACAATCATTTGACCATCCATGCTAAGGCAATTGCTATTTAGGGAGGTCCTAGATTGGCTGTGATCCTCGGAATCAATCACTTGTCTATTTTTGTTCAGAAATCATGCCTATGATGAATAAGGATGATGTTTCTTTGGTGAAGGTTTCTAACTTCTTACTAATATTATTGCTCAAGTGACTCAATTCCAAAAGGTCCACTTCATACATGTTCGTGAGAGGAATAAGACTGTCCACACTTTGGCTCAGCACTGTCCATACTTTGGCTCGTTGAGGTTTATGTGAAATTTCATTTGTTTGGTTTCTTTATTTTTCAGATTGGTTGTTATCTAGTTGTAAAACAGATCGTCTTAAACTTGTAGTCGGTATGGCTTCTTTAGTTTAATGTCAAGTTTCTCTATTTAAAAAAGGATTATATTTTTTAAGTTAAAAAAACACTTTTGGTACTCGTACTTCCATTAAAATGAAAATTTATCCCATTTAATGCACATTTAAGTTTCTGAAAATTAATAATATGTTTTCTTTTACTACAATGGACAGACAAAAAAAACCAACAAAACCGTCAAAACGGAAAGTAAAGTACACTCGTGGGATGTTCTAGTCATTCAGTTGAATAATGAAATCTACGAGCATGGGTAGCTAACTCATGGCATGAGTTATGAATTACTGTTTAGTTTAACATTGGTGAAAAAGGGGGATTACCAAGTGAAATCCTAATAAGATGTGATAAAGTTGCATAGATTTGTTTATTGATAAACTAAGTAGGAGACATTGTAATCAAATGTATTTTAAGCATAATTTCTTCAGGTTAAGAGCAAAACATAATTTTGGCGTCTGCACTTAATGCATTCAACATTTGTTTGTGAGTTAATATGGGAACCACCACTTGATTAGTGAAGGCGTTATAAGCTTGACCAATAAATCCAAGATTCAAGTTTAATGAATCTTATTTTGTGTTCATTTAGTATATAATACATCAAATTTACAATAATTTAAGTCATTGATTTTAATATGTGACATTTAGCTCACGTCTTTTAAATTTTGTAATGATTTAGTCTCGTTGTAAAAATATCTCTTTAAGATTTATAGAGTTTACCACTTATAGTCTATACCAAATATGTACAAAACTACATGGACTAAATTCTTAGTAAAACTTGAAACTTAATTTTTATGAGACTCGATAAAAAAAAAAGCGTTCAAATTTTAAAATATAACTAATTTTTTTACCTCTTGAAGTACAAGACTAAATTATTACAAATTTAAGAGTTAAATGTCCAAATTATCTCAAATAGATTAAAGTGCTACTTTAGCGATGAAGTTGACTTCCCTTAAGTTAAAAATTCTCGAGTAGGAGGAAAATAAATTTTTTTGAGAAAGTGCTTTTTCGAAAAAGATGGTAATCAACATTTTAGGAGTGTTTGATCCTCTAACAAAGTTGGTGGAGTGAGCTATAGTAATAACGTACGCGATCCAAATATAATACCGGATGTTTAGAATTATTTATAATATATGGTATTATTGGTTTGGTTTAGTGACCAAAGCGAGAAAGTACAAAAGTTTAGGACCAAATAGAAAGATTTTTAGAGAAATTGTGAAGGAAGAACAGACCTCCAGTTTAGCGATGAGATCCTCCCGAAAAACAGAGCAAACCCTGCATTAACCAACCTCCAATCTCTTCACTCAATTTCATTTTCTCAACCCTAATTCCCACATTCAAGATTGATTCTTCTTTTGTATTCTATTTTTCCCTTTTTCTTTTTGTTATCTGTTTTTCTTTCTCGGGCGTGGATTTGGCAGATTAAATCCAGATGGGAAAAGCCTCTTCTTCTCGTAAAAAGGAGGGTTCCAAGACTTCTTCATCCCAGGTACTTTGTTTTTCATCCATCACTTGCTGATTGTTCTCTTTTTCTTGATATCTCAATTGGGTTTTGCCTTTTATTTGATCTCTCCCTTATTTTGTTGGATGTTCTGTTTGGTTGCTGTGTAATGTTCATTGATTAGGCTGTAATTTGCCATAGGATTTGACGAATATATCTGGGTATCCTTCTGTTAGTCGATTGACATGCATGAATTTTAAGTTTGGGTGAAGGAGTTTCTCCTTCGTCTTTCACTTTCTTAGTAATTTTTTGTTTTCTCTCGGTTGGCAACTGGAAAATGTAATGTTCGTATTGTGGTTGCGGGTAAAATATGGATGTTTTCTCCCTCTTTTCCCCCTTTTGCCTCATATAAGTTTGCTTTGATGCCGATGCGAATTTCTTTTGCATCCATTCTTTTTTTTGTGTTGTTTTATTTTTTTTGGGTGGAACCATGAAGAGAAGTAGGAGAAAGAGTAAAAGTAGTAAGAAATTGAAGTCCAAGAAGCTGCGGTATCGCCACGATTCTCCCTCTTGCTCTGACACTGATTTTGAAAGTTCAACTTCAGTGCCTTCTTCTAGCTCGGAGGATGACAAAAAAGTGAGAAGATCTCGATCCAAGACGCGGAAGAATGCAAAGCCTAGTAAAAAGAGATCCAAAAAGCAATCTCATGATCGTCAAAGTAGGGAATGCTCTCCTAATCCCAGAAAGAGAAAGCATTCAAAGAGAAACGAACGACGTGAGGTGAATAAGGCCAACAAAAAGAAGCGTAGAAGAGGTGTGAGTGTTGGTCATAGTGACTCTTTGAGCTGCTCAAGTTGTGGAAATGGGAGTACAACCAGCAATGAGAGTGAAGTTGTTAGGCGGAGGGGCAGGTCTGGAAAGAGGAAAGGAAATATGCGAAAGACTGAAAGTGGTAGATACATGTCGAAGAGTCGTTCACCATGCTCTATACGTAGTGAAGGTAGTGATTATCAGAATGAGGTTGATGATTACAGTTATGTTGAGAACAACTTGAGACGACTAAGATCCATAATTGTTGTAGTAGGGGAGGAAAATAAATTAAAGACGTTTGTTGGGAATGAACAACAAGAAGGAGTAACAAATCAGCCTAATGGTGACCACCCTTCTTTTGGAGACATGGATAGTAAGGATGCGACGAGTAAAAGAGAATTCGACTATGTTATAACAAAAGAGGCACCAGTAGTAGAAAACAAAAAGGAAGTGGATGTGCCTAACAATAGGAACTCTATGGTTGCAAAGGACGATGGAGTTCAAAATGAAGGAAGCAACAAAAACCATGGAGGAGTAACTAATGATCATTCTTCAGATGAAAGAAAGAATGGCTGTTCTAATAATACTGACAGCGTAAATTGTATTGATTTAGAGTCAATGTTACGGCAGAGGGCTTTGGAAAACCTTAGAAAGTTTAAAGGGGCTCCCCCAAGGAATGTGGAAACTATTGCTAATTGCAAAGTTGACCATAATAATGCTGCTAAGCAATTGTGTTCTCCTGTCTCTAAGTCAGTTCATGTGACATCTCCTAGGAATGATGCCGAGATAAATAGCAAACGGTTCCTTAGACAGGGTGGAGGGAATGCAGTAAATTCAATGATGGTTAAGGAGAATGGTGTTAAATCTATGGATACAATAGATTCAGCAGTTGCAACTATGCATGATCCTGTCTATTCTTCACAGAATCTGGGTAAGATTTCCAGTGGAAGCAATGGTATGAATGAACAGAAGCAGGATATCTCTTCATTAGACCAGGAGGTTATAAATGATAATATTTGCCAGAAGGCAGATGCAGATATTTGTTCTACAACTAACAGAAGCAATTTGGTTATTGCAGCTTTGACGCCTGAGCCAAAAGTTGATTCTCTTAGAAAGCAGACATCTGCTGCTCAGGAATCTGTCCAAACAAACCTATCCATATCTGACGTTGGTGTAGGCGAGACTGCTCAAACTCAGACCCAAATGAGGAATGACGACGATCTAAATATTCATAATGGTTTAGGTTCTTCAGCTCACAAGCCTTCTTCTTCCCTTAATTCTATTTCAGGAGAGAATAGCTTGAATATGTCCAAGCATGAGAGTGGAGAAAGCTCGCAGTTCGAACAGAAAACCATGTCTGTGATGCGGGGTGGTGAAATGGTGCAGGTGAGGATATTGAATACTGACTAACTTTATATGTTCAACAATGAGTATAATGATGCTAGTTTATTAAAAACTTCTAAGCATGGATCGACAATTATTCATTTCAGGTAAACTACAAGGTTTACATCCCGAAGAGAGCTCCCGCTTTGACTAGGAGGCAACTCAAGCGGTAACATAAGATCCCTGATTTTGCAGCCATGTAGGAAGATTCTGCTGCTTGCCACTGAAAAGATTGTAAAGTTCTGGAAGTGATTGAACATTCACTTTCTATGCCAAGGATCTATAAGCCTTAAAATATGAACAATAATTAGTGCGGTCAATTGTTAATATTTGTCTCTTAACATTTCCATCACAATGATCAAAATGATTTTTTTGATCAAAGGGGATTCCCTCATGTTTTCAAAGCCTTCTCATGTAGTTTCGCTTGTGATGTCTAAGACCGATATAGGTTAGTTTATCTTTATGATCATAATTATTTTCACATTCTATTCTCTATCATGTTATTGCGAATAAACAAAACCCTCTAGGTGGTGACTCGTTAAGAATTAGTGCGAAATATCTAGTTTGGTTCCCAAGTATTTTTCTTCTTTTCTGTAAAACCCTCGTTGCTAATTGATTATAAGACAACATTATTAATAGATGGAATAAGTTATGAGTTTCATAAATATTGGGTAAGCACACATAACTTTTCAGTTAACTTATGAACTAAACATTGTCTTAAAACTTAAAGCACCTTACTGAAAATCTCTCCATAGTAAAAAAAAAATTGTAGAAACTGGGAGAAGGAAGTTGCAAGTCAGGAAAGATTGAACTTAGGTAGGTGGCATTGTATACAAATTTTTCATTCAGCATTACTATTTTAAATCCAGTTAAAGAGTACTGAATAAATTACTTTTGCAAACACCAATTTTAAATACTTGACGGCTGCATTAAGTTACAGTTGCAATATGGCTAAGACTAAAAGCACAATTTTTCTTGTCCTTATTCTTGTGAATTATGAAATATGATCCTGTGGTTAAAGCATGGGAGGAGCTGGATCTTGTTCATAACTTCACATGATATTTCAGCTTTAAGGAGTAGTTGATGGCAGCATTTGGCACTTCAGTCATCCCCTTCGAACAAAATTTGGTTGTTGCCTGATCCTTAGAGCCTCGTGAGAGTGAGTACAATAAGAAAATTTCCTGCAAGCATTGAAAACACTGATCAGAAGCAAAATTATTTACCTGTGCTTGTAATAGGAAAGTACTTGAAAAGAAAAAAAATCATTTTAAGCATAATGAGATAGTCAATATGATTCCACTCTCTCAGATTCCATGAAAGTGATTTCAAATATCTGACAGGCCTACCTTGTTTCATAACTTCCTACATTCCTAATACAGGTAGGGAAGGACCGAAAAAGGGAGGAAAGAGGGAACGCCCTTGGTTCATCTTAGATGTAAAATAGGATGAAAGTTTCTATCTCTTCCTAACAATAAATTATCCAATTATATTCATTTCATTAAACTCTCTCCATTGTAAAATTAGCGAGGTATGTAGAAATCGCCGATTACCCGATAATTTACTTGGTATTCGTTGTGATGCTGCTTCATCAAATTAGTCATTGTTCTGTGAAGGTTGTGGAAATATCTGAGTGAGACGGTATCAGCTGCCAGAAAGCAGTCTTTTCCTTTTGCCACTCACACAAGCCCAATCATCCATAGTTGACACTGATATGCCTTCCAAAAACTGTGAATATCGTTCTATAATAGCTGGAACCTGTAAATGAACAAGAGCATGGCCCACTCAAACATTGTGTTTCCAGTAGGTTTCTGTATCCAATCACACTGATTTCATACATTCACACACACACCTAGTATTAACGATTAACTGAGCAAATGTTACCCAGTAGAAAAAATTGTATCACAAGCAGACCCTCAATCAAATTAGTTACTGGATTGGCACTTTACCAAGCTAAAATTTGTATTTTTTACCAATAGTTATAGTCCTAGAAGATACCTGCTCGGATAGAATACCGGAGAGAGCAACGACTGCCCCAGGTTTGCCATAAGAGACAACATAATCAGCCAAATCCAGCAGAGGATTTCGAAGTATATTGGCAATGACGATATCGAAGTTCTCCTTCCCAGAGATATATGTTTCACTATCTTTGTATTCTGCAAGATCACTAGGAACCAGAAGAAGTTGCAATTTTTCGGGTTCTATATTGTTCAGAGCAGCATTTTTCTGTCCAGATTCAATTGCTTGCGGGTCTACATCGATTCCAACAGAGAAGGCAGCCCCAAACTGCAATTGCAATCGTACATCAAGTTAAATGATCAACATCATTGGCTTAATAATATGTCACGTCGAGTTGAGGTGTGTGACCATAATAGAACCATATTGCATGGAGAGAAACATACAGGTAGCTCTAGATGTGTACAGACATTAATAAATGCGTAAAAATGTTACCGAGGGGTAGCCTCTCGCTAATTAGGTGAATACCATGGCATTTTAGTGGATTTTCTATGCCCCCTCTTTGCTATCAATCGAGCTCCCAGTGGAAGCCCATTGCCTAGATAACCACCATATCAGAACACTCGAGGGAAATTCTGTCGTTTTCTATTCTTTTTAATAAAACAAGAACCAAGTTTTCATAAAGAGAAATGAAAGAATTTACAAGTCACACAGAAAACAATCCCACCAACAAAAAAGACGTAGACTAATACAAGAATAACAAGCTGATAATAACAAGGAGTTCGATTACTGGATGCCTATGAAGATGAGTTAAATCTAACCAGACTTTCAAAGCTCCATATCAAACCTTTCATACACTCTAAAGATTCTACTATTCCTCTCTTGCCATATGTCCCACGAAGTGGTGGAAAAACAAGTCTGCCACAAAACTCTCATTCTCGCGAGAAGGAGGGTTCAAGCTCAATCTGAGAAAACACCCGCTGTTATGAGCCATATCCATTATCCACCCCCAAAGTTTTTGAAAAACGTCCAAAGGGAGAAAGCCAACAGATAATCCCACAGAAGATTAGATCCTCCCTATGTTCCCTACAAAGAACTGAACATTGTGGCCGCCCAAAAAAGCACTTTCATGCAAAACTTGTCAGGCAAAGAATTCCACTTTCTAAGGAATTTTAACCTTCTAAAGAGAGAACATAGTGGCTCCTTGGAGGGAGGAGGGGCACAAAAGATATGGAAAAAAGAACTACAAGAGAATCCCAAGGAAATCTAAAAACTAGATCCTTTCTTCCAGGGTCATCATATGGTTGGACATGATAGAAAGGAGGCCAAACACATGGAAATTGTGTAGTTACATAGATTTATTCACTAGCAATCTTCTTTAAAAGAATTCCAAGCCAGCTTAGTCCTTTTTCCCATAAAAATCATGAAGAGCACCACGTGCTCTTGGTATATGTGTTAAGAATGTTGGTGGAAATATTTTGGACATTGTACCTTCAGTGATGCAATTGCAAGAACGCCAGTGCCTGTGCCATAGTCCAACAAATATTCCCCACCTTTCACTAAGCTGTGCAGCAGTAGCAGACACAACTTTGTAGTTGGGTGTTCCCCCGTTCCAAATGCCAGTCCAGGATGTAGAATAATATTTGTCGCATGGACATCCTGTACAAATAAAGGAATGTGTAATTCTATTAAGATAGTATCAATTTTTTTTGAAACGGATACGGAACACTTTATTAACAGATAAAAAGAGTTAAAAATAACTCAACGTACAAGAGGATTATATGAGAGTTACGTAAGTACAAAAAGGATCAGTAATCGCACCCAGACATCTCAACTAAGTTGACACTTCCTTAGCGACCTCATCATATCCGGTATTAAACAATAGCTAGAAAATGAGAGAAAAGAAAAACTCAAATATTAAGCCATGATGTTGCATCTTTACTAGGTCATGGCTAATAGAGAGTTTAATACAGCAGGTTGAAGTCGAAAGAAATACAAAGTAGAGAAAGTAAAAGACGGATTTATAAAGTAGAGGTAGTATTATGGAGGCGAAATAAAAGCTCTCCAATTTAAGTTGATATCTTGGATCCTGTAGCTTCGAAAAAGAGTTAGCAGAGTGCACCATGAGGAGGCATTTCTGTGTGCTACTTAACAATGCTCCAACCATCCTATTTCTTTATCATGAAAGACAATTAGGATAGTATCAAACAATCACACGTAGTATTTTTCCTATTTCCAATCAAAGTTTGAAGTTTCTTTGTGAGCCAATGATTAAAGGCTGAATTCTATCCTAAAAAACTGGTTGAACCGTTGAAGAACGTAGCTAACTGCTGACACTACACGCAGTTTCTAAATGCAGCTCTATTTGCTCATGTAAATTCTCTTTATGCTAACATTGATTATAAAGTAAACACGAGAGCATGATACTCTCTAATATAAGGCTATCAGCTATTATTCTTTCGATCAAGGAAGTCATATAATTTGAAGATTTATGAAGTAAACAAGATGGTAATACATTTTCTTTCAAATCTGTGAGTGTCCGAGACAGCTTAAGCGACTAATCTTAGGAGACAACCCGCCTAATCTTACAACATTTTGGTACCAAGGAAACTTGTAGGAGAGTATTAGGTAGATGGGCACCATAGATTGTACTCATTTCCCCTGGCCTTTTATTAAAGTCCTGACCCTTATTGACCACTGGGTCAACTGATGATGGTTTACAAGATAGATATTACATGTACCTTCCCTGCCCCTAGTATGAACTAAAAAAAAATATCGACACGTTATTATCTGAACTTTCATACTGAAAGCTCGGTTAAAAAATAAGGAAAAAAAAACTGCAATTTAAGATTGATAAATATATGGACAGAAAAGTGAGGAAAGCTTGAGAATGTTTAGATCATTATACCGGGGGCGTTGTCCACTCAGGCACTATCCAAAGTCCATCCATAACCTTAACTGGCTTAAACGATTCCTGTAATGCAAGAAAGAAATTATATTTAAGTAGTAACTAAATTTCGAACGTCGAGCTTCATCACCACATGTGAAAGATGGACCATCTACCTTGAAGAGTGCAGTATTTTTTTTTAAGAATAAAGGGGGAAAATTTGGACAGTAATATTCAATATCTACGTTTCCACCCAAAGCATTAACGTGTAACAGAAAATTAGATAGTTATCCAAGTTTCATATCAAAATTTAATTACGATACCAGGTTTACTGAGCAAGCAAAATCAAGCGGGTACCCATCTCATACAAAGCTGTTCTACTCTTGAGCACTAAATAGTGAGATGAGATCACACTCCTAATTGACACAATGATATAAAACTCCCTTGGCTACACATTGAAAGTTATTACATTTAAGATCCAGCTCAAGAATGAAAGGTTTTACCTAAACTGGAAATATACAACCATGTTCACAATGACATAACAGCTATAAGACTCGGTGAGCTTTGCTTATCGTCTAGAATCATGTTACGTTCCAGCAATGTGCAGTCAAGGGTTACCATTAAAAAGAACAGACAGGTAAAAAAAAACCTGGGATTTCTTTAACCAATCATGTTGGTCACCAATTGTAACTTCGTACAAGGGTAACTCCTTCAAGCCTACAGAATCAGCTGCATAGGAGATGCATTTGCTTACATCTTGACCATCGGAGAATATTGTGTCAACATATATCTGCACAAAGCAAATTAGTCATTACATTTTGATCGCCAGGAACATAGTATCAACCAACATATTTATCTAAATTACTCTTTCTACATATCCACTTCTAGTTACCAACACAGCATCGTTTTCAGCATCACATGGCCAGGAAAGAGGCAGAGACCGAGATATTCTTGAGACCCGAGTGTAACCTTTGCGTTTTTTTTTTTTTTTTTATAATGGAAACACAACTTTTCATTGGAATAGTGAAATGAATCAAATGTTCAAAGTACAAGCTATGAATGAAACAAAAAGAATCAGCAAATGAAAATAAAATGGCATGGATAGACAATAGAAAGAGCATATAAAGTTTTGCGGACTTATCTGGAAAGGAATTAGAGAAAGAGCATATAAAGTTATCGCATGAATCATCAATCAAATACAAACAATTCTATAGAAATTTACTGAATTGAGATTTATTATACTTGTAGTTATATGAATCACTATATTATGCCTTTAGTTTTATCTACTTTGAGATCAACTTTTCTATATGTAAACCTCTGTTTTGTCCTAAACCACTGTCTAGTTCACAGACTTTATTTTAAACCTTTGTTTTTCTTTCCTTTCACTTCCTATCATTTAAGAGTCTCTACAGTAATGAAAATTGTAAAACATTCCAAATCAAGTAACGGGTAGAGATCCATATACCACTCAAAATTAGAGGGAAAAAAACCCAATTAAGGATAAGAACCCCACCTCTTGAGAGCTCCCAGATGCACAGTCTTCATCAACACTAGTAGAGGTCGCACCAAAACATAGCAGAGCTTCTGAAAGCAAATCCTGCATATCAGAAAAACAAAAATGTCACAAAATTTCCTCTTTAGCTCAACTTAGGGAATCTTTCGTTGCAACAGTAATCCAACAAGCTCCCCACTCATTCTACATTTTCCATGATCTAGTATTAATCAGTCGTTTCATGTTGTTGTAGTTGAATTTTTGCTAAACTAATAAATAAAAACAAAAGCTCACCACGATATCTTTGCGGCACCGGATGCGTGCAGATAGATATTCTGCAGAGGTGTAATGGGTACGAGAAGGGGAGGAAGAAGAAGAGAAGTGCGTAGTAAGTGAAGGGGAAATGAGGAGGTGTCGTCTTTTGTGGATGGTGGAAGGGAAGGGGGAAGTGAGAAGAGGAGAGAAAGGAAATCTGGGAATGCGATTGCCTGAGGTGACAGAATGGGAAAAGGTTTTGAGGTATTTTCCGGCGGTGGCCGCCATTGATTTGGTCTCTTTTCTGCTGTGGTTTTGGAGGTAAAAGATGAACGGCCACTGTGCTCAGCCTCACTTGTAAGTTGAAAAAAATGTAATCTTCCGGCGGTTTCGGTTTTCATTTTATTTGAGAAACACATGTGGGATTTTTATAAAGTTACGATTTTTAATTGGGAAAAAACAAGCGATTCGTACGGATGACCTTACAATTATAAGCACTTTTTTTAACGCAACCATGGCCGGATGAGGATCCAACCTTTTTTTGACTTCTACAAAAATCAGTTTTAAATTATTGAAAAAGGGTTCAAGAGTGATTTTATAAATTAAAAAAGTGACTTTAATTATTTGAAAATGATGGAGTTTTTATACGGTTAACCTTTTGTAGACATTGTTTATAGTTAAGGACTTACCTCTCATAAAGTTATATATATAACATTTGTCTACGTCATAATTTATTGTTACATTTTGTTAAGGTATTAAAAATGAATATCGCAATAGGGATGACTATTGGGATAAGACTACATGGTCGTTCCTAACAATAAAATATTTTTGTGTTTTTTTATTTTTTGAAAAAATGAAGATCGCAACAAGGATGACCCCATCGCGTTAGGATGATACACGGTTATCTCTAACATGATACGTTAAAAAAAACGATAGTGAGTTATGTCGTAAGCAAAAGGTTACAGAGCCTAAGTTTATTAGGAACTAGTCATCAATCATAAAGACCCTTTTGAGAGAATCATCCATACAAAAATCTAGTAGAGTCATTTTCAAACATTTTGTTAGCCTTTAGACAACCAACTAATGTGTTATTACACGAGTTTCCAAAAGGATCATAAAATTAACTTCTACCTAAATAATGTGTTTCTTAATAAAAATGTTAGCTCACAAGGTTACTGTGAATGTTGTTTAACGGGAATCTCTAATCATATGTCATTATGCTTTGTTATTTGTTAGTGTTATGAACCTTTTCTTGACGTCAATGTTAGGGTGCTCATCATTAATCGAACCATCCACCTAAATGTGAAAATGATATCAAAATAGACCAATAAACAACTTGTTGTTTCAACCTTTTTCAAATCTACCAATGTAGTTAACCAATCAACGTCTTCAGAATTGGATGTTGAATAGTTCAATTTGTTCTAATTTCATAAAGATGACTTGAGTTGGTCTTTGTCTTGTCATGCTTCATTTGTTACTAACACTTCTCTATGGCACTCTTCTAGTTCTATATTGTAATGGAATAAGGGAAAAAAAATTGGGTCAAAAGAACCAAATTTCCCGGAGTCTGGGGCCCGCCGGGAACGTTAACGGTGGCGCTGATGATTTGATTGGCGAGACTGAGGATAAAGCGATGTACCCACCTCAATCTCTACAACAAAACAAACACAACAATCTCAAATCAACAATCTTCAACCACAAGGCAATTACATTCAGCCTTTTTATATAACCCTTTTGTCTCTTTTGATTCTGAATTCGTTTTTGTTGTGTTGGTGCGATTAGGAATGAGTTTTTCATCCAACCCACTTTCCCTCAGCGTTCCAGACGCCGCTTTCGATTCATGGCTTCGTGATTCCGGTTACCTTGAAATTCTCGATCAGCGGACCTCTGACCTCCACCGCCATTCCTCTGCCACCGCAGCCGCTCCCCCCACCAGACCCACCTCTAACGCTGCAGCGCCTTTAGCCACAGGTTTCTTCATCTCCCTCTTCTCTCGCATCGCGACCCTTCTCTCCATTTTTACTCTAAACCCCTTTGCCAAGCTCTCTGCTGCTGATTTTTCTGGCCCGACCCCTTCGTGGACTTCTGGGTTTGTTGGCTTTTTTGAGTCCTACTCGTTTCCTTCGTCGCCGGCTCAAGCTCGTCTTAGAGTCCACGAGAACGCCAAACGCTATGCTCGCAATTACGCTTCACTATTTGTTCTCTTCTTTGTCTGCACGCTGTATGTTCTTCTCTTTCTCTTGTTTATTGTGTTTATTGATGGGGTGTGTGCTGCGGATTCTGGTCTTGAAGTTGAAGTTGTTGTCTTTCGTGGGGGTTGTGAATTGGGTTCTGTTTGGTTTTACTCGATGAGGATGGGAAGAGTACAAGTACAAGCTATGAAAACATCGATTTGTTAAAGCGCTTAGATTAAGATATGATGATGTGCTTAGTGATTTGATTTGATTTTTGAAGCTCGTGGGGCTTAAAACCTTTGGAGTCTAATCGATTGCTGATCCCAATGTGAAACATATAGAAAGAATGGCTTGCATTCCTTTTGTGGATTTAAGTGGTTTGACTGGACAGGGAACCACTGTTGTTGTTGTTGGTCGTTAAACTAGAACATTACTCGATTACTAGTTTGTATATTCACGTTCCTTTATTTGGGAATGAATGAGCGTTTGCATGGAATGAACATAAAAAATGTTGGCTAGAGATTTATGACCTTTATTGTACCAATTTCTTGTTTCTCAACTTTAAATTCTCATGTGGATGATTGCAGGTACCAGATGCCTCTTGCCCTCCTTGGACTGATATCATGTTTAGCACTTTGGGATGTTGTTAAATTTTGTGGTGATAGGTGGGGATTAGACAAATATCCAGTTCTTTGGCAGTGTTTGGTTCGCATTGCTCAATGTGGTATGTTACTGACATTTTAAAACCGTGTTTGTTTACACACCTGAGAGGTTCCTCCCAATTGTTTCCTTTAAACATGTGTTAATTAATTGATATTCCGTTTCATCGTTGCATTTTCACATAGAGATCTTCAGTTTAAAAATGATATCCGTAGAGGTACAGATTACTATAGCATAGATCACCCGTGTAGATGTGGAGTTAGATCTCAAATTGAAAGCATACCAAGACGTTGGATTTTTCTTTCTTTTTTCTTTTTTTTACTAGCATTTTTTTATGCGGTCAGTGAGATATTACACTGTAATTCCTGCTTGTTGAATGGTTATTGTTTTGCCTGCTCCATTTGGTTAAAGATTTCAAGCCTTAAGACTATTGTTTTCTCAATTTAAGATGACTATCGATTGAGAACTTTAGCTCAGTTGTCCTTAGTTCTTAAAATGGAGTCAAGCTAATGAGTTGGCCGTGTGTGTCGCAAAGCATAATTCCTGCCTGTTTGATGCTGGAAAAATTTTACTTAATACTACAAATGCCATTTAGAATTTTTTCAAAACCCCTCTTTTTGAGACAGATTTGTGGGATTATTGGACGAAAAATTCTGATCCTGCTGCATGCATTTACCCGTTGTTTTCATGTAAATTACCATCCGTTGAGTTCACAATTGTTCGAACTGCTATTGTTATTTAATTACATAGCATCTTAAATACTTAACAAGTATAATGTTTTGCAGTGACTGTTATCATCCTTTTATTTTCCAACTTTCAAATGGCAATCTTCTGTGCCCTTGGCATTGGATATACAGGTGGCTTCAGAATTCTAGGCTATGTTATAGAGTTCATTATTATCAGTTGTTCTTATCACGTTTGAATTCTTGGCAGGTATGATTTTGCATGCTGCATTTCGGAAGCTGACTCCCACCAAGCCCCCATCTACCGTAAGTCGGAAATAGACAGTTATAGGCCACGGTATTCGTCCTCCTATATGTAAGTTTATTTGAGCAAGCCTAATGCAAGGTACCAACATCTGATTCTGTTGAAGACGAAAAGTTCTAGTAATGCTGATTGCTATACCTTTGCATACTTCTTGCTTGAAACTTGAAAGCATGACCGATGTCCCTCAGCAGGCACCGTGCCCTTCCTTGAAAATTCATATTATGGCATGGGGCTCGGTGACCATCTTCCTTTGTTAGAGGCTAGAACTAAGTAACAAGTCAAGCTCAAATCTTGTTTTATTAGTTTGTTCATTAGTTAATGAATTTAAGTATGGTTAGTTTGTAGGTTATAATACTATTACAGATATTTAGTTCCAGCTTACAACTTGTACCACAAATGTAGCATTTTGTGCACTTTGAACATTATCATTTTGATAAAGGATGTAATTGAAAACCTCAAAGTTTTTGTTCTCGTTGCCTGATGTTATTCAGTTATGCACCTTCTTTTTGTTAAAGATGGGTTTAGGTTAAGCAAGAAGGATTTGCTGCACTTGGGAGAAACTTAATAGTTTCAAATCCCCAATACTGTTTGAGATGAAATGTCAAAAGATGCAAGTGGGTGTATCAAGTTAGCACTAATTATTGGTACTCTACAACATGACAGTGATGACACTGGATAGATAGATGTTTAACAATTAATGCATTGTTCATTCATTCTTCATTGAAATTCTGTTAAACACAATTTGCAAACAATACTTTAGATTTCCATAGTAGCGATTAGGTTAGACATGGACTGTTTTAGGACCAAAATTCTTAGGACAAAAAATCAAGTTTCCTAACCTAAGAGTCAAATTGCTCTACAAAGTAATATAATGAATCGTATTTGAGTATTTTTGACTCGTAATTCAATCACTGAATAGCGTAGGTTCAATCATAAAGTATAATTCCTAAGTCTAATGTTTAAACTTCAGACAATCTATCAAATGGTAAATTTATGTTGTATCATTGATAATAGAAAAATGACAACGCTTGTACCAAGTATGTCAATAAGATAATAAAACTTGAGAAACTTAGATTAAAATATAGAAAAATATAACAAAATATCCGCAATATATCTACAATGAATGATAATAGTATATCGTAGTCTGTTACAGATAGATTATAATATTTTGTTATATTTGTAAACATTTTCAAAAGTTTTTTTGGTTTTAAAATAATTTTTCTAAAACATATGCTTAAAGCTTAAATGAGTGAGTTGTGTGTTTGGTTAGGTTTTCTCTCTTTTAAAGCAAAAACGTGTATTTGGTAATTGTGTTAACCAAACATGATAACTAGTCTTGATTCTATTTTCTCTTTTATTTCTCTTTTATATTTTCCCATAAAAACAAATTTTAAAACTTTTTCTTTACAATTTATTTATATAAATATGATAAGTATTCGATAATTACTTATCAATTAGTAAAAGCAAAAAGATAAAATTTGAAGAAAAAAATTATTAATGCAATGTTTGAGTTATAATTAAAAATTGATCGATATTAATTTTAGCTTAATTTTTGTTAACAGCATTTTAGCTTATGTAATAGTAATCATAGTAGTAGAAAATGATTATGTCACACAATTTTAAGGTATAGATTGATACTTTCTTCAAAGTTCATTGTCGTTTTTCTTTTTTAAAAAATCTCAACATTTATATATTGAATGAAACCAACATTCAAGTTGATTTACCATCTAATTATCAATTACTAGATACGATGATAACAATTAATATCTTAAAAGTGAATGGCTCGATCTCTCGCCTAAAATTATTGAGAGAAAAAAATAGATCCGCAAGTGTTCAAAATTCAAACCCTCCTATAAACAGCATTTCGATGGAAATTATTCATCAATCTCAGGTATTAATAATATTACAAATGTCAATGCAATGAATAGCAAGCACCCGTATTCAAAGAAATGCTGCTAGAAAAACAAAAATTTCATAAGGAAAAATCACAATTAATAATTAATACACCATTTCTTACAACGACGTATGTACATCAACTCAAATAATGCACTGTCAAGAATAAAAAATATCAAACAAATACACAAATTCTCCCCTTTTAAGCTGGACTCAGATCCCTTGACACCTGACCTTGCCATCTGATCAACAAACCAATTTGCAATTTAGCTCAAGGGCATTTGGCATTTACCCAGAAACAATGTCTGATGTCTGCCTTCAAAGAATTTAGAGGGTGAAAAAAAAAAAAAAAAAGAGTTTCAAACCTTCCATTTCTGTCCCTTAATTTTCTAATGTGTAGTCACTCCACAATAACTAAATCTCATATGAAAACTTTGTGACTTCGTTCTTCCAGAGTTTGATTGAACAGATATGTCAAGTTTTCTATATGCTGGGAATTCTAAGTGTCTAAACAAGTGCATGAATATGGACGAGGCTAAAAGAGATGGGTTATGGATGCTGAATGTTCCCCTAGCCTAATAATAGCAGACGAAAATGGTGCTTCAACCAATTTGCGTGGAAACAAATACTTCCTACCAGTTGATTCAAAAAGAAGGAAGCATTTCATAAAACAAACCTGGAGAGTAAGAATCTAGCAAGCGAGCTCAAATTAGAATTTGAATGAAGTTCCCTGTTTGGTAGCTTTTTGCTACTATCAGAATCTATGACATTTTGTGTATCTTCAGGAACTGTCTTTTCCTTACTGAATAAGCGAGTTGCCAAGTCTTGTAAATCTTTCAGTGAAGATTCCTTGGTACTGCAGAAGTGTTTCTCTGAGTAAATTTTGAGAACTTAAGGGAGTAGGTTAGGAAAGTAAAATAACTGACCTGGCCAATTTCTGGAGCAACTTAGTGGCAAGAACCTCACATGATCCAGGTTTTAGGTGTTCCATGTTTATAAGTTCATTAATTACAGTACGAGAAGGTGATCCTTCCGAATCATCTGCAACTACCTGAGCAGGTTGCACTTTTAGCACATTGTACTAAGAAAATAAATGTCATACAATGAACACAAAAATATTGTGCCGTTAGTAATCACTCTGACAGGATGATGTGCAAAGGAATCAAATATGAAGCCCGTGTGATATGGTAAATGCATCACGAAAGGCCTATCTGGAGATGAGAATATTGAGGCCCACGGTGGTTAAGAAAAAAGGAGGAAATAGAGAGAGAGAGAGAGAGAGAGAGAGTTGTATAAGTACCTCGTCATGAAGTCCGTTAGCTAATTTGGGACAGAGTAAAATGAGTAAGTTAGGTAGAGGGATATCTAATCGTAGCAGGAGGGAGGTTGGATGTCAATGAAGTGGAAGGATTGAAGAGATGGAAGACTCAAACTTTCTCCTCCGAACATTGTATTTCTGTTTCATATATTGTTAGTAAATAAAATTTAAGTAGAACAACTCCATTGGTATCAGAGCAGTTTGACACCTGGGAATCGTCGATATGGAGATGTAGAAGCAACATTGGAAGAGAAACATTTGGATCCAATCCCCTTTAAAACAGCAGCTCAAACAGAGGAGAAAGATAGCATGATCACTGAAGAAGTCAGTCGAGCTAGTGTTTAGAGTGCATTACAGATTTTTATTCTGAACAATTCGGCTCAGATAGAACCAAAGGTGATGGAAAAGGGTAGGCAGTTGTGCATACATCGGCTGCTGCATAGAAGCAACATTGGAAGAGAAACACTTGGATCCAATCCCCTTTGAAACAGCAGCTCAAACAGAGGAGAAAGATAGCATGATCACTGAAGAAGTCAGTCGAGCTAGTGTTTAGAATGCATTACAGATTTTTATTATGAACAATTCGATTCAGATAGAACCAAAGGTGATGGAAAAGGGTAGGCAGTTGTGCATACATCGGCTGCTGCATAGGAAGAGAATTTTTTGGAGGCACATTTAGTAGGGATAAGCCACCGCGTTTCTTCTTTTTGTTGGAAGTAAAAAACCAATTAACAGCACAGAAACTCTAGCAAAGACGTAGTAGACAAAGGATTGGTCAAACAAGGAAAGGGAAAAATATGGTAAACGTTAGCAATTGTGCCAATGCCAAGAGTAGTAAGTGGTAACGGCTTTTCTTCAGTCCCCCCTTAGCAAGGGTGATTTGAAATCTAACTCCCACATCCTAATATAACTGGATAAAACAGAGACCGAGATAGCAAGATGGAAACACTTCACAAAAGTATCATGCAGCTGTTGCAGTTACCATTATGCAAATTATTAAAAGAAAAAAAAATCAATACAATGAACTTGCAAACTCAATTCGGCTTCAACTTACCTCTTTCAAGGATGACATAAACAAAACCGATAATGGTGCAGAAGACAGTGCTATTTTTGCACTTTCTTCCTCATCGAGTGATGGAGATGGTTTTACCAATGCTCTTGGCACATCAAAGAATTCACGAGAATGCCTGGAGAAACTATAGATATCAGGCACCAGACCAACATTCTGTGGAGCATAATTCATTCTGGCAATTACTTAGATGTACCTTGAAGAGTCAGAGCTACTCACTATTTGCTCTGTTCTTCTATTTTCCCTCCTGTCGTTGAGTTTATTGATAGCTGATCTATCCCTTGCATTAGCTTTCTTCAATCCTGCTTGTATTGCAGCCTTTGCCTGCAACCATCAAATTGGATGATTAGTAATTGCACAGCACTAGAACATATTTTGATTTCTGGTAGTATGGAACGAACGAATTATTATTTTGTAGGATATACATTTAAATTCTACTATAAAGCCAAAATGCTAAATAAAATGAATGAGGATTGCAATCCTAAGTCATGTTAAATCTTCAACAAAAATTACTTATAAAAGGTGTATTAAAAAGAGAAGATACTATGTCGTGTTTAAATCTTCAACAAAAATTACTTAAAAGGTGTATTTAAAAAGAGAAGATACTATGTCGTGTTTAAATCTAACCTCCACCAATCTTATGTCGTGTTTAAATCTAACCTCCACCAATCTGCCCCTCCTAGGATAACAAAACAACATTCATGCCAATCTTAAAATGCATGTCCCCGACTGAATTTAAACTGAACTAAAAATAAGTAGCAGTAAAATAAAACCAACAGTAACTGCAACATTGAATTTTGATAAGAGCACAATCAGAAGACTTAAAACCAACCTCCGCAAGGTTTAATGCACTATCTTCGGGAGAAAAACTTGAAGTCCTTTCTTGAATTCCCATTCTGGATTTTGGAGTCTGAGGAGAACTAGAATCATCACGTTGACCACGCATAACAACAGTACCACTAAAAGATGTGTCCTCGAAATATCCTTGTGCACTTCCAGACTGCACCACATCATTTGATTTCATAAACAAATATGTATCTCAAAACGATCAAGAGCATCACTATACTTAAAATAATTCTACCGGACTGCTTTCATTATGAAATTGAGTAGATGCTTGAGATCCCCTGGGAGACCGGATCACAACGGTTCCTGAACCACTTACAGATAACTCTTCCTGGAAGTTGTGCATTGAAATAAAATAAAATAAATAAGTAGTAGAAGAATAAAAGGTAAGAGAACATTATCCTCAACCAATTTTCAAACTATCATAAATAGATAAATACAGCCATAATATTCGATTGAGTCACGCCGTTATGGTTATTAAATCTTTTTGCAGGTTTCCGTAATAAACTTGGCTGCATAGCTAGGATAATCTAGAACTTCTGGAACAAGTGAGTCTTTGAAGCCTTGCTATTGCAGTCAAATTTACTCTGTGAACCTATAAACTTGCTCAATTTTTCTTATAAAAAAGGAGGTATCATTTAAGTCAAAACCTCAAGATGCAACAGTTTGCAAGCTTCTAGGACAAGTGAAAGTCATTGAAATCTTAAGGATTGTTCTAATAATCTAGTTGATTGACAAACTGGCAACTGTGATTGTAAAAGGCTGTAGCTAAGAGAAATGGAGTGAGGAAAATTTACATCTTCACTAGCATCTCCCATACTGTATGAATCTCTAGTGTTTTCTGATATGTCACGTGATGCATATCCAGACGCAGCTAGCCAGTTACCACTCTCTGCAACTCTACTAGGTGCACCCTGACCATAAGGAATTTCTGGTTTTCTTTCCCTAATTTGAGGTGGTTTTACTACACTTCGAACAGTACCTGTACTATGTGGTCCCCCAATACTAAAGTCCCATCCAGCATTCTTTGGAGCTTTACTCTGGTTGCTGCAATTTTAGGTAGTCAGAATTCAACCCAGCTCAATGAGTTAAGCATCAACAACTTTTGGGGTTTTCTTTTAACAGGAAACTGAGCTATATCTTTGGTTTTACCCACCTGGCACGAACAGTTTCCTCCCTCACATTTCTTGATACTTTCACAGTGTCTGACGTTTCACCTATAGCTCTAGAACCATTTGTTGGTGTTTCTGCATCTTCTTCCTTTATTTGGTACTTCGGGCGTTCTCTATCATCAACAAATAAGATCACTGATAAATCACCTTATACAAAGACATTTATACTATTTGGCTTTTCGATTCTTCACACATTAACACATAAATGTAGGAACAGCGTACAAATTAAGAAATAATTCACAAACTCAAAAGGAACACCAAATTCCATATCCATGCTTGATGAAAGAGAAGGAATAAAAACATGATAACACAATTATTAGAAAACTGCCATTAAAAGTAACAGAAATCTAGTATCCTAATAAACCTTATTCTCTCCAGAAGCCTAGGACTCTTCCTGGCATTCTTAATGAATCGGTGCTTCAGAAGCTCTTTGGCACTGGGTCTCTAACATAAAAAGATAAAGATGTATTAAACTGATTTGCAAACAAAAACTAAAAAGATATGAAACAGATAAAGATATATCCGCACATCATAAAAATCATAACTTCAAAAGGGCAGGACACATGAACAATCTGAATGCTTGCATCAAGTTTGAACAAGAAACAATCACATAAAATATTACATGAATAGAAGGGAGAGTAAGAACATTAGAGAGAACAAATAAAAGATGAAGTAACAGGAAATGAAATAATTTTTTTTTTATAAGAAACAGGAAATGAAATAATCAATTTCAATCCCGTGAATCTTAAAAATAACCTAAGCATGCCCCAACTTTTCATACCTTTAACAAATTCTGGGTGCTCACTTTTTTAACTTTTAAGTAGCTCCTCATTTCTTATATTGACTCTTAAAAAAATATATTTAAAAAAGAAAAAGAAAAAGAAAAAGAAAAAGAAAAAGAAAAAGGGGAAGAAGAAAAAGAAGAAACTGTGAATCCCAACTGTTGAAAATAATTGTACTAAGGGTATTTGTGTAATTGTTATACCCTTATTTATTTCCTTTTTTGTCAAGGCCC
>JBBPDJ010000021.1:4173127-4186185 GCA_037974625.1 Cucumis cinereus
GTTTTTTCTCCCTGAACTAGGGTTTTCCACGTATACCCGGTGTTATTCTTTCTTTTCTTCTATTATTATTTTTATACCAACCATTATCAACCAATTGCAACATATCGGCCTACCAAATAAGCGCTGTAGGAAACTACCTGAAAATCACTATACAGATGCTCACTGCATCATTCATGCACACTTTTCACAAACACTAATGTGTGGCCCGTAAGCATTTGAATTTCAACAATATAAAAGAATTCAACTAAAACATGGAAACAGTGCTCAGGAGAAGAACAATGCTTTACCTCAGCAGGTATTTTCTTCAGACACAGTGACACTAATTCTTTCATTGGCCGAGAAAAATGTTCATCCAACTGCTCACACATAAAAGCTAATATGTCACGAGAAATAACAAATGCACCACTTCATACTTGGAGTTCAATGTCTGTCATGAAAAGTGTCAATATAGAGTTGTCAAGTGAACCTGAGGTGGATTTTCCCGAGGTATGATGAAAAGAACTCTCATGGGATGAAGATCAGCAAGTGGAGGTTCCCCTTTTGCCATTTCAATAGCAGTGATTCCTAGAGACCAGATGTCTGCCTGCACAAGTAAAATGTGATAGGATTGCAATGCTTGCTCTAGATTTGAGAATCGCAAACACAGTGAACACAGAATCAAGTATTGAGAAGTGTGGTTATCTTAAAACCAATCAAAACTATCAAAATGCCAAAAAAAGGAAGAAAAAAAAAAAAGGTACTGTGTAAATACCTTCTCATTGTATCCTTCAGAATTCTGAATTACCTCTGGTGCCATCCAGAATGGAGTTCCTACAAATGTCTGTGGTCAAGAAATCAGTGGTAGGCAGGTGATACAAAATTCAGAAGATCTCATCCAATAGCATTAGACGATGAGTTAAGAAAAAAAAATTAACAATTCAGCAAAAATTTGCACATTAGAAATCAACAAGAAATCAATTGTTTACGAGTAAAATTTTGCAAACAGGAAGCATTTTACAAAAGGCAAAAACTGCCATGTTACTTTCAATAATGATTATTACAAGAAAAAAATTATGGATCTAACAAAGGAAGGTGGAGGTAAACTTCTCAACCGACAACCAGCTAAAATGTCCAGTTGAGCAAAAATGATAAATTTCAAATGACGTGGGGAAAAGAACAAAATAATAATGAACAAAGTCCAATATTGCACATCATATTCTACCTTTCTCCTTGATATTGTCCTTGTTAATTGAGCAGAAACGCCAAAATCTGCAACCTGTGGGGATTAAACTCTTAGCCTTTAAAAGCAAAAACCAGCAAATCCTTAACTTAATCAAGCCCACACGACCTTATCCTGGAAAATCCTACCTTAACATCACCATTTTCACTCAGTAAAATGTTTGCCGCTGCAAAGCAAAAGTGCAATATTTCATTAGAATAACATAGAAACGAAATTCATTCGTAGGAGTTGCCTGTTCACTCTTTAAACTCCACTCCACTTATTTTTTCTTCCATTTTCCCCTTGCAGGAGAGGTGGGAGGCTAGAAGTGGGCATTATCACCATCTTCATGGATGATATGAACTAAGTAGTTAACTTGTACAAATTCATTGAGTTATGAAGAAGATAACCTTTAATGTCCCTGTGGATTTTTCCTTCGCTGTGCAAATAATCAATTGCATGCAGCAAATCCCGTAGAATGCATGCAATTGACATTTCATCAAGCGGTGGCCCAGACTGAAGCTGCAGAACCAGCGTTTGTTGTAAGTTTATACAAAAAAGTTTGCCAATATATTTGAAGTTCTTGCAATAAATACATGGTATAATGAATTAAATATCAAATACGAACAAAACTATATTGACAGGAGAGGAACCGAATAAACTGCCTAGTTCATTGTATAGAAACTTCTTTAACACTCATAGTAGTGTTTCCAAGAAAAAATTGATGGATTGCAATTATATAGAACCATCAAGCACGCCAAGAAGCATTTCTAACCTACCATATTTCTTCAGAGGTTTTCAGAAAACCTAATGACCCAAGGCAGCCCTGTTGGCTAAAGCTCGCAGTCTCCATGTAGGACCAAAGTGTTTGTAGTCTCCGCCAGAAGGTGAAGGAGGACCTGGACCATTTGCTTTGGGATTGTCTGTATGCGAGGTTTGTGTGGTCTTGTTTCTTTCAGAAGTTTGGTTTTCAGGTTGCTGGTTAGAGAAGGATCCATGCTATGATTAAGGAGTTTCTCTTCTATCTGCAGACCCGTTATTGTGGCTTGTCGGGGTGTGCCCTGTGGTTTGGGATATTTAGGGTGAAGGGAACAAGAAAGTTTTTAGAGGTTTAAAGAAGGACCCGTTTGATGTTTGTTCCTTAGTAAGGTTTCATGCTTCTCTTTAGGCTTCGGTTTCAAATTTTTTGTAATTATTTCCTTGGTAACAATAACATGTTACTAAGTTGGAACCCTTTCTTGTAGAGGACCTTTTTTTTCTGGGCTTGTGTTTTTGTTTGCCCTTGTATTCTTTCATTCTTTCTCAATGAAAGTTGTCTATTTCTATTTTTTCAAAAAATCATATTTACAGGGTTTCAAAGTCCAAGGTTCTTTAGAAAGCTCACACTCGTTGCTTAAAGCTTTCTTCTCTTCGCTCACTTTATTAAGACAATGACTAGACTCTAGACTAACTAATATACTCCTAAATTTGTTCCTCATGACAATTGCCTCGTTTTACAACATATGATATTATGAAATGTATAGGACATTAGCATCTCTGATGAGTTGTGCCCAATATTTAAAAGGTCTTGCTTAGATCAATGGTGAAAAAGTCAGCAAGTATTAAGCTGTTTATGCAAACATTAAGAAGAACTCTAAGATAATATTCAATTTTTATCCTGTAAATTGGTTGGGTAAGCCAAACTTAACCTTAAAGTTTCAACTCCATTCCAATAAACCATGAACTTTGAACAAATAGAAAAGATAAAACTAGGTTAAAAGAACTTTTGGTTCCTTTTCTATTTTTTTGTTATCCGTGAGTGTCCAGACCAACTTATGCATACCTCGACTAATCTCACGGAACAACCTGCCTGACCCTATAACATTTGGGTGTCAAGAAAAATTGTAAAAAATTAATTCCTAGGTAGATGGCCACCATGGATTGAACCCATTACCTCTTAGTTAGCTATTGAGACTATATCTCCTTTTTTTACCACTAGGCCAACCCATGATGGTTAAAAAAAATTTTGGTTCCTCAACTTCATGAAAGTAACAATTTAGTCCTTGAACTTTTATGGATAACAATTTAGTCACTATACTTTCAATTGTAACAATTTAATTTCTGTAATTTACAATTTTTAGCGATTTATTCCCTATAGTAAAATTTATTATAAAATCTAACAAAATTTCTCACACATAGATCAATAAACTGACTGAAAATCAAATTTATTTATAAACTGTAAAGAATAAGCATCTTTAGTAACAAAAGTTGACAATTAATTTTAACCAGATTTTTCATTATTAGGACCAAATTGTTACAATTTACGATGTATAGGAATTAAATGGTTAATTATTAAAGTTTAGAGACTAAATCGTAACAAATTTGAAAATTCAACAACTAAATTAATTGCAAGTAAAGTTAGAGGACTAAACTGTACTTCTAAGAAAGATTAAGAACCGAAAGCGTTTTTTAACCATAAACTGAAACCATCTATGACTTATGCTAAATTTTCTCTAAAGATGTGTGATCTGCTATGGCAGTATTGGGGCTGGATAAGACTACTTATGTGGGTATTGATTTTTATGGCCGGATTGGATATTTCCGGTTCGGTATAGGAGCTTTAGTGTTGAGTTTGAACACTTCCTTAATTATTAGGATTTGTAGCCATGTTTTGGTACTTTCATCCTCTGAATTTGGGCAATTTTATAGCTCAATTTTAAGTGTTTTCTACATTTAATTTTGTGTAATTTACTGATAGTTAGCAATATACTTTTGTATTAGGTGAGGAGTAGAGAGCAAAATACAGACTTACCAGATCTGCAACAGAGCCACCAGCCATATATTCCATTATTATCCATAATTTCGTCTGGTGGAGATAAGAACCATAGTACTCAGTAATGTAGGGTGATCGACATTGTGACAAAACAGAAATTTCCTGGCACAAAACTGAGGTAGATTAGCACCTAAGCATTCACCTAACTCAATTTACTCACCAGTTAATTTATACCTTTTGAATATCCTCAATTTCATCCTCACTGCAGAAGAATGAAAAACAAGTTTAATAATATTGCAGAAAAGAAAGTCCATAACATTGACAGCTTAGGACTAAAAAGGGAATAATTGAAAAGGTACCCATTACTAAAATGCTTTCTCAACTACACTCTAGGAGGACACCCTTTCAAGAAGGCAAACAAGACTCTTTGGGAGAACTTCATCAGAGCCTTCGGCTAGAATGTAAGCCAATAAAGACATAGAAGAATCTTTCCAGATAAGGAGGGGTTTTTTATAGATTTTTAGATGCTATAATCCATACGGATTTCTTGATGTAAATTCTCTCCCCCTTTCCATCACTACAGCTTTTCTTCCCTCCTTTCAAAATTGGAGAGGCCTTCTGTATATCTATTCCTTTGGGGTTTCCTCTATTTTTGAAATATGTAATTTCACAACATCAATGAAATTGTTTCTTTTCCAGACTCGGAAAAAAAATGAAATGGAGATATGGAGATATGGAAGAAGAATCATCTCATCACATAAAGAGTTCCAGTTCAAGAATGAATAACGAGTAAAAAAACACAGCATTTCAGTAGGCTACACATTTTTTATCCAGTAAAAGTGTTGCACATGCAAGATAATGTTAAGAACACAGAAATATTTTGTGGCTAATAAAGTCACCCCTCACAGTATTAACAATTCCCAGAAAGTTTCTTCAACAATAGCTAATTTCAAGCAAACTAACATATAAGATTATGAGAAATCGTCTTCACAAGTTGCCTCACCACATCAACATGGCAAAGTAAAACACAACAATAAAAATGAACATAGAATGTTGTTACTTCAATCTGGGCACTTCCAGGAGCGCCATGGCTCTTCCTAACAAGACTATACTTTCTTTCCCATACAATCTTTTTGTGGACACCCTTAGAAGGAGAAAAGGAAAATCCCTGGGCATGACATTACGGGGTGTTCTTATGGAAGATTTAGTTACACAGGGATAACCTTTTTTCAATCATTTAACACTTTTTTGAACTACATCCTTTGGTAGCTTATATTGGTGTAAGCGCAAGCTTCTTCAACGACAGTATAGTCAAGAGGATGGTATTTTTCTAATGCCTGCTGGCTTGGGATTTCTATTATTTTGTAATTTCATTTATTTTAAGTACCCTTTAAAAGAAAATAGTCATTGCAAATGCTTGGAGAAAGCTAAAAGATATGATCATATCAATGATGATCTTGCAGTGACCAATATTTTTTTTTATAAAAAAAACCTTAACTTTCATTGAGAAAAATTGAAAAATACACAGGCATAATAAAAAGGAAAGGCCCACAAAATAGAGTCGAACCACAAAAGGGGGATCTAGTCAAGAGAAATAATACCAAGCAGCTATAACAAATGAGCCTAAAAACAGAGGTACAACGAGTAACAAAAGAATCTAACAAGTGGCCACACATTGACAAAAGAACTCTTACACCCTCTAAAGATTCTATTGTTTCTCTCTCCCTAAATCCCCCACAAGATTCCATGACCAATAATTTGTTGTCAGAAGTATAAATCATTATAGTCTGATTATGACACACGAAAACAGCCAAGTACATAGAAAGAAAAATCGGAAAGTTCTAACATACCGATGCAAGACTAACCAATTGGGGAAAAAAAGGTCATCTAAAGACCAAAAGATAAATAAATGAGGATTGAGGACTAAACCATTCCTAATTTCACATTATTGAACTTTTATTAAATAATGACTCACCAAATTTAGCAAAGAATGTGGTAAAAATATAGGCCACACTAACATTTTAATAATTACGCTCTTTTTAATCAAACAAAAATTAGGGCAGTTCATCATGTTCTTCATCATTAAGGCAAGAGAGCTCTGAATTTGAGTTTCAACACGAGCGTCAGTGAAAAATATAGAGCAACCTATGTACTTACGATTCTTCCAAATCAATAACTTTGATAGCAACTTCTTTGTTAAGTTCCTTGTCAAACCTGCAAATGCAGAAAGGCGTCAGGAAACTAGATCAACGAGTAGTTCCTGTTCATTTTCTGATTGATTGCATAACAAAAAGGCCTTGATAACTCATTTCCACCCAAAAAAAAAAAGACTCAAGACCGGCACCTTAGGTTGTAGAAAGGTTGCTTCAACTTTAAATGAATTCGATTTTTTATATATGAGATTTTAACTGAAATAAGGTTAAAGTGATGCAGCTAGGAAGTATAGACCCTGAAATCTCAGTACTATTCTCTCCAACTTGTCCAATGCATATCAAATATTTGTTAGCACAATAGAAAAAACTATGCATGACACACCACTATACGTTCAACTTATTAAGCGTAAATACAAACGTGGGCTAAAAATTGTATATTTGGAGGGCATAAATTCATAATGCATGAATAGACTTTTTTTAAGCATATATCTTTTCAAATGTAAATTATTATCATTTTTCCCCTGCCTTGTCCTTGTTTTAGGTTTTTTTTTTCAATGACATGTGATCATATCCATGTCATATCCATATCCATGTTTCTTAGTGACATAACATAGAAGTGTGTACTTATCCAAATCCACGCTAGTTCAAAGATCACACATCACATAACCATTTGCTGCCTCGCCAGTCATTTATTTAATTGCTAAGCACATCAAAAGATCGAGGGTGTAACATATTTCACTGCACTGAATCATATAAATAGTAAAAGAATTGAAGCTTACCCCTTGTAGACATCACCAAAAGATCCTCTCCCAATAAGCTCCAAAGAACTAAATCTTGCTGCCACTGCCTCTGCTATACTCGCCACATCAGACATTTCGTTCTAGCAATCTTTCTCACTTTTCACCCACTTTGCACACACTAGATTGCCAAACTAAACCACAATTTAAGACCAACTCAACCATCTCATCTCCAGATTTCCCTCATTTTTTGTGAGAAACAATCCAACCAGCAACCTCAAATCCACGACCAAAGTATTTATCTTTACCAATCCCAACAGCAGCCACAAATATCAAATCTGGAATAGCATTGGCAAACACCAAAGAAATACAAAATTATCCATACCAACCAAAACCCATGAATTTGACAACAAAACAGAATCCAAATTCATGAAAAGAACAATTGATATAAACATAAGATAATGCGCAGCAGCCCTTGAACCCGAAGTAAAGCAAGTGGGTATCAACATAAGACATATGATGGGTTGGAGGAACTAAGATACGCAATGGCGACAGGCTAACATAATGATAAACACTGGAAAGGGAGCAAAAAAAAAAAAAAGAAAAAAAAAGTCAACATCGATAGTGAAACAACAACAAAGAAGTGGCTTCAAAATGGGGTGTCCAATTTATGAAATTGAATTACAATCCATTCCATTGGTTGACAGATTGAGATTCGGAGACTTACCCAAGAATGACGATTCAAAATAACATTAAGACGAACTGATTTCTTCTGAGCAATAACACCATAGATCTCTTCCTCCTTTGCACTCCAATACAGAAGGCTTCGTGAGAGCCTCGAAATCAAAGATGAATTTTTGTTGCTCTAATGGAACTTCCCTTCGCTCCGCTCTTTTTTTCTTTCTTTATCGCACTTTGCAATAATTCTACGAGGCGTTCACTTTGAACTGAGACCCCGAGATTTGGACAAAAATTAAATTGAGAAAATTGGATGGGAATGATTGAACCAAAACGCACCGTTTCGTGAACAAATGTCTAAGTCATTCATGTTGGTGACTCCGTGCCATTCGAACTCTAACCTCTTAGTCAATAATATTACGATGAGTGATACTAAAAAGTGTATTAAATTATCAACATGAAGTTCATAATGTTATCAATTTTAGTGAAGATGCATGTGTCAATTGAGCTAAACTCTTAATTTATTTTAAATATTTACTACTCAGTATTTGTTGTTCATCTTTGTGTGATATATTACATATTAAACCAAAAACTATTATTTTATTGTCGGTTGCACACTATTTCCTTTTTAACGTGATTATTTTTGGAGAAAAAAAAAAAGATATTTGCAATTATAAGTTATTGTATAGATGAATTATAGAGGCATTATGTGCAATTATACTTGGAAGAAAATAAAAGCGCAATATTTATTAATTTAAAAAACTACTTAAATGCATTTATTTACTGCAATTATTCAAGAGTGGCCCAATTAGGAAATTGAAAAAGTTTCAAGATATTAAGAAAGTTAATGGGCCTAAATAGGCCCATTGAATTCATTTTTGGTATAAGTCAGGCCCGATCAATAAATGGCCCAATAATAAAACATTCTAAAAATGGAACGGACAGTCCCAAAAAAAAGATCGTGGGAGGTTAGATCGAACCTCTAATCTCAAAATTGATAGTAAATTCTTATAATTACACCGTATTTTATAATTTGTCTTTGCTATATTGACTTGATTATCTATAATTTTGGTCGTTTGTAAACTGAATTTCTTGATTTTGAATGCATATATTTTATTTTTTTATGCATTGTTTATGCAAAAATGGTAGATTTTGAGGGGTTGTTTAATCATATATGTATATATATTTTCTTTTTCTATTTTTAACATTTTTATCCACTTCGCTAATTAGTTTTTATTTATTTGACGTTTGTTTGGCTAATTTTCACCATCTTCAATTATTTTTAACAGATTTTTAGTCGAAATGATACACTTTGTATCCAAACGAATTATCGATATGTCGAATACATTTTTTATAATGATGTATTTGCTATATTTGAAAATATCTACAAAAGATATGATCGTTTTCTCGTGATTTCTTAACGACCGACTTAATTTTTTTCAAAACAAACATTTGAAATTTAACCCATAAGTCTAGTTTTGACCCGTCCAATTATATATATAATATATATGTATATTAGTTTTCACAAATGTTTAGAGCTTATGTATAATTAAAATATGAAATTAGATTTAATAGATGAATGAGATTATTAAGGTATTGTTTAGTCAGTGATTCATATTCGTTTTTATGATTTAAAAAATAAAAAATACAAAGAAAATAATTAAAATGTGTTTGTTATACCTGTTTTTAAAAACGATTTCGAAAAACAACACTCGAAATGGTTCATTTTCCAAAACATTAAACTGTTGTTTTCTTTGTTTTTAGATTTTGTTTTAAAAAATTATGAACATGAAATACACTATTGCATTTTCAAATTCACAACCAAACACAAATTTTGAATTTAGAACCTAAATTCCAAAATTTGAAATTACAACCAAGTGTGTTTTCGAATATAGTAAAAAATAAGAATTTGTTTTCATTTTTCATAAAATTCTTCATTTTTAAAAATAATTTTTGGATCACGAACCAAATGGGACCTAAGCTAAAACGTTAACATGTATTCATTACCTTTTTTTACGTGTTTCATTATGTTTAGTCAAAAAAAAAAAGGAAAGTCATGCATGTACTTAGTTGAAAATTATATGTTTTTCCAATCAATTTTCCAAAACAATTAATGAATTCAACTTCAATTTGTTTGCCAATGTTTCCATTTCAAAGTATATATAGTTTTGAAAATTAGTTATTTTAATTTTAATTTTCCATTTCAATTTGAAAAGGGTTGTAATTCATATATCTTTTTAAAATTGAAATAAATCAAAGTAACTATAACTAAACCATCTTATTCAACTATAAGTACACTTATGGCTAATCACATTTATTTATATATATATTGTACTAGATGATGACTTCAACCTGATTAACAAATTTAAACAATAGAGTTTAATTTAATGAAAATGAAAATTCAAAAAGCAAAATTAACTCATCGACACGAACTTAATAGTAAAAACTAGGAGCTCGTTTTTAAAATATTTACCTTTTATTTTTTGTTTTTTCTGAACTTTTTACCAATATCTTTTAAAATAAGCCACATTTTTAAAACTGAAAAGAAGATAGTTTTTGTCTTTTAAATTTGACTAAGAATTCAACTCTTGTACGTAAGAAAATGTCAATCGTGATAAGGAATCGAGAGAAAATAGACTTTGTTTAAAAAGAATGAAGCAACCTGTATGTAATGTCTCTATTCAAATCATGCATTTTTTCCTATAGTAAAATTTATGTTACGTGGAACTAGTTTTAAAGTACCAAATTTTGAAAAATGCTCACTCCATATGTTTTTTCATTGGATCACAAACATTCAAAGAGTTGTATCATCTACATTTGTAACCTTTCGAGTTTAGGATAGAGACATGAATGAATTGAAGTAAACATGTACCTAATGCGAGAAATCATGAGAATATAAAAGTATGATTAAAAAAAAACTTAAAAGAATTGAAGGTTACTATCTATACCAACAAGACGCATTTAGCTTGGAACGATTCTATATTGGGTGACTTCATTGATATTTCCTTAAGCAACATGTGATCGATGAAAAAACGTTGAGAGGACTTGTATTGGTTTGTGGTGACTAACATCCATTCTTAGAAGCATTTAAGACAATTGAGGATAATGTTGCCGAATTGCAGGGAAATGTCGAAGGCATCACTTTTCATTCTTGGATCGTTACAATATTTATTTTTCTTTTTTTTCCCCTTAAAATGCATCCATAGTTCTATAAACAAGACCCAATTTGGTAACAATTTCAATTTTTTGTTTTTGTTTGTCTGTTTTTATAATTTTTGTTTATTAAAAACAAAGACCATACATGTTTGATAACTAATTTTGTTTCCTGTTTTTGAAAAACAAAATGTATCTTTTTTAAAGTTTATTTTTTTCATTTTCAATTTTCCTTCATAATTTTAAAAACAAGTTCCTTATTTAAAAAGCCAAAAAGTGTACCAGTTACTAAACACACTTGTTTCTTAAATTTTAATTTTCAAAAACAAAAAACAGAAAAACAAGTAGGTTACCAAACAAACCCTAGACTATTCAAATTCACGTTTCTTGTTATTTTGCTTCTTTATAACTTAGGTTATTTGTAAATATAAGATGTATTATAATACTAAATATATTAATTAGTATTTAATTTGTTTTTGTTTTAAAAGAGCATACATGTGTGTGAAAATAATGCTTTTCTCAAATATTGTTTGGTCCTTTTATTATTATTATTATCAATTGAAATCTTTTTTTTTTTTTTTTGATAAAAGCTTTTAATTTCATAATGATATGATAGAGACTAAAAATCTCCATAGAATCCAAAAAGAAGATTGCATGTTCAACCTTTGCATTTGTCTTATTCATACAATTCAAAATACTAACCCCTAAAATAAAACTCATCTCAAATGCTAATTTCAAGCCCTATTATATTGAATTATTATATCTTTTTCCTTTTTCGTTTATAGATTGCAAATTACCCATCTAAATCCATCTTTATTATTGTTGTTTTTTTAGTACAACAAAGAAAATATACTAAAAAAACATAATTAAATCCAAATCAGGAAGGAGTGCAAAATCCACCTATGGTGGATAGTCTTCAAACCAGATCTCATAGCAACCAAATCGACAAGCATGAGAAGCAAGTTTATAAGCAACTGAATTACACCGGAGATGACAACATGAAAAATCTAAGGATTAAACCATTGAGAGGAGACTCACAAATGGAGTTAAACGAACATCTAAATCTCATTTGCATGTCTAACATCCCAAACCAAAAGATTTCAAATGATAAAAGAATCAACCAGTGATTGAGATGCTCTATTATCTATTAAGATTCGACCAAAACGAACCTGATTCAACTTGCATTTATGTATTATTGTTAGGGACTAAGAAGCTTATAGTTCAAAATTCATCCGTTTCCTATTTACTTTTGTTTTAAATGCCATGTCTTCTCTCTCTCCCAACCAATAATAATAATTAGAAGAAAAAATAAAGCTTAATTATTAATAGTAATCATCTTTTAATTACATAAATCGTCGGTTTGTTCCTTAATCCAAATCTTCACTCAATGCCAGTTCATAAGCAGCTCTACAAAACACAAGTGATGTCATTTAATTCATCATCATTATATCATTTACTTTCCTAATTATACCAAATTTTCAACCATTTAATTCCAAGCATCCTTTTTTTAAAATTTACCCATTACTTTTTTAATTTTCAAGATTTAATTCATATTTCAAAAAAAAAAAAAAAACGTCTTAATTCATCTAAACAACTCAACTAAACAGTAATTGACACAATCTTTCTTATGAAATGTTGGAAATTTAATCTTCCATCTTTCTACATAATTGTTTTACTAAAATAATTAATTTAAACAATATCAACAAAATAATTATTTATTTAGAGTTATGTAATTTTATATAGTCCAACTTTTTGTTTATTTTTATATATGTTAATTTCCGTGTTAATATATAATTTTAAAAATTAAATGTTTTTGTTCGCTCAATTATATTTTAGATTTAACCACTTTTTGTATTGAATATTTTGTTGAATATATATTATAATTCTGCAAATAAGAATAAAAATTATCATTGAAAAAACCCAATAAAAAATTGAAAATATAACAAACAAAATAAACAAAAACTAAAAAGTCTTTAATTACACATTATCCTTTCATGCACTTACGTCTTAACTTTACATTACACGTAATTAAATCATAAAACTACTGCAAAGCTCGTAATCATTACGATTAACGATAATAATAAAACGAAATTTGATGTAATTAATATATATATCGAAAGGGTATGATAAGGGAAATGATATGAAGCTTTTATGGAACTTTTTTCGCATGTTTATGTCAATGTCACATAGCACATACGAAAGCAACAAACATAGTGATTATGAAAATAATTTCTAAACTACTTTAAATCTCATAATTAATTTTTTTTAAAAAAAAAAATTAATATTTTACAGCTGTTTTTTTTTCTCTTGCATTTTTCTTTATTTAAAAAAATTCAATTGAAATGACGTCACGATTTTATATTATTATTGGTTTATATATATATATA
>JBBPDJ010000021.1:4186285-4341656 GCA_037974625.1 Cucumis cinereus
ATATATTGATAATAAAAAGAAATTTATTGGTTTTATAATATTTATTGATTTTAAAGAATAAGGACAAAATTAAAGAAACATAGACCAATTTAAAAGAAAAGTTAGAGTGGTGACAAATGGTATAGTCGGATAAAGTACAAATATCAATATTTAGTCAATTCTATTTCGAATTATCTTTTTAGCATTTTCTATCCCATTTGTTTCCTCCCTATTATTATATTAAATATAATATTATTCAATTTTAAATATTATACCCATTTACATTAACTAAATATTAAATTTCAATAAAAAGAATGTGGACCAAAAAATGAAATGACACCCACTTGAAATTTAGACGAACGAAAAGAAATGTATAGTTTTAAGGATTTACAAAAGGTCGGAAGAAATATTACTCCTTTTAAAAAGTAAAAGATAATTCCATTCCATTACGACTCATCAAATTTCCTTAAGGTGCATTGTCAATAAATTATATTTTAATTATTCAAGTTCTTTTTTTATTTTAAGATAACTAATTATTAAAGTTTAGAATTAAGAAAAGAAAAAAAAAACTTAGGTGCAGGGCTTGTACTTGGGTCCAAAGGGGGTTGGAAGATAATTTTACTGCTAAGCTACCACCTGATATTGATATTTTTTCAGTTTTTTTATATATATTATATATAGAACATAAAGTTGAGGGGATGCTCAAGCCCCCGGGCCAATACTAAATTTGCCGAATATTGTCATGTAGGAATTTTTTTTTCAAATTTTATAGTTGTATAATAAAAATGTGAAACTTGATGGTTAAGTTGCACCTAATTATTGGACTTAAAAATAACTCAAATTCTGAAAAGAAAAAAAAATAATAAAAATAAAAAGAAACGCAGTTTGAACATGACAATAAAAATTTAAAAGGAAAAATGTTAATAAGGATTATTCACATTAATTAATCAATCAAGTAGGGTGTTTCATTTTGGAGATTCGGATGCGGGTCCCACAAAAGATACGGTCCCCTATTTTTGTTTTTTGTTTTTTTTTTTTTCCTTTTTTCTTTTCCTATTGAGATGAAGTGGGCCATGGGCCGGTCAATGCGGAGGCTCAGCCCAGAACTTAAGATCTATGATTATTAAATATAGATTAACGTAATTCGTCATTTCCAATCCCCACGCGCGGTAGGAAATGAGAGAAAATAACATTTATTTTGGCTCAAAATAAATAAAATAATTTCATTTTTTTCCCTTCCCTAACCATACATGTGATGGTAATTTAAATTTATGATTGAAACTTTATTAATTTTGTTTGTGTGATTAAATAATTTGTTTTGAAAAAAATTATAATTGATTGGAGGTTTGAGCTCCTAATCGAGGACATGTCGTATGATGCCTAATATTTATTAACATTAGACGTGTTCGTGGTTTGAGTTAAGTTTTTTTGGATGGTAACTTTTTCGATCCAAACAATCTTTTATTAAAAAAAAATCATAAAATATTTGAGTTAGCTTGGTTCGAGTTGGTCAAAATTATGCTTTAAAATTTATTTAATTATCTTTTCAAATATTGAATTGAGATTAGCATCTCTGTTTTAATTAATAGTATAGAGATTTTATTTTCATAATGTAAATAAAATATTTTTAATAATCGTTGAAAAGTAAATATTTAAATAAAACTCATAAACCAATTTAACTCAAACCATACCGATTGAGTTGATCGAGTTATTTGTGTAATCAATTGCTTTACCACATATACTCGTTGTTTATAGAAAAACAATTAAAAGCCAAATCACCTTTTTTGTTTTAGTAAAACAATTGAAATCTCAAAACCCGAGACCAAGTCATAGAACAACGAATCATACTAAACAAATACAACAAAACAAGTCAAAGTCCTAACGGAGCAACTCATAAAAATTGGTCCAAAATAACCCTACATATAAGTTAGATCCTAACCAAGAGAAGGAATAAAAATAAAATGTATGTAATATATAGTTTGAAAAATAAAGAAGAGGGAGATTAGAGTCGCGAAAGTAAGGTTTGTGGGATATTTATAACGAAAGAAAATGAAATTTTTTTGAATTTTGAAACATAAAAAATTGGATTTAATTGTGTTAATTAAATTTATTTGTTACAAACTTCAAATTGGATTGAAGCCATCAAATTAAGATGTTGTTTCGTGTACAAAGTTAAATTTGTTGTTTCTTCAGTTTGAATGAGTTATGTTTGATTTTAGTCAGATAACAACTAATTGAGTTAAATTTGACAAATGTTCAACATTTGTATTTATTTGATCTTACTTTGTATTTTGGAGAGTTACTAAGTTGCTAGCTTATAAATAGCAACTTGTTCCTTCATTTGTAGCAACCATTTCAAAATTAAAGAGTTCTCTCCATTCATTATTTATTTCTTTATTTTCTTTGTTATTGTGTTGAGTTGAGAGCAAATATTCAAGAGTTTTGTAAGATCCGGGTTGTTCAATGTTGTAGTTCTATCCTGCTAAGACGACTGTTGTAATCTGCTTGTAAGCCTGTGCATAGCGAATAATTGTCTCAGAAGCGTGTCTCGAATACGGTTTGAATATACAAAATTTTTGTGTTCTCTCCAATCTTTGATTCTTTTCACATCTAAGCTTAATTATTTCATCTGGTTTAAGTTGAGTCTAAATATTAATATATTAAGTGTATTTGTTTCCAATTGAAGTGTTATTAATTTGTTAGTGTATTTCGTTTATATTATGTTCAAAGTTTTCCTTGTTTGTCATTATCGAGAATGACCTTTTTTCTTGAAAAGAAAAATATTCCTAAACTTTAATAGTTTATTTAGCTTTTATTTTTCATTTTCTGTGTTTATTAATTCATTAAACTATTAAACCCATCAGTCAAACTCGTGAGACATTTTTTGATGTTTAAGAATCTATCAGGCATAAAAATAAAAGTTTAGATATCTATTAAATTCTTATCAAAGTTCAAATATATTTTAGATAAAATGTTGAAAGTTCGATTATCAAACCGTTAATTAATTCAATCCTACTTCTCATAATCACATTTTTAGTTTGACCCCATGAATGTGTGCAAGTATCCAAAGTTCACACAATGGTTAATAACTTAGTTCGTTGAAATTATTATATTTGCATTAGTTAATTATATATATATATATATATATTGTGAGTGTGCTTATTCGCTAATTTATAATTTAAGACACTAATTTTACTGGACAACTTATATAATTTTAAAACATTGAGGTGTCAAATAAACTTGTAAAATATTAAATCTTAGGTAGGTGAGTATTAAACTTATTTCCTCTTATTTTTCTATCAAACTTATGTTTTTAATGTGTGTTTGATACATCGACAAATTTAGTGTAAATCCAGAAGGAGTTCGAGCACATCTTCAATTTTGTATTTGAAATATATAAATTGAATTTGTATTCATATCATTAATTGACCTAAATGGTAAATTAATCTTCTAATTTATTCTAAACTGAGATAATAAATCTCTTTAATTATTGGTGAATTAAACAGTCGGTGAGTTTTTGTTAAATATTTTTCTTCATTGAGTGATATTTTTAGAATATAATATAATAAAGAGTAGGTAGGCAATGGACTATGTGGAGGGCGCGTGGAGCGTGGCTTTTTTGGGAGCGAGTGGTCGTAAGTAGCGAGACGCACTGCCCCGCAATTCGTGCGCTTCAACTTTTCTTTATTATAAACGATGCACCGACTCACTGCCACGGCACGTGCGCACGTGATGCGTATATTTTTTCCCAACCATTAATTTAATTTAATTAATTAATTAAGGTTTTTCAGTAATAATTTACCCCTAATGTGTTTTCTGCCAACTTTACCCACTTTTCTTTTTGATAAGCGCACCCCAATCCTTGAACAAAAATTACCATACTACCCCCCTCTCTCTCTCTAAATTATCATTTTATTTTAGCTTATGATTTCACAAATCAAAGCTTAAGATTTAGGAAATGAATGAAAACTTTATTCCCTTAATCATAATTAATTATTGTAACGAGACTCCAAAACAATATGTATCTATAAGATTATCATTTCATATAATTACATCAAGATTGCTATATATATAGTGATTTAGTCGAGAAAATTTGATTATTTGATACTTAAAAAAGTAAATACATGTAATAATTGATTAATTAAAATTAAATAGATCTAAGAATATTGAGTGAAGTTACAATTTCTTTTTCAATCGGACATGATTTGACATTGTAATCTCATCATTTGTTATATCAAGTGAAAACTTTTTGACATGCAACGATATTAGGACATCCTCATGATTAATTAGTTTGATAAATACGTTGATCGTTACTTGATAAAGTATGATTTGAAGCAAATGCAAAATTTTTGTGGCATGTAAAATGTCTTTTAAGTTGAGATATAGGAAGGCTAGGGTTCAAAATATTTTTAAACACGTTTCATCAATCTAGTTGGTACCATTTAAATCGTAATGTCACATCCTATAATTACTAAAATTGATATAGTAATAATGTCACAAAAAGTATAAATCAATGAATCAGCTAATAATGACTTGCTAGAGCTTAATCATTAATATTAAAAAACCAAATAGACTTATTAAACAAATTTAAAAGAGCATTATATAATTGATCTTACTTTATACATTACCGATGTTTAAGAAAAACAAATCTCAATCTTATCTTAAAACATTATTATTAATAAAGATAAGCAACCAAGATGTACATATTTTAATCAAAAGGGTAGAATTGGGTTTTGACATATATGATAGAGAAATGAGGCGGGAGGGGGAGTAGTTGAATGAAAAAAGCCGTACAAACATGACATAATTACCCCTGTGAGTTAAGTACAAATTATAATAGGAAACAAAAAAAAGAAAGAAAAAAACTGACATAATAAAAAAATGATAATAAATTAAAAAATTAAAAAAAATGAAAAATGTATAAAAATTGTAGAAATTCAGAGCCTGAGAATCCCACCCTCCTTTCCTTTTGACTGCAAAGATTCTTTGTGCCAAATCCATCTTTTCTTTCTTGTTGGGTTTGCATTAATATTAATTATTAAATAAGAAATTGGAAAAAACCAAAAAAAAATAAAAAATAAAACAAATAACTAATCTCTTTAAGGCGGTGTTTGGTTGCTTTGATTGGGGATTTGGAATTATTTTCATCCCTTGTCATGGTATTAGGGGGAGTATTGATGCATCAAAGTTAAAAGTTAGTTTTTCGATCAAATCATCGTCCAACGACTATGATCAATTGAGTAAATGTTTAAATCAATATTGACTGTTGAAGAGTAAAAATAGGTCGATCGATTTAACTCTTTTTAAAATATTTAATAAAATTTACTGATTTATAATTTTTCAAAACCAACACCGATTAGCTCTTCTCATTTTTCGATCGACCGACCGACTTCGCTTCAGTCGGTTGGCTTCATTTTTCGATATACTGTGCTCGCCTCTAGATGGAATCACAAATTTTGTTAATAATACAAGTTAGTGAAAATTGAGCTACATGCGTTATAAAAAAAGATATTGTTTTTTTTTTTTATAGTTGTCATATTATATCTTTTGATAAATATAGACATCGATAGAAGTCTATAAATCTATCATTGATAGATTCTGAAATTTTGCTACATTTGTAAATATTTTGTTTTATTTTCTTATATTTGAAAACAACTTTAATATTTTTTTCCAGTATGCTATTATCATTGTACGTGCTTGATTTATTTGCAAGGTCGACCAAAATAAGTGTGAAAAACCTCTACTTGAATGAAGAATAACGTGAGAGAATGGAGAGGATCTTCTCCTCCCTAACTAAACACGAAACAAGGACTATAGTTATATTACATGTTTACTTTGGATTATTTTCAAATATAACAAAATGAACTAAAATATTTACAACATATAATAAAATATCATAATCTATCTATGATGAAACGTGATAGACTACTATCTGTATCTATTTGTATCACGATAGATATAGATAACGGTCTATCGTGATCTATCACAAATATGTTGTGATATTTTCCTAAAAGCATTGAAAAGCCTTGTCTCAAACCTCAAAAAATTAAATACATACTTTTCTGCCTTGACCTACTCCGTAATCATCGCTAGTCATCACAAGAGTCTCGTTTATCTTTAAATAAACAAAAGTATTATTGTCATTTAGTTATATATCATAATCTTCTAAATTTGATCAAAATTGAACATATTGTTATTAAGATAAGAGCATCATGTTTGTATTAATATTAGTAGTTTCTATTGTTGGATTTTTGTGTTGGTTTTTCAAATATATCACTAAATAACATTTAATTATAACTAAATGTATATATATTAAAAGTTAAAATAGCCAATTCAAATAACATAAATTATACACTTTTAGTGACTACCTTTACAAAATAAATAAATAATAATAATAATAACAAAAGGGTATTATTAATCATGAATATAAAATATTTTAAATACACCACACTCTACTATCTTACCTTTTTAATTTGTATAGTTAAACAATGCCTTTTATTTCCACTTTTAATAATTAAATAAAATTGAAGGGTATATTTGTAAATATGTAAACTATATCAATGGTAAATAACTAGGGTGTGATTTGTAATTACCCAAAAAAAAGAAAACAACAATGTTAAATTTGATTAGCTATATAAACCATCTAACAACAAAGTTGAATTAATTTACCTTTCTTAGCCAAAGAGGGATGGGTGTACTTATTAACTCTTAAACCATTAGACGATCCAAAAGCTCGAGTTTATAAATAGAGACAAAACAAATTTAATATTATATCATTATATACGATACCATCTTAAATCACTAATTGATTCAATAACTTAAAATTATAAGTGAAGGCAAATTTAATGTTACGACATTTTTTTAAAAAAAGAAAACGACAGAAGAAAAAACTTAGGTTAAACTCTTATCAACGTTTAGAAAGGAATCTACCCATGGTGGGTGCTTTTTCTAGCCAAATCGATGTCAGACAATGTCTTCGAGCTTGAGAAGTAATCGTACTCCATAGAGTTTAAAAAGAACATTTCTTATTACGAAGTGGTGTAAGTTTGAAAGAAAATGAGTAATATTTGGTTGCATTTCAAATAATTCATACTAAAAATAAAATTAAAATATTTTAAGTATATTTGATAATTTAGTGAGATACATACAAAAATAGATGATGTCCAATGGAGGGAGGTATTTTTGAAATGAAATTAAATTACCCTAGGACGAAATAAGGAGTAAAAAATGGTTTTTATTTTAATTTTCCAAAAAAGAACAAAGCAAAATTTCCACCCTTCTCTCTCATCACAATCACAACAATCTCTGTAAAATGGGGGTTAGAGGAAGAGAAAGAGAGAAAGAGAGAGGTTTCAAAAGAGGAAAAAGCTGTCCCACTATTATTTTGCATAGTTTAGTTACAATCATACAAAGACCAAGCCAAATCCCCTTTTCTTCCTCTCTCTCTCTCTTCTTCCCCCCCTCATCAGTCTCTATCTCCTAAACATTACAAAACCTGCTTATTTGGGACAAACACGAGGAGAACAGAGTAGTAAGAACAACACCTTACTCTACTTCAAATCAAATGGATGAAGAAGAAGTATTCTAGCTGGGATTTCTCTCTACTCTAAAACCCATCATAGATTAATATATAACTTGGTTTGATTTAGAGTGTGTTTTTCAAGAGGGGTTTAGCAGAGTGAAATTTTTTGTATAAGAGAAAGAAAAAAAAAGGAAGAAAAGGGGCCATAGTGTTTGTGTGACAGAGAGACAGAAATGGTGGGCTCAGGAGCATCAGACAGGAGCAAAGAAGCTGTAGGGATGATGGCCCTTCATGAGGCCCTCAGAACCGTCTGTCTCAATTCAGACTGGACTTACTCTGTTTTCTGGACCATTCGCCCTCGTCCGTATGTTCCTTTTCTTTTCTCCATTTTTTCTCTTTTCCATTTCGTTTTTGAACCGTTTTTCTGTAATGGGTTTCTTCCATTTTCATCAGACGAGTCAGGGGAGGCAATGGATGTAAAGTTGGAGATGACAATGGCAGCTTGTAAGTACTAAATAAACACTAAATGGCCAAACCCTTTTGTGTTTTTGTGTTGAAATTGTGAGATTATTCATGATTGTTACAATTATTATTATTATTATTAATTTTTTTTTTGAAGGATGTTAATGTGGGAAGATGGGTTTTGCCGAGGGAGAGTTTCAGAGTGCTTGGAAGAGATTGATGGGGATGATCCTGTTAGAAAGGCCTTCAGCAAGATGTCGATTCAGTTATATAATTATGGAGAAGGGTGGGTACTGGGTAGGTGTTTGTTTGTTTGTTTTGATGTTGTGGATTCTCCGTTTTGTTTGTTTGGTTTTTTTCTCTTCTTTTCTTTTTACTCTCTCTATAGGATTCTTCTTTAGGCTTTTTGTGCTTATGTTTTTGTTTTTCTGATTGGATTGATTCGGACAGGCTGATGGGGAAAGTTGCATCAGATAAGTGCCATAAATGGGTTTTCAAAGAACCTACAGAATGCGAGCCAAACATTTCAAATTACTGGCAAAGTTCATTTGATGCTGTATGCAAATAACAAAAAAAAGAGAAAAAACAAACCTACTTCTGATACATTTTGATAATCCGTCTAGTTTGTTTTGAGTTTTTGGCATTGATTTTGATTTGTTATTCATCATTCATATCAGAACTTTAATGGGTTCGTCTTTGTTTTTCTTTGATTGATAACTTGCAGCTTCCTCCTGAGTGGACTGATCAGTTTGATTCAGGAATTCAGGTGAGTTCTAACCAATCTTAATGGTGTTTTATCTGTTCCAACTTTCCATTTTTGCTCATTCCTTTGTAAACTCCATTTGTTTGGATCAGACCATTGCTGTTATTCAGGCTGGACATGGCCTCCTTCAACTTGGTTCTTGCAAGATTGTTAGTTCCTTTTCTCTTATTTCTTCCATGGCTTTTATTTTTTGGTTGCTGTTTTCGACGCATTAGTACTCGATCACAAACGTCTGAGAGATTGTGAGAATATATTAGAAATGAGTTAATGGCAATCCTTATGGTTGAATGCTGCTGAGGATATTTGTTTACATTTGTATTCAGATACCAGAAGATCTTCACTTTGTGCTGAGAATGAGACATACTTTTGAATCTCTTGGGTATCAATCTGGTTTTTATTTGACTCAACTCTTTTCTTCAAATAGAAACTCATCCTCTTCCCCAATGGCTTCTAAACAATCTGCCATTCCCATTCACCCTCCTCCCAACCTCCTCAATTGGGCACAAAGGCCAATTCCATCTGCTCCAACTTCTCTGCTTCCTTCACCCAATTTCCACACCTCCAATAGGCTTGGTTTCCCGCAGTCGAAAGACGAGACACACATGTTTCTATTGCCACATTCGTCTGAAGCTCGAATGGAAGATGTGATGGGGGATCATGAGAATGATATCAAATGGCCCAACGGGCTGTCTTTGTTTAATGCACTCACAGGACGTGCCGATGACGCCAAACTTTTGTTCAACCCAGAGAGCTTAGGAACTAAACCCGATCAAAGTCATATTCCTTTAATCCTCGAACCGAAGAATGCAAATCCGAACTCCGATCCTGCAACTATGCACAACATGAATGGAGGTAACTCGAATGAGTTCTTGAGCCTAGACAGCCAATCTGAGAGTGGTAGGAAGATGGAAAATAAGTTCAAGCGAAGCTTTACCTTGCCTGCAAGAATGGCTTCCTCATCATCTTCGACTTCACTCGACCACCATCCACATCAATCAGTCGAATATCGAAACTCGGAGCAGACGGGAATGTACTCAGATGTGATGGAGACGTACTTGGAATGAAGATGGGAGAAGAAGGCTGCTAGTTTAGTAGAAATATAAGAGTTATAAGTTTGTATTTAGGCAAAGCTTTATGGTTTCCTTTTATCATCTGCTGCACCTCATTCTGTCCAGTTGTTTCTGCCATTTGCCTTTAATTTCAGTTGGTTTTTTCATGAACTTGAATGTTCTTTTCTTTGTAGGTTCATCTATATACATGTCTTTCCAACTCCTCACTAGTATAATACAAAAAGGCTTAATTACAAATTCGGACTCGTGGTTCGAAGTAAATTAGGGTTTAGTCATAGTTTTAAAAGTTAAAATTTAGTTTTTATGGCTCGATAAAACTCCATAAGTCTTCTTTGTTGTTTCATATAATTATCATAAGTGCGTTCTGACCACAACTACTATTTTCAAACAATAGGACCAAAATTTTCTATTTAACCGTAGAAAAGAGCTTCTGCGTAACGATAATGAATTCGAACGAGACTTTCATATTACACATCTCTAAGTTGACCCACAAATAACTCACTAAATACGATGAATTTACATTCCTTCATTCGACTCAATTTATTGAGTAGTATGATAAATTTGACTTTGTGTGATTTTCGGCTATGATTGTCAGATACAACATTTGTTTGTTCTTTGTTATTAATTAGACATCTTACCAACACGAGTATAATTCAATAGATAACGTAAGGATAGTAGATTGTGATAATCGTTTAATTTATAAAAGAAAAATAAAAGTGGTTGCCTCTCTTCAAAGCTTCACTTGGTCAAAGGTAGCATATAAGAAGGAACATGTCTCTAATGTTGATTATAACTTTTATATGTCAAACTTGTCCTTTCAATTAAATATATTTAGTCAATATACACTAAATTTGAAAGTATTTAAATTAATTACATTTCTTTTCATAATAATTTTATTCAAAAGTAGATCTCTTGAGGCAATAATTATTTCTTATTTAAATAAAATGTCCCATGTTTTGGCTTTTGAAAAGTACTTTTTTTGGGAGCCAATTCTCAAAGGGACTATTAGATTCCATTTGATTTGACAACAATTTTAATCCTAATTCAAAAAAAAAAAAAAAAAAAAAAAACAGGTTTAAGTTATAAAAATATCTAAAAATTCATCCAAATTCGTTCAAAGAAATTCCTAATTCCGTTAAATATGTTATTGAAATTTCAATTTTGTTTCGAACGAATAATTAAAAGGTATTTATGTTGAATTTTTTCTAAAAAAAGAAAACTAATGAAGCTATTAGATATACCCATCCATTAAACTTTCAATTTAACGTCTAAGAGATTTGTGAATTACATTAGAATTAGTCAAATATTTCATCGATGTATTAGAAATAAAATCAAAATCTATTAACTCATTAGATACAAAATAAAAAAAAAATTAAAAGCTTATTAATTTGATCTTATTTATTATTTCAAAAACTGCTTCACCTTCAATTGACAGAATCATTAGATTTTTTTTTTTTTTAAATTAAATTTTAAAAAGAGAAGAAAATTGGTTGATTGTATAAAGATAGAAAAAAGGAATAGGGGAGATGATGAGGTTTCATAGGTCAAGTGTGTGTTTGTAATTAAAATTAAAAAAAAAAAGGAAAAATACCAACAAAAAAGAAAGTAATTTTGATAATATGGTCCTAAACCTACTAATGACTCTACTCTACCACTAGCCTTCTCTCATGGAAGCTTCTCCTTCAAGTTCAATAACAATTTTTTTTTAAATATATATTTTTTTAATTTTTAATTTCAATTTCAATTTTGAGCTTTCTAGTAATAGTATTGAAAATTAAAAAAAAAAAAAAGGAGAAAACTATATATCACAATTAGTATATTAGGTGTGGTTGACTCGGTAATTATTGACCCAAATTTCATAACAACTAAAGTGGCATTTTGGAAGAAGAAATTACATCAATTTATATATATAGAAAGCATAAAATCGAGAGACTGATGCTTTAAAGGCTAGGGCCATGCTAAGTACGTTGCAGTTATAATTTATGATTATTGTACAATGTGGATTATAGTTGTGTGTGGGGCACGTAATCTAGAAACCTAAACCTTAAATTTTGATTTGTTTTTTTTTTTAAAAATAATTTTTAAGTTTCAAGATTTAATCTTTCTAACGTAATTTTTTCTTTAATTAATTAAAAAGATTGTAATGAATTGAGTTTCAATATTTTTATGATGATTAAAATTAAATTTAATATTTTACTTCATAATTGTTTTAAGTTAAGGACAATAACGTTAAAAACTTAGTAAAAAAATGAATTTCAGATGATAAAACTTGAAATTCAGAGACTAAATTGAAATAAAATACAAAGTTTTACTAAAAGTGTAAAATTAAAAAATTTATAAAGAAAACGAAAACTAGACTCGAAAGAAAATAAGTTACTTGAATTTTTTTTTTGTCAGAATAGAGTAGGAGAATCAAACTTTCAACCTCGAAATTAAAATTTGTTGGTTTGAGCACTTGTCCCTATAATTATTAATCCTAAAAAAATCACTTGAATTTGAATATTCTTTTTTTGGAAAAATAACACCACAATTTTTCAATATTGTCCTCTATTTATAAATTCAATTTAATCTTTACCCTAAACCCTAAATCCGAGAGAAAAATTTAGGTTGTCTTAATAATTGCCCTTCTTTATCTACATGATCAACCACCTTATTAGTCTCTAATCAATTTAGAGTCTATTTGGACTAACTTATTAAAAAATATTTTTAAAAAGTCATTTTCATTTAAACACTTTTGAGAGATGTTTGTTTAAAATAAAAGTTCTCGTGTGTTTGATAACTCTTTCTTCAAAGTTTTTTTTAGTTACAAGTTTGTTTGGTTCGTTACAAACTAAGATTATTTTTATTAATGTCAAATTTATACCAACTAACAACTATAAAAGACTATGAACTAATAATTTAAAACAACGATCTTTTGGAGTTGGTTGCTGTCGGAGTTAGCTACCAGTGTTGATGGTCGAAAGAGATGATTGATGATAGGTACGGTAATATTGTGAAAGTGAGGTGTATGATATTTTGGACGTTTTGGTAATTTTAAAAATTATACAAAACATAGAAAAATTAAACATTAAATATTTAAAAGTCATTTTTTTGTAAAGTTGATTTTAATTTTTATTTTAAACCAACTTATTTTATAAACTCATATTTCAAAATCTATTTTGAGTTGTTGTCAAACACTTGATTTTTTTTCTTCCTAAAATAACTTATTACTAATTTTTATTTAAAATTAAACACTTGAAAATGTATTGCAAACACCATTTTAGCAGTTTATGTTTTTTAAACACATTTAGTACGGTACGAGTGTACATGAATTGGGTTAAGGTGATTTTCTGAACCAACCTTAATTTTCAGATAGGTTGACTTGGTAACCTAAATGACGCAAATAGAGCTTTCAACCCCACCCAACCCAACCTTTAAAATTTGGGTTGAATTGTCAGGTTATTTATTTTATTTTTCTTCTTTTTAAGTATATTTTTGTTATTAACTTAAAATACTTAAATTTATGTACAACACATTAATAATATTAGAAATTTGAGTTGGGTTCGTCAAACAATAAACATCATAACAATATGTATAAATTATAACATTTTAAAGTTATAATTTATATATATATATATATATATATATATATATATAAGAAATCCTGGTTGGGTTCAATCCAACTTTAGTTGTCGGATTATTCAAACACTCCTATTTAGTTGTGAAGTTTTCATAAATAGACTCAAAATGAAGGGTGGAATATTTTAAAAAGAGGAAGAGAATTAATTAGTTTAGAATTAAGAAAGAGAAATGTGTTGAAGAGAATGATAATTAAAGAGGAGATTAGATACATGATTTGAATAATGGGAGGGACAATTAGATGGTGTTTATGCGAGTAAAATCCCCTATGGAGAGGTTGGAAAGTAAAGGGTGAGCCCAAATGGAAATGCAAAAGATATATGATTCCCAACAAATCTTTATATATTTTGTGTGCATTTTCTCAGTAATAAAAAACAATAAAGAAAATCATTGTTTAACGCATGATTACAAAAATACACTAAATAACCATGGAGTGTTGTTCTAAGATGCAACTAATTATTTTCAATTCAAAACTCTTAATTCTCTCTTCTGTAATGATTTGCAAGTTGTAAGTTCAAATCTCATGTTAAAAACTCATCATAGATCTTCATATATATCATTACAAATTATTAACAAACCTTTTGATCTCTACTACTCAACATTGTAAAGAGACAGAGAGAGAGACAGATCATTGAGATTATATTCATATCAACAAAAACGCCAACAATTGAAGAAAACGAAAATCCAGAAATCAAGAGATTGATGAAAAACCAGATCATATATCATCAGCAAGAGCCAAAATCCACAAGAAACTATAAAATCAATAATTAAATTCAATTACTCTGCGCCTTCGTTGTCAATTTCGTCTTCCTCGCAATCTCATCCTTCCTCGACGGTTCGATCGCATGACATTCCTTACAAACCAGTATAATCCACCGGAAAACCTTCCTTCCGAACCACATCTTCTTCTTCTTCTTCTTTTTCTTCTTCCTTGCCGTCGATGTTTTTTCCGTACGCCTCTTCTTCCTCCTCAAATCCGATTTTCCCCCAATTTTCTCCACAGATTTCTTCCTTCTCGAATTCTCCCGACTCAGCGACGTCGGTACAGACACCGATGCGATGAACTGCCATCTCTTAGACGATCCGTACACTTGAGCGGAAACAGAAGATTTCTGCGATTTCTTCTGATACGAAGAGAATCTCGAGGATCTGATCTCCACATTATTATTATTATTATCGCTCCAACTCGTCCTTGCGCTAGTACTGCTACCGCAACTGCTACTGCTCCTACTATTAGTGCTATTACTTCGCGACGACATGAACGAGTCCTTACTCCCGACACTGCTCGTTCTGCTCGTCTGACGAGAAGCAACATCAACGGCGTAAACACTAATCGGCTGTGGCGGAAAAGAGTGAGGCAAGAGACGGCCATTGACGAACAAATGATCAGCAGGAGAATTGTTGAAAGTTGAAGGAGAATCAGGAGTAATCGATCCAAATTCGAAATCGGAATCCTGATCCTGAACAAGAGTGCTCGGGAAGGAAAAGATCTCGCCGGAGGAGCTAGTTTCCCGGCGAGACTCCATCGTAGACGGGAATTGAAGGGCAAAAAACAACGAATTAATATATTTCCCTCTACATGGTCATTTGGTTTGCATGAAGTGTCCGTTACACATAACATTTGTGTGAGTTGGGTATATATAAAGAAGGGGGGAGGGATCGGGTGTGGTAAAGAAGATGGAAAGGGATGACACGTGGAATGATCTGGAGCGTTAAGTGGAAAACAGTGATGTGAATGATGGAGATGTGGTAGTGGCCCATATAAAAGTGGATTAGCAATGAAGATGTGGGGAGACAATATGTCTAAAACAAGTTTGGAACAAATTATGTGTACTCATCGTTAGGTCAAACCCTTCCTTACAACGGACCTTAAATTCAATTCTCTAATCATAATTTGTCATGCAACACTATTTTTTTAATCATTATCGTTCTTCTACTTTTCGTTGTATTCCAATTTAGTTTATACAGTTTTAATTACATATCCATCGAAAGAATATTTTGATAGTATTGTGACTTAATTAGCTCCCATTTCAAAGAATATAGCTTTAATCTTTGACCCACATGGCAATATTTGTAAGTACACAACTCCCAATAAAATTGTTGTCTTTTAAACACCAAACCAAAGCAAAATTAAAGAGAGATGAAGGAGACCTCTTTTTGATGGGTTAATAAAGAAGAGAAGAAGTGGACCAAAGGGCACTCAAGTAATGGCATATTGGGTGTGTTTGGGCTTTTATAAACCCAATGAATGTGAGGGGTCATAAGGGAATTTCCTCTCCTTTAGCCTTTGTGGGGTTTAGGGAAACCCTCACTTCAAAGACTTAAAAAAATGATTTTGAAGTTAAAAAAAAAAGAATAATAGGGTTGAGTTTGATTACTTGCATAAACAAAGGGACAAAGCAAGAGTTAGACACATAAGTTTGTCTCCCATATGGGTTTCTAAGGTTGAACCACAATGTCTAATTAGGGACCATTTCTTTCCTCTACAATTTTCATTCATTTTCTCCCTTCTTTAACGTTAGTTTAATGTATATACACTTCACTCGTTTTTTGACATTTTTTTTTAAGTTTATTATATGGCTGGAAGTTCAAAAATCTGACCTTTTAGTTGAGAATGAGATTATAATGTCTTAACCGATCGAGTTCTTAAATATTCAAATAAGTAGGCATAGACTATCACATGGTATCACTCCAAAACTCATAAAGAGTATATGTGGATTATAATAATTTGTGTTTAAGGTACAAACTATTTAGCTTGGGTTATAATGAGGAAGGATGATAATTACAAAGAAAACAGATATTTTCAAATAATTTTAACATAGGTAAATATTAGATTATAATAATCGAAACTCAAATATTGAGTAAGTTATAATAGCTCACTCCACCCAAGACAAGTTGAAACATCTCGAAAGTTAATTTTATTATTTTTCTTAATTTTTTTTTTTAAAAAAATAAAACTCATAGTAGTTGATTCATTTGCATTGGTGAGTAGCACTTATTTTATATCATGTGGTTAGGGATCAACAAACAATCATTTTAATTTATCATAAAGTTTTCTCAAAGTACTTCTCTCTCTCTCTCTCTCTTGTTTATTTATGATAGCACTTAGCTTGCTTTGTGTGGTAGACAGAAAAAAAGTTGTACTCAATTTAGTGCTTTTAGAAACTTTGAGTACATAAGAATGCATTTTTATGGGGTCCAAAAATGCAATTTTCCCATTACAAATTTGCTAATTCATCTTTTTGAGGCTCAAAATGCCATGTGGAAGAAGAAAAGAAAGGATCTTAGTTAGAGTAAGGATAAAGCCTGTCCAAACCTCATCTAGTACACATAAAATAATAATAATAATAAAGATTAATGTTATGCGTTTGAACAATATTTACTGTAGCAATAGATGATTATTATAGTTTTAGATAGTCTTTATTCTAAACGGAAAAATTGAGTTTTTCTTTAATAGTTGCTACAAAAATAAATATAGGGTAATTATTTTAAATAGTAAAAATTGTTGAAATCATTTATAAATGTAGGAAATTGTCATTGTCTATCGACGATAGTAGACAATAGACATTGACATTTTGTTATATTGGTAAATAATTTATTTGTTTTGTTAGAATAATTTAAAGTTATAATGGTAAATCTATCTTTCACTTTCTCACTCTCGTCCTCTGCACTCGGTTCGTTTGGTGTTTAGAAAAATTTCGTTGTTTTTTGTCACATATATTGCTAGAAGGAAAAAAACAATGTTATTCGTTATTGTCGTTGTTGTCACTTGTTTGATTTTAGAGAGATAGAGAGAACTAGAGAGAGATGAAGAAACATTGAAAATTAGATTAAGGTTTCTCAAAATGTTACAATAAAACGAGAACATTAAATATTACACACTAAGAAAAGACACATAAGGTTTTTAACGTAATAGAAATAAACATAATTAAATGATATAATATAAAACTATTACATCGTAGTACGTCGATACTCTAATATCACTAGAGGCAAAATATAGAGAACGGGAGTGTTCGAAAATGAAATACGAGGAATACGATGATGAAGAGATCTAAAAGAAGAAGATATAAGAATTGAAAATTTTAGATGAAGAAATAAAACAAGAATAAAGAGACAAAGCCTCCCTTCAAATAGGTAATTTTGGCTCAATTGTTAAAGTAATAATATTAAACTCTACTCAATTAGAACTAAATAATTGATTTTTATAAATTAATAACCATATACTTATTTAATTCATTTTATTGATAAAATTATAATGTTATTGAGATATTATCTTAAAGTTGAAACCAAACGCTCCTAAATAACTCAAATTTAGGAATGTACAATGAACAGATATATTTAAGTTTGTAATTCGAACTAAAAATGTCGAAGAACCGATATGTGTTCTTTAATTTTATTAAAATTACTTTATTCCCATTATTAAATGGGTTTACAAAAGGAGTTACATAATGGAAAAAAAAATCATATGGAAAAGAATATTTCCATCCATCCAATTCCTAAGAAATATTCAAGAAAAGAATCGTGTTTTTAAATTTTGTTCTCATAGTTCAATTCTTATATCCCAAAGATACAACTCTTTCTCTGGTACCTTCAAGTCAATGGTGATTAAACCACCCTCATCATATATGAACTCTACCTCCTCCGAGTCGACTGCTACACGCTTCGGTTTGCTCGAGGAATATGCCCCGAATGGCCCGGAACCTCGAACTTTCAATGACACATTCGAACTTCCAGGTTGATGGTTCATTTCTTTCACAGCTCCTCCAGAGTTGAACATCTTGATCAAACCTATAGGAGCAAACTTGATGTCATTAACTAGTTCCTTGACTGGAACAACCGTGAAGACGTCGAATTCTCGAGGTTTCAAGGTTATCGGCATCGATGCATCTTGTGGTAGGTAAACAACTTCTCCTGCAATGCAAGATCATACAATGTTAATTTACAATCCAATGATAAATCTTGTCGAGCACAACTGATTATGAGGATATCTATATGAACAAAGACTCACCAGCAAGATGGGAGAATATAACTGCATCCCCTGTCCAGGACTCGCCTGCAATCTTCCATAGATAACTAACATCTTTTGCTCGAATAACCCCCGTGATCGTGCCCGGATTTTCGTCGTGAATGAGGTTCTTCTTTCCAACCTTACACCATCCTGCTCCTTGGCAGTTAAAGACCCCAACAACTCCAGAAAGATCATTCAAATTCCAAATCTTCAATAGACTGCAAAATTAGAAGTGCTTTAGAATATAGTTCGGCAGTGAAATCTAAACGACCTGTTTATATTGACGAGTCGATAATCGAACCTTTTTCCATCTCTAGCAGGATCCGTAAATAGGCAGTCCTTAGTCGGTCGTCCGGGGAGCTTAGCTCTCAAAATTGAACCATCATGGAGCACAAGCTTCTTCAAAAGATTGAAGTCATGTTGACCAGGCTTGTCACTGTACAATAATGTTTGTTAAAATCAGAGTATAAGAATTATTTACTTGGAAGTTATAAGATGGCTTGCAGATTAATTGATCTTGACTAATCGTACCTGACATATATAGCACATCCTCCCACGGCACGAGCTGCTCCGTGATATTCGGCCATAGGATGAACACTCTGAAATCAAGAATGGTTTCAAGTTAGAATACAACAAGTCGTCTATGAAATTGACATTCGAACAACAACAATAACTTGTCCGTACATGAAACATATCCCAATCTGGCTGCATAAACTCCCCAAGAAATAAGGAGTTGTAAGCAACTGATGCTATATGAATCGTGTGAGATGCTGGATCTCTAGGCCAAAAATCGTCCGACGCTCGAATAACAGCATTCCTCTTTGAACTGATGAAATTGTAAACATCAAACCATTAAGCCTTTGAAACAAGCACATCCATACATGGTTATCAAACATGAAACATGAAGGTCACCTGTATAAACCATCAGTATTATGACTCATACACGAAATGATTCCGTTATCTTGAAAATTTCGAGAAATCGATGCCTCGAGAGCCTGATGGTATTTTCTAGCAAGTTTAACTCTTCCACCATGGCCTGCTCCAAGCGTCTCAAGAATGTTTTGGACGTCAACCTTAACTCCATCGACACCAGCAGACGCAAGATACGAGTGTTGTTCATTGTAGAAGTTGAAAACTTTTTCAGGGTTCACAAGGCCAAGCCCAGTTTTGGTAATGCTATTCAAAGCATCGCATGGCTCGTTCGATTCGACCCCAGGAGATGCAACGGGGTACGCAATCTTAGACTCATATTGTTCCATCTCTTTAACTCCAGAACTCACACCACCCCAGTAGCCTGTTATGGCATGCCAAACATAAACATACCTGGTACAAAATAATCAAGAAACACATAAGCATCTCATTCTACAACCATTCTAAAATACAAAAGCAATCGATTTCAGACGACATACTTCGTCGCATGCTTCTCTTTCATGTAGGACACAATATGTTGAAGACCAAGTGCAGGGTTCTCAATTCTTTCCCCCTCTTTGCCATCTTTTTGAAATTTGTAATTCTCTTTTATGTTTGTTAACCTGTTTGCAAAGCTGAATAAAGAACACTCGAGTGAGCTCGACTAGCTGTTGATTAATGAAGAAAACCAAACATCGTTCAAAATTTAAGACTTACTTTGCTGTGTTATCAGCTTTACAATCAGCACTAGTAGCATCCTTGGCAACTGATTGCCACCCATCATCGATAATGACAAACTTGGGAGGAATTCCTCCATTCTCAAAGCTGCAAAATTCAAGTTTTTTGTCAAGATTAAATTTAAACAGAGTTGAGAAATATGCAGTCATGTTGAAAAATTAACCTTTCAAGACCCTTCTTGACGCCATCTGAAGTGACATCAGTGTAGAAAGCATCCCATGTGCACCAGCCGAACCAGTTCAAAATATCAGGCATCTGTCAATCGTCAAATATACAATAGTTAAATGATATTGATCCATAAGTGGTTGAGTGCTTGAATGAAGGAAATGTGTTTTATCGTATTAGATGATATGATATTCAATTTGCTTTCATCCATCGACTTAAACTTTTGGATCAATTTAATCGAATGAAAATGATGGAAGTACCTTCTTTCTTTCACGATGAGCAAAAGTCTGCAAATGCTTCTCAACAGACCTATATAATGAAACAAAACAAAACTTTAACAACTGAAAAAAGAGATCTACTCCAAGGCCACGTTTGATTTTCAAACAAAAGTCAACAGTAACCATTTCTGGTTTTTTATTTTTTATTTTTTAAAAAACAAAACAAAAATATTTTTGTAATTACTTCTTGTTTTCTATTTTTTAAAAAACAAAAAACTAAAAGATGTTTTTATACTTGTGTTTTTTGTTTCTTTTTATTAAAAAAAAATCAAAATAAGTTTTAGTGACTTTTTTTAGTTTGTTTTATATGAAAAATAAAATCAAACTATTTTTACAATAATTTTTCATATAAAATACATGAAATTATATATTTATCGTCAATTTTTTTAAAAATTCACACTGATTAAACAAAAAACAAGAAAATTTATCAAAAATATAAAAATTTACAAAATATTTACATTTCATAGAAAAATCATATGTAATTAATTTTCTGTCTTTTAGTGATTTTTTTTATAAAGTGTAAGTAGTTTGTTTTTTTTTCTATATTTGAAAAAACCTCAAAAAAAACAATATCAATATCTGGAATGTATTAAATTAATCATAAATCTAACAAAAAAATTATAAAAATTATAAAAATAAACGTATGGACAAAATATAAGAAAATTTACGGTACATTTTTATTCCAAAATAAAAACTTTTTTTGTTTTAAATATGGATCATTAAAGTTACGTAATTATTTTGGCATCTGCCTCAGGGGTGTTGGACCCGGCCCATCAAGATGAAGGTGCTGGGATCGAATCCAATTATATGCATTTTTCTTTATAATTTTATCTTTTTACTTTTTACTTTTACAATATACATATTTATCTATTATTTTTAATTTACAATATACATATTTATCTATTATTTTTAATTCATTCCATAATTTTTTCATATATAAATCTTATATTTTCATTACAAAATAATTTAATTTTTAAATAAGCGAAAAATATTCATAAATATAGAAAAATCTATTTTGCAGAAATTAATTGAAAGAATTAAAACTTACTTGACTGCATAAGTAATGGTTTCAAAAGGATCTGATCCAGCACCCACAAACACCAAATGGCTACCCTCAAACCCATCTACACTTGGATCTCCTGCAACCAACCAATTGTTCAAAGCCCATTAAATGAATTTCAACAACAATCTTCATCAACCTTTTTTTCTTTAGTTCTTCCTTTAATTTTGGAGTAGTCATTGACTTTACTGTTGATGTGATCATGCAGTCCATATTGAAGAAGAAGATCCATAATTCAGTTCAATGTTCATGGCTTATATTGTTATTGGATCTATTTCATTTAAATTTCTGTTTAATCTGGTTTTTTTATTTTGAATCAAATCTCTTAATTCTTCTTACCACTTTCCAAACAGATTTCAATTTCATTATTATCGTTTCCTTGAAGAACAGCTCTGAAATCGCCTTCAAGAATAGGAAGAAGAACAGTATAAACGGCATCGCCTTCCTCTCCATTTCCGGCAATGTTAGACCCATCACGTGTTTCCACCACAAGAAATTGTGTCTCGAATGGAATTTCTTGACCGGAACACCCCATTCTTTGAGTCATCCACCATAATTTGAATCGAAAAGCACATAAGAATCTCAACCCTCTGTGAAATCAAACACCAAATTTCAATTTCCACACACAATTTAACCTATAATCAATTCCAAAATAATAATAATAAAAAACATACATCAATTTCCCAATAGGAAAAACTCGGCGACTACCGATCTGATCCGATTGCACTCCGATGAAGGCGCCGTTCATCACACCACCACCCGGCGCCGCCGTGAGAGTAATGTTATTATGAACATCGGATAAAAGACGATTTCCCAACACCGTCAAGTTCCCATCGGATATAGTAATTCCAGCACCAACCGTCATATTATTGTTGTTGTTGTTGTTGTTGTTGTTGTTGTCTTGTAATCTCTTCCTAAGCCCCGGCGACGCAACTGGAAGCAACTCCGGCGAGAAACCAGCAGTTGAAGAACAAGAACAAGAAAACGAAGAAGCCGAAGAAGAAGAAGAAGAAGAACGAACAGGGGAAAGAAGAGAGAAACGGAATAACAGAGAGGAATGGGGAAAAGGGAAAAGGGGTGATGGAAAACGGAGGTGGTGAAGTAAAGACGACATGGAAATGGAGTATTTATAGGAGAAATGAGGGAAATCTGTTGAAGAAGAAAGGGGAGGCAAAAAGGCGTGCAGTGGTAGTTGGGAAAAGGAACAAAACATAAATTAAAATAAAATAAAAAACAAAAACAAAAACAAAAAACCCTAATGGGCTTTTGGGGAAGAAGATGCAGAAGCAGAACAGAGGGCGAGTTCACGGGGTGAGGATTTCAGCCATGTGAGTTGCTTCGCTGATGAGATCGAGTGAATCACAGCCGTTGGTTTTTTAATCAAATTTGTAGGAAAATTTTTATTTATTTATTTATAGTATTATTAATATTATTTTAATTTGTGTTCACGTGGAAAGTTACTTAACAAATATCTTAAAGAACCTGACCTGGCTGGCTAGTGGCCTCCTAGATGTGTTCAATTAATCCACTGTGCTCAATACCACCTGAGCGCTCTTGTGTTTTTATTATTCGGTCAAAAATATTAAATAAATGAAATTTAAAATTTCACTCTCTTATATTTAATTATTTTCAATTTTTTTTCGTCCTTTGCTATATTTAAAATGGTTTTTTTATTTATATCTAATTTTTTTCTTTTGTTAATAAAATAATTATGAAAACAGTTGTAGGATAAAAAATCATGTTAATTATTGCATATCTAAACTCATCATGTCATCTATTTTTCATTTTTTAAATATGTTTTTTAATCAAGTTTTTTTAAAAAATGGAAGACACTGATAAATCTTGATAATTTTTTATTAATATACTAGATGTCCATCAATATCTAAAATTGAATACTTAAAAAAAAAAGAATCGAGGCTAGAAGGGAGGAAGGGAATCTATGTAATGATTAAATTGAAATAAAATTCAAGTGTGAATATTTTAAATTTTATAAACAAAAATGAAAATCAAACCCATTAAAAACTAAAGGTGTATCTATTAATTTTAAAATTGAAGGAGTAAATGTAAATTAATAACTAGCGTAGGGACCAAAAGGTAAAAACAAAGGAGTTGGTAGGTAGTAGATTTTGACTCGCCAAGGGGCAAGGAAAACGGTGTTTGGGAAGTGAGTATTTTTTAAAGAAAAAAAAAAAGAATAATTTAAAATAAAATGATGATAATTACGAAAAGAAAGTTAGTTGGAGATGAGAGGGAGCCACGTCAGACTAGAAGAAGAGGCAGCTCAGATCCGAGTTGGCAAATGAATTGTGTCCAAGTTTAAAACAGAATGGGTGGCGGATGAAGCAATAACTCCTTTTATTGCTAATTATTGGTTGTGATGCAATTCCCTTTTGTCCCACTTCCACCGACTCATCATTTCACTCACCATTTCTATTTTTCTTAATATATTTATACATAATTTTGGAAATTATATTAATTTAATTTTAAAATCTTCAACTTTCTTAATCTAATTAATTTACACTATCATTATGCAATTTCCATGGGAAAAAACTCTCAAATTTTAATTCTTCCTTTTAACTAATCGGATGCATTAAAGAGTGTTTTGCAATACACGTTGATGAAATAAAAATGTGATCGTAAAGAGTAAAAAATAAAAAAAAAATAGGCTTAATTGAAAAATAATGGAACGAAATAAGTTTTTAATAATAATTAATGTTCAAGATGCTCAATTTGAAGCCATTCAAACAAAATCTAAACAAAGGGTAAAAAAAGAAAGTTTAGAGTTTAAATTGATACAATAATTATCCGTTTAGGGTTTTAATTGATTTTACACTCAAAATTTTAGGGTATAAATTGATATTTTATGTTAAGAAAAAATATTTTAGTGCAATTTTATTTAATTGTCCAATCATAATTTATCACGTAGCAAACTCTTATTTTTTTTAGTTCCTATTTTATCCTTCGTGTAGAATTTTGTGGTCTCACACATTATTGAACATGTGTTCTTTTAGATCAATATCAACTTCAATATTGTCAATTTGTAGGACTTAAAAAATTTGAGTCAATAGAGCGATTCTGGATGTATTTAAAAAGTTGTGATAGTAAACTTAGACAATTTAATGGTTGAAATGTTCAGAAAGCTACTTAATACATGTATTCTAAAAGACATCGTTTTTCTTGTGGAACTTTATTTTGTAGGTTCTTTCGATAAACATCTATTGAGGTTTCTAAGGTTAACATAACACTAGTCTGAACAAGGCTTGTTGGATGTGGCATAAGCTTGATATGATCAATTGAAATAATATGTTGTCAAAGTGAGTTTAGCTCAACCATAATTGACATGACCTTTCATTCTACAGGTGGGAGGTTTGATTACCAATTACACAATTGTTGTACTAAAAAAAATTGAAATAAGATGTTGAAGTGATTCGACCATACCCTCTCAATTAGTTAGAGATTATAATGTTATCATCGAAAGCATGGAATAGTTATCTCAACTATAGATAGATTGGGTGAGGCTAGTGTTTAAAGGGGTGCGAGTTGAGACTTTAAAGGTCTTGTTCGGACTCGTTTTATAACCAATTAATTTTCTTTCTTTTTCATAAACATGTGTTTTCTATGACAAATTTGTTTAATTGAGAAAAAAAAATACTAAAAAAATGCTTTTCAACTTAATGAAATAAAATTTGAAAACAATTTGGTTCTCAAAACAAGAAATAGACCGTGAGCCTTGAAGGAAAGGAAGGACAGTGCTCGTTAGTCATAATCATTGACAAAATATGAGTTTTATCATTTACAATAATTTTTCTTTTTTTATTTGCTTAATTTATTTAATTCGTTTGTCTCACTCAAACAAATTTTATGTAAGTAATTTTAACATATTATTTCAATTTGTATCACATAAACAAAATGTAATTAACCACTTATACTCCTTAATCATAATTAATTTGTATTTATAAAAAAATTGTAGAGAGAGAAATATACATTTTAAGGAAGAATAACTCTACTGATATTCTCTCTAATTTTATTTTTCTCTAATTAATATTACATTTTAATGAAATATTCTCTAACTTTTTAATTTGTTGAATTATGCTAATATTAATATGTCTACTAATAATATATATTTTTATGACGATGATAGATTATTTAAAATAGGACAGAAATATAACAATTACGTCAAGGCCAAAAGTCTAACCGCCACCTTTTCAGCTCCAACAAATCTAGACTAATCAATCAAGAAATGTACTGATGCCACAGCAAGTAGAACCATTATTAAGAGCATAGGTGGCCAAATTATGATCAACCCGATTATAAATTCTATCCAAATTTGAAGTCCATAATTCTAATCCTAAGTACCACGTTGTAGATATTTGCATAAAGAATTACATTAAAGGGGCCGTTTGGATTGACAGAATTGAAACGAAAATAAGATTGTTGTGAATTAGGGATCTCTGTGTTTGGTTGTACTATTAAAAATGTATGAGAATAAATTTTTTTTGTATTCCATTTGTAAAATTAATTATGAAAACTCTATAAAATTTTAATATATTAAATTGATAAGCAATAAATCATTTGATGATGTATTTATTCAAACCCTCTAATAGTACGTGTATATTTAAAAAATAGATAATTTATAATTAAATTAACTGAGTAATATATTTAATAATACAATATTAATTAAATAAGTCATTAGTTATAATTACAAAAAAAAAAAAAATAATAATAACATGTTTTAAAAAACAAAAGAATAAAATAAATTGAGGAGAAAATGAAAAAGAAATTAAGACGGAAGATTTTAACAAATCCCACATTTTCAAGAGAAAAAGAAAATCTTCTCTTACCTTAATAAGTGATGTTAGAGAAAAAGAATTTTCTCGAGAATAAATTTGAATATCTTTAAACAAAAATAAGCTTGGTAATTCCAAGCCCATTTCCATCATTTATTCCCTCCAACTAAATGGGTTGAAGACTTGCTCATTATCTTTGGCAAATCCTAATCTTGACAGTAAATTCATGGCTTTGATCACTCGCTTCACCTTCACAAGCCTTTTATGAAAACACAACTTAAGCAACCACCACATGTCTCTATAGGGATGACAGATTATATCCATATTTAATTTTAAGACGTCTCACTTGCAAGGAGACAGAACTACACAATTTGGGGTACCAGAAGTCAACCGTACATTATATAAAGAAATGACCCGTAGGCTTTAACCCCCTCATTCCCATTGGACTGACCTCATTGGTATAACGCAAAAATCCATTTATATCTATTTTCAATCAAAATAATTAAAAGATAATTTGTTTAACTCGATTTTGATTCTCCCACATAGTCCAATAAGTCACACCAAACTCTAAAAACTCCTTAGAGCTTAGACAACTCGATATCCTAACGACCCTTTTGAACCGGATAATATAGCCTACCAATTTTTATTTTACTCTTTTACCAAACCCTCCTCTCTATAGTTTCTCTCCTAAGAATCAAATACCTTTTTCCAAAAATTTCTTTTTGTACACTTTCAAAAACTCACTTTTATTTCTCTCTAATAAATATTTTTTAAAATCTCTTTAAATATTCTCTTTGCCACAATTTCTATTCTCATTTATCTTTTTTTCTCTACAATTTAAACTTTTCTTGTTCATAGAAAAATATTAAATCTTTATTCGTTTTTGTTTAAAATTTTAAAACAAAAACAATAAATTATTGTAGTTTTTTGTTTTCTAGAAACAAAAAATGAAAAATAGTTACAAAAAATAAATGTTGTTTTTATATAAAAAACCTAGAAATAAAAAAGAAACCAAAAACTGAAATTATTTACCAAACATGCTCGCAACTATTATTATTATTATTATTATTATTATTATTATTATTATTATTATTATTATTATTATTATTATTATTATTTAAACTTGAAATTAATTGGTAATTAGTGTATTACGATATTTTCCAATTAAATTCAATCCATACATCGATTGGGGATAACCGCAACCAAATTATATGGGAAGTTTAGAGAAAAAATTACTATAAAATATAATTTACTAAAATGATCCAAGTACAGTTGTGTAGGGGCAAAAAAGGAAAGATAATTAGAATTTTTAATTTAATTTTTTTATTTATAAATTTTTCTCTTTTAAGTTTTAGACCATATATATATACACATACTATAATTGTATGTCGCACTTAAACACTTTAAATGTTATTTTTTTTGTATCATAGACACGACTCTCACCTAACTACTTAAAATACTTATATATTGACATGTTATCGATCAATTTATAAAATTAAAAAAAAAAAAAAAACTTTCATTGTTAGGTTGAAAGATAAATATGATAATTAAAAGACGACAGAGACGTTATGAATCGTTCGGTTGGAAGTTTCTCTGAATGAGAATAGATACTGACAAGCTAAACTCATATTTGCTAGATAGTTTTCAACGCTTTTTGTGAGAGTGAATTATTCTCGACGGTCATCTTTTTTCTCTAACAATGATTTTCTTTAACCTCGCAAAATGGTGAGTTTTCTCTTTTTCTTTTCTTTTTTAAATAATTAATTAATTAACTATAATTGATTTTAAGTTTAAAAATTAATATCATTATTTGTCTTAACAAATTAACATATTTACCTAATTTATCTCTACAAATAAAAATTTTGTTTAGCGAATGGAACTACTTATTTAAATAAATTATTAATTAATTAGTTTTAATTTATACTTTAATTTTCATTATTAACATTTGTGATTAATCAAATAATAAAAGCACGAATGAAGATTTATATGAATTTTCGAAATCGTGAAAAAATGTTTCTAATTTTTAAAATTCTTCACAGCATGTGATATTGATTATTCATGATGCCCAAAAGTTCTTTTTATTTTTTATTTTTTATTTTTTTAAATGGTATATATTAAAAATATATTTAAAGGTGAGTTGGGAATAAATGTTTGAAAAGTAAAAAGAATTTTTAGTTACTTCAAAAAAAAAAAAAGTTGAATTAATTAAAGTATTTATCAAAATTTATGCCCTGAATTTTAATTGCTTTTACAATTAATCAAAACATTTGAAAGAACATAAAGTTAACTTTTTAGAAAGTTTTGAGTTAGTAAAAAGTTTTGAATTTTTTTCGTAGAAATAACAATTTAATCTCTGAATTTGGATATAAGACAATTTAATCGATCACAAAGAAATGAAGTAGTTACTTGAACAGGAAAAAATAATTTAGATAAATAAAGTGAAACGTGCAATTCCATTAAAACTTACCTTCTACTCGCGAAAATTTAAAAACATTAATATATTTAACGTATGTTCTAAAGTTAACAATTAATAAATATTTTTGAAAAAAATATCAAAGTTTAAGTCTTAATTTAAAATATGAAGATAGAAGTATCAATAAAATGTCGATGTCGATAAATATTTTTGAAAAATTATATTAGTAAATAAACATGTCTATTGGTTTATATTATTTTTACGTAGTAACGTTTTATTGCTTATTTCTTCATATTTTATGGTTTATTTACAATTTAATAAAATTATCGATTCACTTTTCGTGCTGATGTCGAATCCATAAAAATGTAAAATATTGATAAAAACATCGATACGAGGACGGAAATACATTTAACCAATAAAATTACTAAAAATTATTAGACCTATCCATTAAATAGAAAAAAGTATTTATTAGCAAAAAGAAGGGCAAATGCATTTACGTGATTTAGTTGAATTTGTTCTTTTTTTATATTTCAATTAAATAATTTTATGCAAAAAAAATAAACATAACTTCACTTAATTCCAATAAATAAAAAAACATATTTCCATAATCAATACTTATTTCAACAATTTTATATCTTAGATTCCTTTTTTTTTTTTTTAATAATAATTCAATCAACTTTTAACCTAACTTTTCACTTTGATGAAATTGAATACTAGAATTACATCTTATAATTGTTGCCTTATTTTAGCTTTTGTGTGTATAATTTAATCGTTGGGAAAAGTATGAGATAACAGTGTGATGATCACAATATCGATGTGCATGTTACGTTCTTTTCCTAGTGTGTCAAGTGAAGGTTAAGTGTGTTACTTTAAATATATGTGTGCCATGTTACATTTTTTTTTAAAAAAAATAATATGTGAGGATGGGAAATTGAACATTTGATTTTGGGACTAGTACAAGCATTAGTTGAGCTATGCTTGTTTTGGCTGTTATAGAGTTCGTTAAGTAGTGAAATTATACTATTCACTGCAAATAACAAGATTACTAAAAATATATACAAAATATAGCAAACTTTCAGATTTGATCAATGATAGACATCAATAGACTTCTATCAGCTTCTATCAATGTCACAGAGTATATCGGTGTCTATCATTGGTCAAATCTGAAAGTTTGCTATATTTGTATAGATTTCGGTTCATTTTGTTGTATTTGAAAATGTCCCATAAAAAATGTAATGTGAAATTTAAAAAATAGAGTAGAGCGAATTCAAATTTGAGGAGCCAAAAATTTAGTTAACATAACTTCTTTATAAGGTTTTGGATGATGATTGAATTTCTTACCAATGATGCTCACAACGTATTTATTAGATAGTATAAGGTTCTATCTAAAAAATTTTAATTTCATTTGATCAACTCCATTTTCTAAGAGGTTAAACAATCTAATTACTCAGACAATTATACTATTTTAACTCGTGCGACGATATAATAAATTGAGGTATTATTTCAAATATTTTTTTTTCACAGACTGAAAATTATAATTGGAGGGTGTCTTTGTGTTTCATGGATTGAATATTTGAAATTGATGGTATTTTTGTCCAATGTGAATTTCAAATTTTGGTTTAAATTTAGCAAGTTGACATTTTTTTTTATAAAATAATAATAAAAAAAGTGGTTTAGCTGCTTTTCAAATAGGCCCAATATTTTAGCTATATGTCCGATTGGCCCAATAAATTGAGTAATAAACTATATAGTCCAAATTTCTCTAATCCAAAGAGGTTGGCCCATTACGAGCCCAATTAGATAAGCCTCTATTTATGAAATTTGGGTTTGTTTCGATTTGAGTTTTAGATTTTGATTAATTAACTCGAAATTCTCGATCTTAGGTTATCAATTTGGGACAATTGTAAATATAGCAATCATAATCAAAATATTAACATATAACAATATTTTTACAAAATTGCAAATGTAGCAAAGTTTATAGCCGATAGACCACAAACCATATTGTTGGTGGCCTATCACAAACTATATCAGCGATAGATGTTTATCATTGATAAACTCTGTTATACTTGCATTTTTTTTCATAGTATTGGTATACACTTGATTATTATTCCTAAAATTACTATCCATTGTAATTACTATCGTAGAAGGTATTTTAGTCATTTATCAAATCTAAATTAAAACATTCTTGTAAATTTAGTCAAAATTACGGTTGTTAAAAATGAAACATAATTTTTTGAAAGACTTAAAAGAATTGAAAGTTACAACTTATACTAACAAGGATCATATTTCTTTTCGGTGGAAAAATCATAGGAACTCGAAGGTTGAACATGCTTAGTTTGAAAAAAATCCTATGTTGGATGACATCTTAGGAATTCATTATATCCTATAAAGTTTATTGGTTCTTTGATCACAGGCTCTTAGTAAGATCAAATAGAAATACACGATAGTATATATATAACAAATAATTAAAGTCACGTTTCATAACCATTTATGTTTATATTTTATATTTTTAATTTTTAAAAAACAAAAAACATACATGTTTGGTTATTGTTATTATTTTTCTTTTTCTTCTTACACTTTAAAAAAACTTGTTTGGTAAATTTTTTTGGTTTTTTTTTTGTTTTGTTTTTAAAACTAGAGAAAAATTAGTATTGAACGAAATTAAAATGATTACAAATTTTTCAAGAGATTTGGGGAGAGCATAATAGAGGAAAAAATCGAGTCGGACAACCAACATCGATCGAATCAAAGGTGGTCGGTCGAAGATAAGAAGAGGTTCGGTCGATGTCGATTTGAAAAAAAAAATTCAAAATGACAATATTTTTTTAAAAAATCAAAAGTTAAACCGACATGAATCGACCAACCGTCGGTTTGCACTCCTTCATTGATCGTTGTTGGTTCGATGTGGATTTGATCGAAAAATCGACTCCAACCCATCAATGCTCACCCCTACAAGAGACTACGATAAATGTCATACATATATATATATATATATATATATATAGTGTTTGAAAGAACAAATTATTAAATTTGTCTTTAAATAAAGTTTACATAAAAGGTAGCCATTATTATAATGGAAATCCAAAGAGGAAATTGCCTTTGTCCCATAAATGATAGCAAATATATGGCATAGCCTCCATCAATTGGATATATAATAATAATGTAACCCTCCTTTATGTGATTAAGACTTTGCCTTATTTCTGATTTATTGCTTTTTCCTTTTTTTTTTTTTTTAAAAAGAAATTAAGTAATAAAAGCAAAACCAAATTAAAAGTGCTTTCAATAATTCATTCACAACCTTTTTCACATTCTCAATATTCCTAATAAACTCTTCTTCAATCAAAATATATGGAATTGGAGATTAGATTTTTGACTTCATAGATAAATTAAATATACTCTTATATTTTAAGCATATTTTTCTATAAATCTACATTTATTAGTTTATTATATTTTTACATTTTCTAATATTAGGGCCACTTTATTGTTCTTGTTATCTTTTTTTTTTTTAAAGGTTTTGAAAATTAGTTTACAATACTTTCATTTGTGTATTTGCTATGTTAGTTATAATTATTTTTATATCAATATTAGCTTTTTTCTTTTAAAATAAATGACAAGATTTAGGTAAATATTTATGAATATAACAAATTATCATAATCGATATGTGATAGACCAATATGAACTACTATATGTGTCTATCATAGTTTATCTTGGTCTATCATGGTTCATCTTAGATAAACTGTGATATTTATATTTTAGTTCATTTTACTATATTTGAAAATAATCATTTTTAAAATTCATTTTTTTAAAAATTTAACCTAAAAACGAAATAGTTGTACCTATCGGTTACCATTAAACTAGGCTAAAAACATATATGTAATAACACACTTTAGATTAATCAATAACATATGAAAAATCTAATATATTTTATGCTAGTTGATTTATGGACAAATATAATAATTAGTTTGATTCAAGGTGCGAGATACAAAATTTAATATAGTTTAGCTCAACATTAAATTAGTAAAATCTTCAGCTATTCACGATGTCAGTAATTTTCACATACTCTTGACAAGAAAAAAAAAACATATATAGGTTGGACCAAGATTGTGTTGAAGGAATTAACAAGGAATATATATATATATATGGAACTCTAATGCTTTGGGTTTAGGGTTTCAATTGTCAATCTCTACCTTCTCACCGTCAAAATAGAATGGATGTTGAGATCGAGAAAAGTATACGACAGAAAAAGGAAAAAGGAAATATAGAGAAATTCATTCATTATATTTGGAGGAAAGTTGAAGATGAAAAAGCAAAAGAGAAAGCACTTCCTTCCATCCAACACGTCCTCCTCTTTGGGTTTGCACAAAACGCGGCCTTCTTCTTGTGGCGTTGACGATTCATTCATTCTCCTCACCCCATTCTCCTCTCCTTCTCCTTCTTCTACGATAATAATTCACCCCACTTCTTCATTTTCCCTTTCTTCCTCTCTCTCATTTCTCCAATTTTCCACTCCTTTATTCAAATTTCAACAAACCCATGACTGGAAAAGAGATTCTCCACAAGATGAAGGTATATTGTTGTTTTTTTCTCAATTGGGTCTCTTACTTTTCCCTTGATTCTTTGCTGTATGACCATTTTGAGAATTGGGTTTCATCTCCCTTTTTGGTTTAATGATGATTCCTTCCAATTCTTGTTATTTTTACTCTTCAAACCTCCTTACAATTTGAGATCCTGGTCTTTACATTGTTTTGTGCATTAGCTACAATGAATTAGTGGACTATCTCTGACTTTTTTAATCTGGGGTTAGATTTTTCACCTTTCCCCTGTATTTTTACAAAGTTAATTTAGTTTAAATGCTTCCAACTTGATTAGTATTGTAGATTTTTCCCCCATGGCTTCAGGTTTCTGGACATCCAAGTTTGTTTCTTCTTTGTAGGTTTACCATTGATTATATAGTTTTGCTTGGTTTTGAAATGAGACTTTTATAGAAATCAGTTTGTAGTGATGGGACTTCCCTTTTTTTTTTTTTATTGGGCCATGGCTCATTGTTTCTGTAGGATTAAATCTTTGCCATTGAAAACTTTAACTTTTTTTCATTAGAAATATTGACGAAGGTAACAATGGACATTGACCTTTTTCAAATCACTCTGTCTCTTCCTCAATATTTGGGGGAGAGGAATGATTGGGTGTTTAGAGGTAGGAGGCTTGATCCTTAGCTAGCTTTCATGTTTCCCTTTGGGTTTCGGTTAGGAAGACCTTTTGTAACTATTCCCTTTGTAACAATTTACTTAGTTGGAACCCTTCTTTTAGCTGGGGTGTTTTGTTGGGATTGTTTTTTTTTTTTGTACACCCTTGTATTCTTTCATGTTTTCTCCATGAAAGTTGTTGCTTTTATTAAAAAAAATTCACTCTCCTATGAACTGAGTATTAGACAATTGTTAGTGTTTGAGCTTTGTATAATGGACAGAATGTAAATTTGTTTGTTTCAGGAAAAAGTTGGGCTGTGTGCGTCCGATCCAGACTCGGGAAAAGGAAAGAGCAAGATGTCCAAGCATGTCACACATGGCTTTCACTTGGTTGAAGGGAAATCAAATCATGCCATGGAAGATTATTTGGTTGCAGAGTTTAAGCAAGTTGATCATCATGAGCTTGGTTTATTTGCAATCTTTGATGGCCATTTGAGCAATTCTATTCCTGATTATTTACAGTCACACTTATTTTCTAATATAATAAATGAGGTGCAATGACCCGTTCTTTCTTCCACTTTTGACAGTATTTTCATGCTTTTATCAATTATGGGTATAGTTGATGTAGTTTTGTTAACTTTTTTCTCATATTGTATGCTCAAATAGCCCGATTTCTGGACCGATCCAGAGAATGCTGTCAGGAAAGCATACGAGCAAACTGATGCTTACATTTTAGAGAAAGCTGTTGATTTTAGTCATGGAGGTTCAACTGCTGTCACGGCCATATTGATTGACTGTAAGACACTAGTAGTGGGCAATGTGGGGGACTCCCGTGCCGTTATCTGCAGTAAAGGGAAGGCCATACAATTATCAATTGATCATGAGCCGAGCGTTGAAAGAAAAAGCATCGAGGACAGGGGTGGTTTTGTATCAAACTTCCCTGGTAAGTTTGAAGAGAAGGATGGGATCCTAAGCTGATACAAATCAAACATTACTCGTTTGTTCCCAAACTAACCTAGCAAAAATGCCCACTAGTATTGATGTGGTTTCTGAAAATTGTATTGGTTTAATCTGAAATCCCTTCATCCATTTCAATTACAACATCCATATTCTGAACATTCAGGAGATGTTCCACGTGTTGATGGGCAGTTGGCGGTCGCAAGGGCGTTTGGTGATAGGAGCTTAAAGAAACATTTGAGTTCAGAGCCTTATGTGGTAGTGGAGACAATAGATGACGAGACCGAATTTGTTATCTTAGCAAGCGATGGATTGTGGAAGGTTGGTGTGGATCTTATGAAAATTTTTATGGAACACTAGCATAGCAGACATACTAGTTCTTCTGATATCTTTAACTACACTGAGACTGGGAAATATCATTTTTTTTTCTTCTTTGCCTAGCTTTATCCCATGAAAAGTTTAATCTGCGATTTCAGGTTATGTCAAACGAAGAAGCCGTAGAGTCAATCAAGCATATAAAAGATGCCCATGCGGCTGCCAAACACCTGACAGAGGAGGCCCTCAAGAGGAAGAGCAAAGATGATATCTCTTGTATAGTTGTGAGATTTCACTGAGTTTCACCATGGATTACTGGTTCTGTCCCAACAGTTGAAAAATGGAAGAACATAAAGAACTAGTTCCAAAGCTCCTCTTTGTTTTTTTTTTTTCTTTTTCTTTTTCTTTTTTCCTTCTCTCTTTGATGTATTCGGAATCCCAAATAAACTTAGTTGTGGATTTTAGTCAAACATGAACTTATATATATCCCTGTATGGCTGTATCAAATGCTTCTCTGCCATTGATGTTAAATCTTCTGAACTTCTGTTTTATGACCTACCACAAATCTGTCTATTTTACTCCTTTTCGCCTTTATAGTTTTTGAAATCCTTTAAAAATAAAGCTGTGCATATTAAATTTTATAGCCAGTGGATGCAATGTTTTAGTAGACAAGGGACCACAAAACCAGAAACAAATCAGTCTACAATGTTTGAAAATTAAGACAGAAAAAAACAAAGCACCCAACTGAGATGTTGGTTAAGCCAACTTCAAGAAAAACATGGGATTCTATGAATGTCTTTCATTTCCTAGTGACAGAAGAGAGAGAGCAAAGATTCATAGATAGTCTCCTTTTATCTGATGTGCAGGTGCTTATAACCAGAACTTCCCGGAGGAGCCATCTGAATTCTGCTTCTTTGATCTTCCACCAACTGCCTGCAATGGCTTTCCTTCGACTGCGCCTGTGGAGTTGATCCTTTGCGGCTTGTGCTTTCCCCTTGGCTCTCTGCTGAGCTCTTACGTCGCCGTTCGTTGTGCCCTGCTAGCCTACGACGACAGCTCCTTTTTGCTTCATCAAATTCTGTTAACTCATGGAACCTGATCATCACTCCCCAACAAACAAACATGTTACCAATAGCCAAACAGAAAGTGGAAAGAATGTTAACTGCAAGTGTTGTTGCTTATATTGTTACGTTAACTGAAAGTGTTGTTGCTTATATTGTTAAGGAGACCTAATACCTGCTGCATTGCTGACAGAAACGCTGGCGAATTCCAGCAACCATGACGATGGCCGCCTTCGAGTGAAACTCACAGACCTTATGGCGGCGGTGATACCTCTTTGCTTCACTCAAATCTGCTGCACAGTTATGTGCTTGACAACTCGGCGGAGAGACGCTTCCACCGGACTTTCCACGGCCAGAAACTGCTGCCCCTCTTTTCTTTTTCTCACTGTCAAAATAACCCAATGCATTGCAAGCATTGGTATTGCTACCTCCTCCACCAACCTCTTCCTCCTCCGTCTCGTATTCGAAATCGTCATCAACCACCGTCTTACCTTTGAAATTATGCCTGCCTTCAAAGCTCTTTGCATCCATTGCCAACTCCGGCAGCTTGGTCGCTCGATAGCAGTAGCAATGGTGGTGGTGTTGAGTTGATGCTCGTTGTGGAAATGGTTGGAGCAAAAATATAGGAACTTAAGAAGTTACATCAAGAGCATGAGACTGGAAGAAAAAGGTAGGAAAGAAAAAAGTGGTGAGGACCACAGTTTTTTCTTGTGAGTGCCAGTTTGAGTGATGGAATAGTGAAGGACAGAATGTCCAAAGTAGGATTTAATAATAAATTTTATGTTACTAATAAACTCAAATTAATTATTTGCATAATTAGTGCTTCCGGCTCCTACTCCTGAGATTAAAACCTCTGACCTTTTGATTGATAGTTATAACATTTTTCGTAGTTTTTCGAATCTGTTTACTTCCAACCATTTAACAGACTTTCCTTATATATGGGTGAAAGAAAATTAAAACTATTATTGGGGGTGATTTGAGTATTTAAACTTTTCAGTATCTTGAATTAAATCTGCATACTTCATCAGGAGGGCTGGTGGGGGTACAGCTTCCCTGCATCATCATAATTTAATGAGACCACTATTTCAACTAAAAATAATTAAAAAACATGTTTGAATTTGAACGTAACTCTTCTCTATTTTCTAGTTACATAAGCATAGATCATACCTATGTTACTTTAGTTGAGCTATACTTACTTCGGTAATTTGTCAAAGAAGTGAAAAACCTGAGCAGAAGAGGAAAAAAAGGTGGGGTAAAGTTTTGTTGTATAATGAAGTAAGAGGAAGAGGGACATATCATTCTCTCAAAGGACAGTCCAACAGCAACATTTCCTTTTATGTTTTTTGGGTTTGGAGTTTTTAACTCAAATACGATTTTGAAAAAATTATCTTTGTAGTCCCGAGTTTTGATGAATATATGTGTTGGTTCTTAAATTTTAAAAGAAACACCTTTTCTTGTCTCTAGATTCATAAAAATAGACTCTTTCGGTCCCGAGTTTTCAAAATATATCATTTTAGTCTTTGGGTTTTAGAAAACTCAACAACCAAACGCGCGATCTTTGCATCTCTAATCTTTTTTTTTTATTTATTAAAAAAATAAAAATTTCCTGTTTTGTTTTTACCTGACTCTGCATCTTCTGAGCTAGCATGAAGTGGCTTTCCATTCTTAGGGTTTTGCTTTTATCTCTTTCCATACTTTGGAAAAAAATTATTCTTTTTTTTTTTTCAATTAAATTTTATTATTATGGGAATAGAAATATAGAGAAAAATTAGATTTTTATTAAACATATGATATATATATTTTCTTAAATTGGTGCCTAGAAGATATTTATGAGTTATTGTACCAACAATGACTATAAGCTACACATTATATAATATTATGTCATTAAATTACTGATTTGACAGACCACCACGAGTTCACATGCTTCTGATTTTCTTTTTTAATTAAAAAGAATACCTAAGTTCACCATCGGTTACTATATAACAGTTAAAAGAATTTACTCATACTATCTTTCGACGAATTTGAAAATCATGGAGTAACTCCAATCTTCATCACGACGTCACGTATCACACGTTGAGTTTAGTGGTACTTTGAAACTCAAGGGAAGAACTAGAACTCTATTAATTAAAAAATATGGTGAGAAAACTATGAATTTTATGATAATTATTTTGATGATGCGATGACACATAACTTAAATGTTGAGGTATGCTTGTGTTGACATATTTTCAAACAAAACAAGAAAGTGGGTTTGGTTAAAAGAGTTTCAAAGTGGGATTCCATAGCGATGACATCAAAGTGTGTGTTCGCCGCGTTCGTTCGGGCTTTAAGATGGCATCCCCAAACCCTATCACTCTCTTGCCAACCTCATAAAACACACACTTGAATGAATCAGAATAAAGTTCCCATTTTTTTTTTTTTTTTTTTCTTTTCTTCATCCTTTATTTATTTATTTTGTCTGTTGCAAATTTTTGTTTGTCAACTCTATCCTCTTTGTTAAGTAACACAAAGAATCTCTCTCCCTTTTGAAAGTTGAGTTTGAGAAAGACTTTTTCTTTGTTCTTATTGCAAAAATTTGTTTGTTTAGATTCCAGCTCAATCTTGATTGTGTGTTTGACACTAACCATTGATACTGAATATCAACTTCTGGAAGAATTGAACTTTCGTTCTGCACAATAGAAAAATCAAGTCGTAATGATTATGTGAAAATAAAGCTTTGTAACAGTTACTCACCAATAAACTTCTTGAATCATTAATTAGGTTAGATCATCGAATTTACTATTCTGGTACGTGAAAAAGTATATGGGAAAAATTGGAGACAATCATTTAGGAGAATATAATATTGAGAAAAAAAAAAGATGAAAAAAGAATAAATTTCCCTAACTTTTACAAACAATTTAGAGGAACTTATTCCTTCCAATTTTTCTTTATGAATATGGCCATAACTAAAACATCCTTTGCAAGGTTTTCATATTGTCCACACAAATTTTCAAACAAACCAAAGAAAATAACTATATCATAAAATTAGTTTACAAAATGTAGACCGCGAATAATGTCATACTATCACATCCACTTTTATTTTATTTTTTATTATTATTCCACCAAATTGATTTAACTTTTCAAGTGTTTAATTTTAAAAATAATTTATTTTTCTATGTATTAACAGAGAAATCGATTGTTGTGTTGTAGAATGACTACTGCTTTGAAAGCAATTGTTGTACGAACTCGATGCTAATCGTCTGACGCTGATTCATCGATTTCTCCTCAAGGTTAACACAACATTCTTGACAAATGAGCACTCACCGAAAAAGAGTTAAAATGAAGAATAATCCGGAGAAGAAAAGAAAAATGTTTCTGACTTAAAATTAAGTTTGGTGAAGAAAAGAAATTGTTTCTAATTTAATGAACAAATGATTTTAAAACAATAGGACTTTTAACTCTCCAAAGATTTTATAAAATAACTTCAAAATTGACGGTACAAATTTGACGGATAAAATAAATATAAGTGTCGTGTGGGCTAGCGATCTAAAGAAGACAAATTTTTTAAGTATGTATTCAACAATTCATGTTTTAACATTTTTTGGAATTATATTTTAACATAGAAAATTTTAGATTCTATCTAGACGCTAATAGAAGTCTATTAATGTTCATCAGTGTCTGTTATCGATAGAATTTAAATATACTGTATTTTATAAATATTTTAATTTATTTTGTTATATTTAAAAATGCTCATTTTGTTAATCAATATCTCCTCGATATGTGATTTGAAAAAGAGCATTTTTATATATAAAAAAATGAAAAAATAATACTATTTACAAAATATAGCAAAATCTAATTTATAACCCATTTAATTTTTTGGTTATATTTTGTAAATAATTTCATTTTATTATCCATAAAGATTTCTCGTTTAAAAGTATGTATTAGATAATATACTCACGAACAAAGTTTCCTAACTTATTAAATATAAAATTATTTTGAAATGTAATCAAATAAACTAAAATATTTATAAATATAGTAATGTTAACCTGAGCTAATGTCTATCACTAAACATTAATACTTTATTATAAATATTTTCAACAACTTTTTCATTTAAAATAAACTAAATTATAAAAAAATATCTCTAAACTTTTAAACTTTAAAAAATAGACTCAAACTTTAAAAAATAGTTCAAAAACACCATTATCGTTAATTTTAGATAAAAACTGTTAAAGATTTTATTTTTAAAATATGGTTGAACTTAAACTTTTTTTTTAAAAAAAATAATCTCACAACTAATATATAAACTAAAATTATTAATATTTTGTTGCAAAAATAATTCTAAATTAATATTTTCTCTACCACCACCAGTAGAGTGATATTTTTCATTTGAAAAAGAGGAAAAAAAGGAAAAATAAAAATAGAAAGTAAAACTACACTAAGTGGGTTCTTGAGAAATGAAATAGAATTTAAACATAGAATATTATATTTGTTAACAAAATTAAATTTGAAAATTGTACCAAAACAAATTTCAAAGGGGGTTAGTTTCCCTATTTATATATTTCCTCTTTAATTTAGGGTTTTTATTTTTCTTTAGTAGGCTAAAAATTTAAATATAAAGTTAGAAGAGTATATTCAAAGGTTTAATAATTTTGGGACCAAGTCAAACCCATAAACTAAATATATACATAATTTAATTCTAAAAGCACTTTTAATTAACAAAAAGCTATTCTTAGAAAGTTTCTAGATCAATCACTTAAAAAAAGTAATTTTATTATGTGACTGCAAATTTTATATTTTTTGAAAAACAATTTTCTATTATAAAGAATCATGTGAGATTCATAAAATTTTTGAGAGAGTCGATAAGTTAATTCCTGTCGATGTATATTTACCGAGTTGTCCATCATACCGAGTTGTCCACCTAAGCATAGTTTTATTCATAGTTAGAAATATAGCGAAATCACATTTTCTATTCTTTCCTCGAACCTGAGACTAAAAAAGATATTCACTTTCTAAAATTGAGATGATTAAATCTACACTAATAAAAACCATAAATTTGATAGACAATAAAAAGATATGATAAATCTTTGTTTATTTATTTTTCGGTCGTGAACGAAGTTCTTCAATATATTCGTTCACCCATTTATTCTATCCTATTCACTTGGTACTTAACAATGATACCGAAATCTTTTTGTACTTTCTTTAGTCTCGGTCCATGGTCTAAACGAGTGAGTTGATAGTGTCATGATAAACTTATAATAAAAACTAATAGACTTCTTTGATAAACTCGTACCAAATTTATTACTTGTATGAGTTTCTATTACTAATAGTAGACATTGATTGACTTTATCAACGTCTTGAACAACGATAATCCACAACCAAGACATTGACATTATTATTATTATATATATAATTAACAAAATTATAGCCAAACCAAATTCAAATACCCATTAACATTGAGAGGTTAAGAAGAAGAAGATGAAGAAATTTCACCCCTTTTTTCATATTTGCCAAAACAGTTGGAAGCTAAAGAAGCCATAGAACTATTGCTTCTGATCATCTGCAAGAAAATATATTACATTTTCCTTGAGCTTCTTCATCAAGCAGATCAAAGCTATAATAATCACCTCTCAAAAGCACTTCCAAATTGGAAACATCTATTTCAGTATTCACTCAAAATTTAAGATGATGGGTTTGTCCCTTTCAAATTTTCTTGATCTATTTGCATCAGGTATCAGATTCCCCACTAACAATTGTGCTTCCATAGCTGTGTAGCAGTAGTTCACAATATAGACTTCCACAATTATCTTTACTAAATACAAAATTATGTATTATTATTATTTTTTAGTATAACTCGTCCGACCACCAATTTGGTGGTCGCTATCACTAAACTAAGTTTATTTTGACTACAAATTTAAAATAATATATAAACATAGAGTTGAAATCTTCATGCATATTTAATTCAATTAACAACAGGCTAAAGTCTATATAATTTTCTATAGATTTTATAGTTTTAGGATAAGAAGACTATATTCAAGACTATTTACTCAATTTAATATTTTTTTATTTTAAAAAAGATGTTTTTGATAGTAATTACCCATATTCTCCATGCTTCTGTACTCGGCAGTGTCCATGACATTTTCGTTTGCCTCTGCAATCACGGTGTCCTCCACCTTCTCCGTCGTCCCTTTCGTTGCATCATAGGCCACCTCCACTGTACTTCTTACAGCTCCATCTTCGACCATCTCTGCTATCAGCTCTTCCCCTTTTGCTCCCGACACGCCCCTTTCCTCCCTCGTATCAACCTGAATTGAACACAAATAATCATCAAATCAGGACGTCGTCTACAAAAATAGCTTATTTCGAACATAGCTCAATCATTAAAAACTACTTTTTCTAGCTTTCATATAGTGAAATGCACATGGGAATGTCAATAATAATAATAATAATAATAAATACACAACTTCTTTTTACTCAAATCTTAAAATTCTTAATTTAGTTTGTCTCTCACAAAAATTAATACCACGCAAGTTTTTTAATTGTCTATCCATTAGGATTGGAGTTGGCAAAAATGGTTAGAATTCAACTAATACTTGAATCTCGACATCACCTACCTTTTTTCACCCAAAAAGTCTCACACCTAATGAGATAGGTGCCGATGATCACTTCCTTTTCCTAATTAATCTCGATGTGGAATTTTGTTCGAACACCCTATGAAGTAATCAATGAGAAAAGAATCACTCGCTAACATATATATTTTTATTTTGCTCTCACATACTAATTATCGAAATTTGATTCTCAAAACTATATTTTCGAGATCTGCCTCCTAATAATATATAAGCAAATGAGCAAAATTTAACAAAATTAACCAATAGATACTAAATAAAAAAAAAATATTTAAATATTTATACTATCAACTTCAAAATTAGATGTTCCGTTTGATGTTCGGTTAAAACACACGTGACGAAAGATTAAAAGGTAAAATTTTGGTTCGGTCTTCAATTCCTACAAAAGTTACCTTATAAGAAATAGAAATGGTGGCGGCGGGGGATGAAGAAGGAAGATTAGGGCGGCGAACATGGAGTCGGTGAAAGGCGGCGGCGGGAGAGAAGGGAGGAGCAGCGGTAGCGTCATGGCGGTGTTTAAACAAAGCTTTTGAGAAACGCAAAGCAACGGATCTGTTGGAGTAAGCCATTCTTCCAATTTACGGTATATTCCAAGATCTTGACCTTTTAAGAGTGGGTTTTTATGAACGATTATTATCTTAATGATGATACGTGGAGAGTTGTAGGGATAACACGTGGTGAGTGTCAGAAAAACGATGAGTCATTTGACCTTATTGCTGACATTTTAATTTTCTCCCATGCACTTGAAGTTTTAATTAAGTATGTTTTAGATTTTTAGTGTTCAATAATAAATATTATATAGTTTTGATTTTTTTTATAACTTTTAAAAATTACTTAATGTAATAGTTTTTATTTAATATTATCATATTATCTTCTTCTATGTAGTAAAGAGAGAAGCTTATAAAAGAGAACTTGATTCCTAGCTATGTTTTAGCAAATTTTCATTTTTTAAATTTCGGCAACAAGTTGCATAAATATAAGAGAAATTAATGTAAATTGTTGAAAACATAAAAAAAAAAAATTATAGCAAAATTTTATATTCTATCTATAAAATATAATGATAGACTTCTATCAATATCGATCAATATCACTTATAAATATTGATAGAAGTCTATCAAATATATATATGTATATATATGAAATTTTACTATATTTTATAAATATTTTAGTTTACTAATTTTTTAGTATTTTTATATTATCTTTGAAAGAATTTTCCAATAATATTGAGTCCAATTTTGGTGAAACCTAAAATGAGATTTGCTATAAAAGCAAGATTATTGTTCTTTGTGACCCATTTGACTAATAGCCCATCATTTATTGATTGGGCTTTCTATGGGAGCCCATGATTACAAAAAGTGGGAACGAGGGATATAAATAGTTGCAAAAAAAAAAAAAAAAAAAAAAAAAGATTTCCTAAGACATCCTAGTAGACACTTACGGACGTTATTAGTAAGACACTGGCGTGGTGCTTGTCATATACATTACGATATAGAAGTTTAATTTTCAATAAAATGATAAGAGCAAATTTTCTAGGAAAACATATGAACTAATTACCTGATATAGGAGCAACCATGCTTTATATACAGTGGGGTTAAACCTAGGGTTTCTTTTATCCTTTTAGGAAAATGATTCAGATATCATTCATATTTTTAGGAACTCGATTCTCCAAGTCGTGCGAGAGTGTCAGATAGGGGTCTACCAGAAATAGGTCTAAAGAATCAAGCAAGTTAGTCGAGGCAGGTTAATTAAACTATATGTTTTTAATTAGTTGAGTTGGTCGAGAGATCCTATTCTTTCTCTACTCTTCATTAACATCTCTCATGGGTCTATTCCCTGCATGTCTTGAATTCATTTAAGATGAGGTAACTTTTCTACTTATACTTGGAATTTAATTTCTCTCTTTAACATTTTTTGCAGGTTTACCCACAAAAGATGCAAAAACGATCTTTTTTTAAGAAACATTTTCAAATATAGTAAAAACATTGAAATTATTTACAAAAGTAGCAAAATTCATCAAATTTTCTATAGCCCATTTAATTTTTTTTTTTTTTTTTTGCTATATTCATCAAATTTTTACTTATTTACGACTCAAATTCTATTACAAAAACACAAATCACCTATTGATTCAAAAACTTAAATTGATAGATGAAGGTAAAATTAATTATGTAATTTCTTTTGAGAGTTTTTTTTCTTCTTAGTTATAGAAACCATTTATATTCTATCGAAGTGATGATTACGAAAAGTTACCTCAATAATTTTTTTTTAAAAAATATATAATTTATTAAATAAATAGCATATATTTAATTAATAAAAGTTACAATAATTTTGATAAATAAAATTTGGCAGCAAACCAAAATGGGGCCAATAAGTGTACAAGTTGTGTTTATGGGCAATCACATGGGCAGCTTCAACTTTGTCAAAAAAGTGGTACATAATAAGATGCCAATTTGTCAAATATGAATAATACCAAATGCCAACCCAAAATTTAGGGTTTAGGTTAACTAGGGTTCCATGATTTAGATTCGTTTTGTAATCCTTTAATCATCATTTTAACTCTTTAACAAAAAATAAATCAAATTTCAAATGAATGACACTCTCAAAATTCATAAGTAAATTCGTTAGTTATTCCTTGTTCAACATCCTTTTAGCGCAAGTGAGAGATCTGAAGATTTAACTTCCGAGCACTTGAATATTCATATTGGTTGCCAGCTTGGGCTCAGAAAATGTTAATGAAAGGGGTACCAAACTTTGATTTAAAAAATAATAATTAATATACATTTTAGTGACACACATACACACACTCATGTCTCATTGTCCCACACCTTGATTGGCATTTATTTAATAGGGCATCTCAATTCCCCCTCTCTTGAAAAGGATTGAATTGGAATCCAATAATACCTTTTTCATAAAGCTACACCTTTTAAAAAGTTGGTTTATTTATAATTTAATTAACCCTTCTAATACATTTATCACCTATTTGACATTTTAATCCCTCTTTACATTCAATTACTTTAAAATAATCTTAATCTTTAATCTAAAATATTATTTATTCAATTTACAATGTAAACAAAAAAAAAAAATTATACGATAGAAGACAATTTGTCTTTAAGATAGATGACTCAATCTTGTGATTAAAATACGACTCTTTCTTATATAGATGACCCAAACCTGATCTTTACCCCTACATTTGTTTAAACTAAGAAAACAATATAGTCTACTAAAATCACCCTTCGTTTAATTAAGCTCCACATGATATCTTAGATTGGTTAGTTATATATACACACACATACACACATAAGACAATACGAGCTTTGTTGAATGATTAATTATAACACCACTACAATTTATTTTAAAGTGGTGGTTCAAATTTCAACCGATGTAAAGGTGAGTATGACAGATCGAAAAACCAAGTTGGCCGAACCAAAGGTAGTCGGTCAGTAATAAGAAGAGGTTCAATCGGTGTAGGTTTGTAAAAAATCTAAACCGCAACAACATTTTTTAAGAACTTCAAATACTTAACCAACTGATTGACCGACCAACGAACGGTTTGTACTTCTTCTTAGTGGAGGTTGGTTTGAACATTTACTAAGTCGACAATAGACGATTTGGTTGAAAAACCAACTATGACTGACCGATGCTCACTCTCTATACTCGACGTGATATAACATTCAAAAAGTAAAGTGAAATAATTGAGAGTAAATTTGAATAAAAGAAAGAGATAAAGTCCATTACATGACTAGGGAAAAGAAGATTAAAGAAAAAGAGAGAGAGACTCTCTTTTATCTCTTCATCTCTCATAGCTTCACTTTTGAATATATGAGAGAGTAGTTGGAACAAAATTGAGAGAGAGAGAATAGAAAATAGGTTAAGAGAGAGAGAGAGAGAGAAGATCAGAAGATCAGAAGATCAGAAGGAATGAAGTTCTTGTTTCAATGTCCATGCTGTTCTTGTTTTTGCTTCATGAAGCCTAAACAAGGCAAGCCAAAAGCTCAGGATCATCCTAATCAACCCAAAAAAGAAGCCAAAAAAGAAGACCAACCAGCTGCTCCACCACCCAAGGAAGAGAAGAAAGAATAATAATAATAATAATAATCAATAAATTTCTTTTATTAATTATTATTATTATTATTATTATTATTATTATTATTATTATCAATTTTCCTTTTTTCCAACTCCATTTATAATCAATGTATGTACTCTCTAAACTTTATGGAACAATTTACTCATCTGCATTACATTATAATATTCTAAAAAATTAAGATTATATAATCTTAATCTCATTTTGGTTTCAATTAATTAAGATCATTATATATGGTTTTCTCTTACTTTGGTTTCGTCTCATTAGTGGGATCTACATTTTGTTTTGTAATGAAACATAATTTAATTAGGTCAAAACCCTGTTTATTAAGTTTTGATCCTGTCTTCCTATCCATAATTTAAGTGTGGTTAATTTTTCTTTTTAATTTTCTAATTAGGGCTGTTGTAATAATTCTTCTTCTTTTTTTTTTTTTTTTTTTTTTTGTAGCTATTTATGTTGATGTTTGGTTTTATTTATTAATTTGTTTTTTTTCCATGAATGTAGAGGTTGGATTTGGAATTTTTGGATTTACTTGAATATTTTTCATAGTTTTGATTTAGGATTTTTCTTCTTCTTGTTCTTCTTTTTTTCCTTTTTAGTTGAGGGAATTTTAGTTGATTTATATTATATTAGTTAACATTTGGGTAATTCCTATTCCAAAATATATAATCTATGGAATAATTTAAAATTTTATTCCAATTATTTAAAATTTAAATTTGAAATATGTTCCATAATTTCTTAAATTCCATTTTTTTGGTTCTTTGTGAAACTACAACTTAATTAGCATATTGGTAAAATGGTCAAAAAGAAAGCCGTGATAAACATAAGACTCCACAATTTCTTTTAAATTTAAGATTTTTTTTCTCAAAAACAATATTTTTTAGTTTTCGATTTCTGAAATTATATATAGTTTATAGAGCCTATTAAAATTGGAATGTTTGTTTAAATTTACGATGAATATATTTTTTATGCTAATCATGGTTGAGTAAGTCACACTAGCAATTTAGAATAAAAGTTAATAAATCTTAATAAATTTAATGGGTAAAAAGTTAATTTCTCTCTCCCTATTTTTTTTTTTTTTTGTTGAATTTAAAAGTTGATTATCATCTAAATTTGGTAGGAGAAATCATTTTCATCTATGAAAAACAAATGGGTAGTTGACATAGTTCGATCACATTTATTTTAAGAGACATGTTCTACGTAATATTTGACAATTTTGTGGCCACAAATGGCTTTAAAATAAGTTTGAAGGGTATATATATTTATTTGATGAGTCAAACGTTTAGGATTTAAATGTTCGATGGATCTCAAGTAAGGAAGGACTCAAATTATAAAAAGAAAAAAAAACCTAATAAGTCAGTGAAATTTCAATTTAGTATGTAAAGAAGAGTATCGTAATTAATAGAACTACTCGTTTACATCTCTACGTCTTGGTCAAGTATCAAGAGGTATGCAATTGATTTTTTTTTTTAAAAAAAGGAAATTTATTAAAATTAAACGAATATATACAAATATAATCTTCTCAAAGATTAGATAATACTCAATTAGAGTAAAAAAAGAAAGCCTACAAACCTCGTGATCTTTAAAAATAGAAAAAAAAATAGCAAAGTTAGTTAAACACACGCTACAGGGTGAGTAATAAAGGGCTCGTTTGGTAACGTTCTTGTTTCCTGTTCTTTGTTTCTTGTTTCTTGTTTCTTGTTTCTTCCATTTTTTAGAACAAGAAACGAGACTATGTTTGATAACTATTTTTGTTTCTTGTTTCTTGAAAAAAAGAAACAGTAACATAAATGTGTTTGATTATTATTTCTTGTTTCTTGTTTCTATTTTTTTTTTCTTTTTTTGTGCTTATGTCGTACATTAAACATAAAAAAGTATTTTATCGAAAGATTATGTCATCTAATACAAGAAAGTCTTGATGCCAACTAAAATATAATAACAAAGTTGTATCGCATCTTTTATATGTTGTCCAAATTGGATCGTCATTGTCGTCTCTAACTCAAGTCATTTGTCGTAAATGATATCGAGTCGAATCCAACTTAATTATATAATTATGTAAATATCGTTGTTGTAAAATATTAAATTTAAGCTAAATGAATGTCTTAGTCATAAACATTTATATATTTTAAAATTATACTTGATTTTCTATAAAAATAATTCAACTAGATTTCAGATCATATAATTAAAATAATATATAAACACGCATGATGCAAAAATTAATACTAAAAAAATGAAATATAAAAAAAATTAATATGTATATTGAAAATTAAAATAAGATATAAATCTAAATATTAGATAAATTTAAAATTTAAAATAAAAATAAAATATAAATGTAACAGAATTATTTTTTAAATAAAAAAAATTAATAAAAAATTATAAAACATGGACACAAGTATAAAAAGAAAAAAATAAATGTCAATCTTGGAAATTTTAATTTGAAATATAAAAGAATTAATGTACATATTAAAATTTTAAATATTAAATAAATTTAAATATAAGAAAATTTTAAATTTTAAAAATAAAATAAAATATAAATATTGGATAATTTTGTAATTGAAAAAATAATAAAGAAAAAAGAAAAATAAAGAAATGTCGATACAAATTCTTCAAAAAAAAATATTAAAAAAATTGCGTAAAGTATGATTCGAACACATAACTTGTAAGAGGAAGAATATTATTATGGGTGCTTAAAAGTAATAGGAAGATTTGAAGGAAAAAAATTACTTTGTACCCTAGCTTAAGAGAAAGAAGGATTTGGAGAGAAAGAAAGGTTTTGATAGAGATTTGTAGAGGAAGAAGAGGAAGAAGATGAAGAAAAAAGAGAAACGGAACAGGAGAAACCTTTTTTTTTTTGTTTCCACAAATTTCTAACAATTTTAGAAACGTTTCTTAAATTTTGGGAACAAGAAACAAGGAACGTTATCAAACACATTCATTTCTTAAAAAATTAGAAATAGAAAACAGGAACGTTACTAAACGGGTCCAAAATTACTAAAACTGATTAGTTACCGTAAACGTTTGGTACAGTGATCTGTTTATTTTTTTTTAGTAAAAAAATAAAAATAAAAGAATATGGGGTGGGACAAAAATTGTGGGCACACATTTCAAGACTAAGCTTTGGATTGTTTACTTTTTATTTCCATATTTTTTTAGAATAAAGAGCATAAAATTATATATTTTCTAAAGAAAAAAAAAAGAACAATTTAAATGGAAAAATAAAGGGGGAAATTTTGAATGTGCCTTTTTATTTTCAAATAATTGTAAATATATATTTTAATAAAAAAATTATTAACACAATCAAAGCCTCTTTTAATTTACTATGAAATATAAAATGTTTTCCTTTTGTGCAATTACTTATAAAAATTCATTCAGAAAAATTTCTGTAAATCATAAAATTGCTAAAGAAATATTTCTAAAATGTACAAAAATTTTAAAATCTATTAATGATAGACATTGATAGAAAAAGACTTTGATAAACTTCTATTAGTGTCTATCATAAATAGTTTCTCAAATTTTACTATATTTTATAAATATTTTTGTCTATTTTGTTATATTTGAAGACAATTCTAAATTAATATTTAAATGAGATATAATTGAAAAAAAAATCAATTTAACACTTGCATGTTGCAAATTGTATTATTCTAAAAACAAAAGTTGCAAATTATATTGATTAAAATTTTATTAAAATTAAACTTGAAAATAAAAATAAATTAAAATATCTGATTGTTATTTCCTTATTTAAAAAATACTCGTTACTTTTCAAAAGTTTCATTAATTCCTTCAAATTTTTCTTTTCATTTAGATACTCTCGTTTTTTTCTTATTTATCCGATTCTTACACTAATTTTATCAACAACTAAACCAACGACGTCAATAAAATCTCCCAAAATATCCTATCAAAACTCAAGAAAAAGAAAAATCTCCAAATACAAAAGAGAAAACTAATAATAAAACTAACAAAGGAATATCATCTTCAATCATGATCACGACCAGCCTTCGTAATAGATCACAGCAAAGTTTTCATCGCTACGATTTTGGTTACTCTCTTCTATTGGTTTGTCTACACAAATTCTTGTTGTGTCTCTTTTTCTAACCAAAACTCAAACGATGTATTACACACAATCCACGACTAATATACAATTTTGTTTAGGGATTTAAGTCCTAAAGTCCATTAAGTGGTGTCGTTATTGTTTTTCTTCTCGTTACAACTTATACAACTTAGTCGAATTAGAATAACTTTAAGATTAGAGAATCAATCACGAGAAGTGAAAAGGATATTATAGAAAGAAAAAAAATAAAGAAATGTTATTTTATTAATTGAAAAATAAAAGTAATTAGATGTAGATAAACGATTTTCATCCCTATACTAGTCATAAGGACATAAAACTAGTAAGTATATTTCTCTGTTTATTTAAAGTTAGGGTAAGTGCATTTCTAAAACAATACCCTAATAATTTCATCTAAAATAATAGTATTTTGAATTTTGTACGAGTATAAAAGTTTAAAGATTTTTTTTCTAAAACAAAATACATATGTTATATGATTTACGGGCATTTTTAAATATAACATAATGAGTTAAAATATTAACAAAATATAACAAAATTTCAGATTCTATCAATAATAGACACAAATAGACATCTATTAGTGTCTATCATTATTGATGAAATTCGAAAATTTACTATATTTTGTAAATATTTACAATAATTTTTCTATATTTTTGCATGCAAAACAAGTATGTTTGAAAACATTTTTAATCCTTGAACACATGTGGATGTATCAATTTAGTCCCTCAACTTTTAATTTTTTTTTTTTTTTGTAAACGTTCAACTCTTAAACTTTTGTAAATAACGATTTAGTTTTTACGTACAACTTAGTAACAATTTTGTAGTATTTAATAATGTTTTTTACACGTGGTACACATTGGTCCCATGAGAAAAGTCACCCTAACATTAAAAACAAATCTACCCTTACATTATTAGCCATGTCTCGACAAACATTGATCACTAATCTCGTGTTAGAGAGGCAGAAAAGTCAAAGGAGGGATGTCATTTGTTATAATATTTTCAAGTAATGACAATGAGGATGTGTGGAGGGATATGAATTGGGTGTCATTTTTTTAAACCCTTGAATTTGGGAAGGACGAGAAAAAGACTTGTTCATTTTGACATAACTATTATTTTAGTACAACAATGAAACGTAATAGGAAAAGTAAAATCTATCTATAATGAATGAAACAAGTTGATGAGCAATTGAATTACGTTGACGATCGACGAGATGAAAGTTAATGATTAAATCATTAAGATGAAACTCACGACGAACGGAGTCAACCAACACCTGAATCTCATTTGTATATCTAGCATTCTCAAGATTTCAAAGGAAAAAAAAAAAATCAGTTTTGACTAAAGTAAGGAGATATGGTGGATTCAACAGTTAGAGGTAATACATGGTAATAACTTCAGGGAGCTCAAAGTATCTCGATAACTGAAAATGGTCGTAGCCCTATTTGAATCACCAACAATATCCGTCAGGACAGCATATTAGAAATCATAGATAATTGTTGTGAAACATTTAATTAGTCATGGACGTAGGTAAGTATGTTGGTTGATTAATAATTATATTTAATTTAATCAAGTGGGTGTGGAGAAAAATAATTAACCATTACACGTTTACAATGTTTTTATCAATGCATGAACTAGCATAAAAAGTTGCACTAAAACAAGAACCATAGAAGAAGAAGATTGAACGATATCCATTTAGTGAATAATCATGAATGAATTAGATGTTGTTTCCACCATGTTTATGCATCATCATCTTCTTCTTCTTCTTCTTCTTCTTCTTCCCACTCCTCATTTCTGTCTGTAAATTCCAATTCACAGCTCTTCCATAAGCATCAACCCCATACAACAACCATAACAAGAACAAGCAACAACACACCATAATGCCGGAAAACCCATGTGACCCTCTTCTCCAACTAACCCATGCTGGCGACGATGGAACTCACCAGCCCATATGGTGGAAGAAGCTGTTCGACAAAGAGGAGGTCAAGAAACAGGTCGCCATTTCCTTTCCAATGATTCTCACTAATGTCTTCTACTACCTAATCCCTTTGATTTCCGTCATGTTCGCCGGCCATCTCGGCGAGCTTGAACTCGCCGGAGCCACTCTCGCTAATTCCTGGGCTACCGTCACAGGATTTGCTTTCATGGTTGGTCCTCCCTTATTTTTGTTTGAATTTCTTTCAGTTGCTTTATTTAATTACTTGTTCCAACCATTTTCTTTAAACTCTAGACGGGGCTGAGCGGTGCTTTGGAGACACTCTGCGGCCAAGGGTTTGGGGCGAAATTATACAGATTCTTAGGGATTCATCTGCAATCTTCTTGTATAATCTCCTTCTCCTTCTCGATTGTCATTTCCATTTTATGGTTCTACACAGAACCCGTGTTGAAACTGCTTCAGCAAGATCCTGATGTATCGAAAACGGCGGCTCGGTTTGTGAAATTTCTGGTTCCTGGGCTTTTTGCTTATGGGTTTTTACAGAACAGTGTGAGGTTTATTCAAGCTCAGTCGGATGTTATGTTTCTGGCTGTGCTCTCTGGAATTCCTTTGATTCTTCAGCTGGGTATTGCTTATGCTTTTATGAACTGGACAAGTTTGGGGCTTGAAGGAGCTGCTTTGGCTGCTTCCATTTCATTGTGGGTGGCTTTTCTGGCTGTGGCCATTCATGTGTTTAAGTCTCAGAAATATGAACTTACGTGGGGAGGATTCTCTGTTGAAGCTTTTGATTACATATTTGTTAATTTGAAACTTGCTTTGCCCTCTGCTGCAATGGTTTGGTTAGTGCTTTCGACTTTTGAACTACTTTCTGTCTACTTTTGTCTGTTGCTTTAGAATCTGCTTTGTGTATAAGGTCATTAGTTTGGAAGGTTCATTGGGTTGGTGATGTTGATGGGTTTTGTTTTTATTTATGTGAACAGTTTGGAGTATTGGGCATTTGAGATTCTTGTGTTCTTGGCTGGATTGGCTCCAAACTCAGAAACAAATACATCTTTGATTGCAATTTGGTAACAATAATCCTCTATGATCCTTTTGTATGTTGCACTTTATCTACTATAACAATTTGAGAAGTGCTTTTCAAGTTGTCAAAACACACTACAAATCTGTTTCCAATTACTAACTATGATCTTCCTTTGGAATGATGTGTTGAAAAGTGTAAACACAGAAGCCATTGCCTACATGATCACATATGGACTCAGTGCAGCTGCAAGGTATACAAAAAATTTCACTCTCCCTTTTTACTTCCATAAGTATCATAACAAACAAGATAACTTTGTTGGGCAGCACAAGGGTGTCAAATGAGTTGGGGGCAGGCAATCCTGAGAAAGGAAGACAAGCTATGTTTGTCACTCTTCTACTTTCAATTCTTCTTGGCCTTACAGTTGTTCTTCTTTTGGCATTTGGCCACAACATTTGGGCTGGATTCTTCAGTGATAGTCCTGTTATTATACAAGCCTTTGCCTCCATGACACCCCTTCTAACTATTTCCGTGCTTGCCGACTCCGTGCAAGGCGTATTATCAGGTTCCCGTTAACGCTCTCGCTTTCGCTATTTTCGTTTGACATGTCAGTAACTGAAATGTATTGTAAAACTGCAGGGGTGGCTAGAGGATGTGGGTGGCAACACATGGTTGTGTTTGTGAACTTGGCTACATTCTATCTTGTTGGTATTTCAACAGCAGTTTTTCTGGAATTCAGAATGAAACTTTATGCTAAGGTAATCAAAATCTTGCATTGATGTGAGTTTTAATTTGTTTCTTTTACAGCCCAAAGATTTCTTTTTCCGTTGATTTTAAAAATTTTTGCTCTCGCATCGATTCTTACACAAGTATTTACAATATACATCTAAAGGATGTCTTACTTATAGAAATTATTCAAAATGATTAATTATAGTCTAATTAAGTCACAGTCAAAATTTCATTAACTAATTATAATAACTTCCATCAATTTCGTAAAGTTGTTCGAAATTTTCATCGATATTTCAATAAAATTGGGATCTCGATATTTCCATCGACGTCAATATTCCGAACCTTGATAACTCATCTAGTTTAGATATATATCTTCAGCCTAAAGGTCAAAATGTTATGATATCGACAAACAAAGAAATAGAAAACATAAACAATAAAGAAAATCGACATAGATTTACATGGTTCACTAACAACAACGTGTTAGCTACGTACACGGGTAAATGGAGAAGACATTTTTGTTATTAAAGAGAAACATCAGATTTCAGATTATACAGGTGCTTTCAGAGGTAGAGAATTTATGTATATATGTAGAGTACAATCCTCTAAACCGTAGAATCAAAATTATAAATAACATAAATAGAATTACAATTTAAGTTTAGAATTAGTCATTCGAAACTCTAAATAATATATTCAAGACATTCTAACTCAAATGTTCAAATCGTCTACTCTCGAGTAAATGTGACAAATATAATGTGTTACTGGTGCAGGGGTTGTGGATTGGGTTGATCTGTGGTTTGTTATGCCAAACTTTGACCCTATTGGTATTAATAGTTCGATCAAAATGGACAAGAATTGAGCTCTCTGATCATCAAGCCAAACCAAATCCAACCTTGCCTTAATTCGTAAGGAAGTTGATAAAGAATAAGCTCTTGGGTACAGGGGTAGATCCATGATGGGGTCCGGGGGCATGTGTCTCCCTCGACTCGACTGATTGATTTTTGTTTTTCTAATATGAATTTTGATTATATTTGTAAAATATATATATATATATAAAATCACTATTTTAATTGAAGTTTGTAGATAGTGTAGTGGTAGTGGGTACACCATTAAAAGTGAAGCTTATGGATTCAAGTCTTCTTTTTCACATTTTGAATTTTGTTCAACTTCATACTTCTCACCGGTGTAGTGCCAAAAAAAGGTTGTCTTTAATTTAATCTTTTTTAAACAATCTTTCAAGTAATATTTTCAGAATATTTTTTGTTTTTGTTTTTGTTTTTTTTTTTTTATTATTTAAGTTTCTTTCTTAAATCTACTTAAAAAGTTATTGTTCATTTTTATTTACATTTTAGATTCATATTATTTAATAAATCAAATAAATCTACTTAACTAGTTGAGTTATGCTCCAGTCAGACTTTTTGTATGCTAGTTCCTTCCTTTCGTTTATGATTTATTACAACACGAACATAACGACAAAGATAGATTTTTACGCAAAATTAAGTCCCTAAAAATAGGATCAAAACTTCAAGTTCCTAATGTTGTTGTTTTACCTTTTAAAAAAAGTAGTTTGAAGGCCAACCAAAAATTCTAAGAAAATAAGAAAAAAATTGGTTGTGTTTTTTACCTAATCCAAATAATAATAATAATAATAATAATAATAATAATAATAATAATAATAATAATAATAATAATAATGTAACTTCCACATCCTAAATTAAGAAAGTCTTGAAATAATCTTCCATTTCCCCCCTCTCTTGTCTACACCACACAAACCAAAAGACCTTGAAATAGCCAACTCCCCCCTCTCCTTAACCTTTAAAACATAACCAAAACTCCCTTCTCCCCATTCACACCACCCCCTTGGGTAAATTTGAATTTCCCTAAGTAAACTAACCACACACACAAGGACGGAGCGAAAAAAAAGAAGAAAGAGACCACGACGGCGACAAGAACGATCGTGAATTCAGGTAAAATGTCGAGAACATCTAGAATGGTCACGATCGTTTCTGTCACGACGATGATTGTTGCTACTCTTATCATTGTCATTGTCTCGCTTCCGAAGGGGGCGGAAGCTATCCCGCTCGTCGGTCCGCTCGCTCAATGCGTTCAAGGGTGCACAAAATCATTGTCAACTTTAACTCCTAGTTATTGCATGAGTATTTGTGGAGCTGAGTACAGCCCTCTAACAAGCCATAGACAGAATGCACATTTTCATCATCATGAGCATCATGTTCATGTTGAACATCATCATGAACACCATATTCATGGTTCTACTATACCAACTTAAGTGTGTGTGGTTGTCTTTTTTTGTTAATTTCCCATTATTGTTTAATTTTTTACAACAATTGCGGGGAGGTGGATTGAACCCTTCAATCTCTAGGGAGGAAGGCTATGTCAATTACCGTTTAGTAAGCTCACTTTGCCATTTTCCATTATTATTTTTTTTATTATTATCATTATTAATAATGGAATTGTTGCAACTATTTTATTTGCCTCTTTTTCGTGTAAGATCTTTCGAAACCCAATTGTTGTTTGTTTTGTAACGTATTTGTCACAAATTTGACCTATTATTATATAGCTCCTCGAAGTTTTTACTTTTATTTATTATTACCACATGTGGGGGCGAGAATTTGAACTTCTAGGAATCGGAAGCAGAGGAAGTTAAATGACAATTTTTTTCTAAATGGGGCCAAATATAAATAATATATTTTGGAACGATAGATCAAACGTAAATAATATACTTTTGAGATGAAAAATTAAGTCAAAATTATTTGTTTATATGCAAAATAAAATTTAATTTGACATCCCTAAACGTTGAAAGTTGTATTAATTAAAAGCTTTTAAATTAATAATTACCCATAAACCTAAATTGATAAATTTTCATGGATGATTCAATTTATCGGATCATTTATTAGTAATTCAAAACTATTATTTTGACTTGATTTTATTTTAAATCAACTTAAAATTACTCCAATAAATCATTGTTAGAGTAACAAGAAAAAAAATCATTATGTATTTCTTCTTAAATAATGATAAAATAAAGGATAATTTGATTTAAGGTTTATCATAAATGTCTGTTAATAATAAATAATATTTTTGTGGAATAAGGATGGTTAGGAATTAAATATTACTTAATTATTAATTAGTTGTATGCATATAGAATGTTATGAGAAAGAGTAATTAGGCTTAATTTTTATTTATTTTGTAAAAATTAATCTATTAACTTCATATGATTTAATTAATTTTAATAGATGAGTTAATAAAACAATTGATTAAGTTAAAGCATTAATAAAATTATCTTTTAGGAGTTTTTTAAGAATGATTAAAATAAAAAAACTATTTACACTTCATGACAAAAAATTATTAAAAAGTAAAAATTCATGACAACTGATGTGTAAATATTTTAAGTAGAAAAATTATCATTAATTTACTTTCCCACCCCTATATTCTCAAATTTTAGTTGATTTATTTTCTTATAAAAATTATTTTTAAAAAGGCTTTATCAAAGAATTAAGATTAAAAAATAATTAGTTACAATTCAATCATATAAAATTTTCAAAGAATTCAAATCAAATAAAATTGACAAAATATTTACAAAATGGAGCAAAAAAAAATTTTAAAAAAAAAATTTTAGATACATTAATAAATAATATGATTTATGTGCTTTTTTTTTAGTTTTCCTTTTCCCCAGTTGTAAGGTGGGGTTACGAGAAATTTGATAATCTGGTCTAAAAAAAATTATTATATTTCAATTACTATTATGTTATACTCACTTTGACATTATTTAGTTTATGTAAGGATATTTTATTTTCTTTACCGTAACAATTAATTCAAATAAAGGCGAGAGACCGAAAAGAGCATATACGAACAATTGAGATCAAATATATATTATCAGCCTCAATGTTAGAGACTCGATTTCCACCTCACAAATTGTAAAAAAATAAAAAAAAAATAACATAGGCGGGAGGAAAAGGCGTCATAAAATGTCGGTAGGGACATTTTTGGCAAAAGGATTATAGATTTTTGTATTTTAAAAAAGAAAAAAAAATTGAACAATTAAACCCTCCTCCATATATAGTAACACAAAAATTATTTAGTTATAGTGACTTATAATAAGCTTTTTCTAAAAACAAAGCTTAGTTTAATTTTATGTCAAAAATTTATTTTAGTAAATATTTTTAAATTTGTTCCATTTTAGTCTGATTTTATTATTTTTATGTTTCTATTAAATCTTATATTTAGTTCCAATGGCTATTTTTTTCCTTTTATAAAATTATTGTTTATTAGCATTTGTATTATAATTTTCTTTTTTAAAAAAACACATATTCACAATAATCTAAAATTTACATGAAAATTATTATTATTATTTAATAAATTTTGATAAAAATTAGATTTAGGGACTAAATTTAATATTTATGAAACGCAAAGACTAAAATTCAACATTTGAAAGTAGATGAAGTAAATTGAACAAAATTCAAAGTATATAGAGATCAAAAGAGTATTTAAACTTTAATATTATTAATTTCAAATACTCTTTTATAATTATTTTTTTGTTTAACAAATTTGGTTGTTTTCAAATATAGCAAAATGAAACAAAATATTTACAAAATATAGCAAAATTTAAGAATTTATTTTCAAGGATAGATTCTGAAATGATATATTTGTAAATATTTTTAACAGTTCACCATTTACGATAATTTTCCTAAAAATCCATATTTAATTTTTTTTTTTTTTGAAAAAAATGAAATTATCCATTCAATCTTATGAAATTATGAAATTTTCTCATATTGCTCCTAATGAAAAAAACAATTAATTATATAAAAAAGTACACAATTTTATCGTATAACCATTTTGATCTGAATAGTTATAAGGAAAGATAAAATAGACGTTATTAACATGAATTTATGGCCGATGTGAATTTAAAGTTTTTATCCTCATAACCCCTTTCATATAAAGTACATATGATTTTTTTCAATTGAACCATTCGAATATATAATCATTTAATCGATGATATATATCTTAGATAGATGGATAACGTTACGAGTTGAATTAAAGAATTTTTTTATTGAAGGAATATTTAAAAAAATAGAAATCATAAATATTTTTAATTAATTAGATTGTTATGTTTGGGTACTTGATGAGTATACATAATTTTGTCTCTAAGCTATAAATGAAGGTATGTTCTAAAAAAAGATCACATAATTAAGAAAAATAAGTTATTTTTTTTAAAATTACACAATTTTATTCTTTTAAAATTGGTTAAGCTCTAAATATACAATTAAATTAAAAGACAAAAAATTAAATAGTATAAATAATAAAATCTAAAGTAGCAAGTAATACTATTATTGTTATTCAATTATTTGGAAAATGATCATTTAATTTCCAATAATTAATATATGAAAGAAATAGAAAATGAGAAGCAAAGTTCAAAAGAAACAAAACTTTATTTTAACCAATAATAATATTTGGCATTGAATACTTTGACTAATAATAAAAGTGAACATCATGGAATTATGATTTTGTTTTCCCTTTTGTTTAAAGAAAATACTTGGGTGCATCCCAGATGCATTCATCTAGGTACTTTCTCATGTTTCCTTTACACAAAAAATATGATAAAAAATTACTTTTAATCTTATTTTTGTGTTGTGAATAGATGAGGAGCGTGTAGATATGTGCAGCTTATGATACACCTAATCATTGCTCTTTGCTTAGTAAAATTTTAATGCAGGTTAATTAGTGTAATTAGTAATCTCAACCAATTTTATCTTATAATAATTCAATTATGTTATATTTGTAACATCCTACAATAATATTATGACTGTCGATTGACCCTCTAAAAAGTTGTGTTAACGAGTTGAGTTAAGCTCACTTTTGACGAAAAAATCATATTTAAAAGAAGGAGAAATTAATTTTGAAATTTTCTTATTAATTCGTCCACATCATTAATTTATCAACAATTTATTAATAATCAGACAGTTTGAAAATTAGGCTTATAAACAACACTTTCATAATTACAAATTTTCTCTTTTGTTATCTATGTTTTATGAATGTTTACAAAAACTACATTAAATTGTGAAAACTAAGGTATTGTTTGATAACTATTTTGTTTTTGAAAATTAAGTCTGACACCACTTGATTTTTATCTCTAAAATTACTATCTGTTATAATTACCCTAAAATAAATGTTGTCATTACTATTATTTAGAATGTTATCATTAAATTATGAGAATGACATTATTTGGAAATTAATTAGAATGTTATCGATAAATTATGAGAATTTTTAGTTATTCATGTATGGTTTAGAGTCTAGGATTTAGGGTTCTTAAGTATTACATTTTTAATGACATGTCTAATATTTTTACGAGTCTATAAAATTATTATCGACGTAGATAGTGAGTCAATATTTCTACTCTATTATCCTAAAATAATGAAAAAATATGAAAATTTTCTAATGTGGATAATAAACTCTCACTTATTTAGAAAAAAAATATATTTATTCTTTTAAATGTTGCCATCTTATATTTTTCATTATCTTTCATAAATTTATTTCAAAACTATCCTTAGAGAATAAATTACTATTAAGCCTAGATATTAAATATTTGATTTATTCTTAAGAGGTGCCTTATTATTTATAATTTAAATATTTTTATCAATATATATTTTTTAAATATATATATACTAAAATATCTATTTTCTTTTTGTAGTACCGCAAGGTAGATATAAGATTTAAACCTCCGAACTCATGAATAATACTCACTAGCTTCAACAATAAAAAATTTTTTTTTTCTTCTTCTTCTTTTTTATTTAGTATAAAGGGAATAGATGATTTGAACCTTCTGAATTCGTAAATAATACTCACTAGCTTTGATACTAGAGTATCTATTTGATGGCAATATTGTATCAATATTCCCGTAATCACAAAATTTTGTGTGTATGCATATATAAATTTTATGACGTCGAGTGAATTATATTCATTTTGACAATCTTTATCACATAGTATTAATTATTGGGCAATCCTCCTCACTTCTCACTCATTTTTTTTTCCTTCCAAACCCAACTCTCAACTTCATTATTGATTCTCATTTTGATACCTTAAAATTGGTTCATAATTATTCAATCATATATAGTTTAAATACAAACCATATGAACAAGTCTCAACATTAACTTAAAACATGAATACTAGAATGGGTGTCACATTGTTGGAGTATTTAGAATTAATTAAATTGTAATAGTTTGACATTATGTTATTTAAATGTACTGTTAATTTTGTTAATTTTCTTTATAGTAAAAGTTCAATAGACCTCTTCGGTTCATTTAGTATTTAAACTTCTTTTAACATTGTTTTATGGTGAGAAACTCTAAATAAAAGATTTCTCTTTCGGTCACTGTTTCTCTTTATCTCTCTAAAATTGTCTCTAACTCTAAAAGAATCATTATTTTGAAAATTGTACTTAACTAAAATTCAAATTTTTTGTCCGACGAAACAGACGATAAAACCCTAATTTTTAAATTTATGTTTAGTAGGTCCATAAAATTAAGAAAAAAATGGAGTTGTAAAGATATTGGACAAAACCCTAAATTTGGAATTGATTAATTAAGTTTGATAAAGATATTGGACCCTGTTTGTCTTATGTACATTATTTTTCAAGTCTAAAGCTTGTCAACAAATTATTGAACTCAATTTCCTTTTGATACCTAAAACCCTATTTCCTCTAATATATAGTTTTGATAGTCTTTATATTAATTGTTTAGGTTTGAGTTAGAATTTATCTAACCTCGCATCCCAAACATATGAGAACCCTAGATTTTAAATTTGGATGTGGATAGAAATGTTGAAAGTCTCAAATTTTTTGAAATATTGATGAAAATATCAACAAAATATGACAGATTACGAAGACGTCCTAGTGGACTACGTATGAAGTAACCTAAAACTAATTATTAACATAGATTGAGGTGTTATCACATTAATATTAAATACTTTTACAAACTTTTATAATTTCGACTATGTAGGAAGAATCTTAACATGTCTTTTTTGTCCTTACTTTATTCATAAGTTTCTATTTTGTCTTTCGTCGAGTGGTTGTTACTTTTCGAGTGTGGCTAACTGTTTATTGAAAGACAATGAAGATCATGACTTTTTAAATTTTTAGTTTGCAAAATAAATTTATATTTTTTTTAAATAATAAAGTCTTAGGTTGAATAAGTGAAATGAATATTGAAGAGACCTAGCTCTTCAAGATAGGATATTATAGATGTCAATTTGATGTATCTGTTTTGCATGAAAGTAGTAATTTAGAGAAAATACAAAAAATAATTTAAAAATAATTTAATCGAATGAAAATAGTAATTAATATAATGATGCGATAAAAAGAAGTAGAAATATATAATAACATTAGAATAAAAACAATTGCATCATAATTTATAACTAGAATATTAACATATTAATTCGATAATTTAATTACTAAAACATTTTTTCTGTCTTTTCCCTAAATAGAAGATTTTTTTAAGAAAAAAAACTATAATAGAAAAACATTAAAATAAAAATTGTTACCTTAATTATCTATCTTTTATTTTATTATTTTTCTTCAAAACACATTATCTAGCTTTCAAAGTCGGTGAGAACTTACTAATACTATCATGACACAAATAGAAGTCTATCATAAATAGACGGTGATATTTTACTATATTTGTAAATATTTTCAACAATTTTGTTATTTAAAATAATTATCGTAAATAAATACTTGAGAAAATAATAATTGATACTCATATAGTTTGTGAGTTGTATCAATTACAATTTTTAACTAGTAAATATATCAATTTAACTGTAAATGTGGTAAATGAAAGACAAAATATTGATGGCAATGTCTATTTCTTTTTATAAGTCATTCAATGGAGATAGCAATTAGAGTTTGTCTCATAACCATCCATGCACAACTTTAATCATCCATTTTATGTTAAACTGACATTTGAATAAGTTCTGTTGTTGATGTTGGTATCGAGATTTCAATATTATTTTAATAAAATATCAATATAACCAATTTTAGGTCGATAGTCACAAAATTTATAAAAAATTAGATTAATAATAAAGTTGTTTTTACTTGTAATCTAAATCTATTATTTTACCAATAATAGATTTGTTGATATTTATGAACATTTAATATCAATTTTCATCACCATTTTGAGCTACAAGGATTCTCCAAACTGCAACGGTCACCATTTTCCCTCTTCTATTTATCTCATTTCCATTCCACCATTTCTCTACCATCAACCTTCTCCATATCTCTCTCTGAACCCATTGATCTCTTCAATGGCCTTCTCTAAAACTCTCTCACTTTCTCTCTGCATTTTCTTCCCCTGTTTTCTCTCCCTCTCTCAAGCTTATACTTTCTACGTGGGTGGAAAAGACGGTTGGGTTCTCAATCCCTCTGAGAGCTACGACAACTGGGCTAATCGAAACAGGTTTAGAGTCAATGACGTTCTGGGTGAGTTCTCTTTCTTCTCATCGATCGAAACAAGTTATTTGCTTTGTTTTTTTGGCTGACTTTAGTGGTGACTTCTATATTTCTTCTTATCAATGGAGATTTTTGGTGCTATGTTTTCTCTTCTTCTTTTTTCTTTCAGTGTTCAAGTATGCAAGAGGCTCGGATTCTGTGGCGGTGGTTGGTAAAGAGGATTATGATAAATGTGATTTGAATAATCCGATTGTGAAATTAGAAGATGAGAATTCGGAGTTCAAATTTGATCGTTCTGGAGCTTTTTATTTTGCTAGTGGGAAACAGGGGATGTGTGAAAATGGCCAGAAATTGGTGGTGGTTGTCATGTCTCAGCGCTCTCTTTCTCTGTCCTCCAAAGTGGCCTACCCGCCGCCAGAGGTTTCACCTACTTCGCCACTGTCGTCTTCAGAGACACTCGATTCACCAATGCCCTCGTCAGAGACACTCGGTTCGCCATTGCCATCGTCAGAGACGCTCGATGATGAGCCACCGTCCTCCAATGAGCCACAGCCGCCGTCCTCAAATGAGCCACAGCCGCCGTCGTCCTCAGAGACACTCAGTTCGCCATTGCCATCGTCAGAGACGCTCGATGATGAGCCACCGTCCTCAGATGAGCCACAGCCACCATCGTCAAATGAGCCACAGCCGCCGTCTTCGTCAGAGACGCTCGATGATGAGCCACCGTCGTCAGATGAGCCACAGCCACCGTCTTCAAATGAGCCACAGCCACCGTCGTCAAATGAGCCACAGCCGCCGTCGTCGTCAGAGACGCTCGTTGATGAGCCACCGTCGTCAGATGAGCCACAGCCACCGTCGTCAAATGAGCCACAGCCGCCGTCGTCGTCAGAGACGCTCGATGATGAGCCACCGTCGTCAGATGAGCCAGAGTCGCCAGCGTCGTCAGAGGCATCCGGTTCAGAGCCGCCGATGTCTGAGACACCCGGTTCGGAGTCGCAGTCGTCTGAGGCATACGGTTCGGAGGCGCAGTCGTCTGAAACACCTGGTTCTTATTATGGAGCAGGCTCTCCGTCAGGCTCATACACTTCGTCGTCCAACGGCGCCCCCAGTTCTTTGACACCAATCTCTCCATCGGCATCACCCTCTTCACCGCCCCACAGCGCCGCCCCTGGAACATCCCCCGCGAGTTCACCATCTTCAAAATCTAAATCTCCGACCACTTCTCCATCTCCGGCAAAATCACCGCATTCATCCTCTCCGGCACCGTCGTCCAAAGCGCCGAAGTCTAGTGCTTCTCCAAAAAGTTCCCCGCCGTCTCCTTCGTCTTCCTCGGAACCAGCAGCAGCACCGGGACAAAAATCGTTCGCCATAGCTTTATCTCCGTCAATAAATTTGTTGGGTTCCATTGCAGTTGTGTTAAGCATGGCCATCAATGGCGGAATGATTATGAACTTCACTTAAACCACAGCAACAAGAAGAAGAAGATAAGTCCCATTATTATTATTATTATTATTACTATTATTACTCTTATTATTATTATTATTATTTAGGGTTTGTGAATAAATTTTAGAGATTTCTCCAATAAGATTATTTGTATTATTTGTATTTGTATATTATATATAATTTAAGCTATTAATGTTTGTAATATAAATGTTAAGTAGATGAATATATATATTATTAAATATTCTTTCAAGCTCTTCAAACATAAATTAAAAACTTGTTAGATAATTGATACATTTATTGTTTTTTAGGGAATTATAATTAATGCTTTATTTGTTTATAAATTGCAAAAATAGTTTTATTTGTTTAAATTAGAAATAAAGAAGGTGCTACTTGTCCTAATTTTATTTTTCCTATAATACCAACTACTAAGAAATAAGAGGCATTTATAATGTAAAATTAATAAACACTTTAAATTTCAGTAAAGAATTCGTATTGGATATCATACTTTTTTATACGTATTTGATACGTAATTTGGTGTATTTGATTTTATACTAATGTATTGTTGATGTATCTGACACACAACTTAAACAATTCATCTAATATTTTCTTAATTAAAACTAAACATTTTATTTAAAATTCCCGTTCCCTCGTTTAAAACTAGAATGACAAAAATAAATAGAAGACCAAATTGTAGAATCATTTAATCGGCATTATCACATCTGAGTCTCCACAAAATCTTGTAAAATATAACCCTCTTAAATATCTTCAACAATTTAACCAAGAATTTCTTCATTTATCCTTTTAATTTTTCTCTAATTTTCTTCTTTTTCTCTAATTTTCTTCTTTTTCTCTGATTAATTTATTTTTTTTATTGCATTCTATTGATTATATCGTACTTTCATAATTTTGATGTCTTTTTCTAATTGTACTTCAAAGTTTGTAGTGTATCTTATACCATTGTCATTAATTTAACATTATGATTTTTCGTGGGTTTGTTGACTGACATTTAGTATCTTTATGTAAATTCAACCTATGTCTTAAAAACAATGTATCTTCGAACGTATCAGTATCTTTGTTTAAAGAAATTGATGTATCGTTGTATCCTATCGTATCTGTATCTCGTATTTGTATTCGTGTCTATGCTTCATAGTTGATAAACATGATAGGCTTCTATTAGTGTTTATGAGTGCATAGATAGATACTAATAGATTAATAGAATTTAAAATTTTGTTATATTTTGTAAATATTTTAAGCAGTTTTGTCATTTACTATAATTTTCCTTAATTTTTACTTAAATTCTTTTAAACAAAAATATTTTTTTTAAAATGTTTTTTTGTGATATTTTAAACCTTTAAAATAATATCATATCTTTTAGATAGGATGTTAAATTTAATGAATTAATAACCCTAATAAATCATTCTCCTAGATTATATTTACCCAAACATTGGTCTAATAGGATAACTAACCTTTATTATTAATATTAAGCCAATAAAAAGAATCTAAACTATAATCCAAATAACTTTAAATTGAGTTTGAAAATTTAATCCTTCTCCTACACTAAAATTTGTGGCTATTTTAAAAACTTTGCAATCTCTGGATCTAATCTTAAAGCAATGATCATTTGCATCATAGAATATCAATACAAGTTAGAACCGGACGATTTCAACATCATTTGGTTCTTATGTTTGAAGTTTAGAGTTTGGAGATTTGTTTAATTTATTTTCTATATTCGATAAAAATCTTAAATTCGGTCTCTCTTACTTTTTTTTATTTTGTTGATTTTATAAAATAATATCTTATTATTTATTAGCTTTTTATTAAAATTATAAAAATACATACCCATAATATTAATTTCAAGAAAAATTAATTTTAAAGACTAAATTTAAGATTTATCAAAATATAGCAAAATTTATTAAAGTTTTCATAGTTCGTTTAAATTTTTTTGCTATATTTTGTAAATATATTTTTTTTATTTATAAAATTTTTGATTAATTATAAAAAATAACAAAGTGAACAAAATATTTACATTTCATATCAAATCAGTACTTAAAAACAATGAGAAACAAACCAAATCTATTTACTAAAAAATACTATTTAATTTTGTGTAATGCTTAGAAAAATCTAAATTTTCTAAAAGCTTCATTAGAAGAGAGAATGAAGCATAAAAGAATATTTGTGAACTTTTAATTACTAAATTTAAATTTATTTATTAATTTATTTACTTTTAATAAATTTTAAAATTAGCGTATTAAAAATTTTAAGAAATTATCAAAAATAAAAAAATTTACAAAATATTTACTATTTCTAGAAAAATCAGGTGTAATTGATTTTTGTCTTTTAATAATTTTTTTCTATAAAGTATAAATAGTTTTTTTTTCTTTATTTAAAAAAAAAACTTGTTAAGTTTTCCGTTAAGACTCTTTTTTTAAATGAATATTTATGAACATTTCTACATAAATTATAAAAATATGTTTGCATGGTATATATTTTTCTATATAAAAATTATTATTGGTCACCAAAATCTTAGTATAGTTGACACTTAAAATTGAGGTTCTCTCTCACTTCCAACTAGTACTAAACAAAACTTTAAATTAAAATGAATAATAATTAATTTAAATTATTAAATATTTGAGAATTATTAAAAGTAAATAGTGAGTTCGGTTACACGTGGCACTTCCCTCGATATGACACGTAAAAATTAGCTTACTTTTCTTCTTTTGTAACCGATGTGTCGGCAGCAACGGATGCGTCTCTTCCATTTATTATATATATATATATATGCTAATTGCTATCGATAATATTGTTTTATTTTGTCCTTTCTAATAAATGCAATTATATATATATATAGTAAAATTTGTCCCTATGGTATTAATACAATTATAAAGATTAAAGTTTTATTTTAATCTTTATTCTTTAATTAGAATATTACATTATAAAGTATGAGGTAGAAATGCATTACCTAACGGTAATTTTAATTTGATTCTTATATGCTTTTAATGATGACTTATTTTTTTCTTTTAGTATAAATCGTAGATGGAAAATTTAAATTCGAGACCTCTTTCTTGATTTTCAGGTACATAGAAGTGTCAGTTGAACTAAGATCTTGTTGGTATAATGTCTTATTTCATTTGAATGTGAGTGGATTAATAATTATATTCCAAATATTGCAAGTGATTGTAAGTATGAACTTTATGATGTGATCCAATCTAAGTATATGTCAATTGATTGAGACAATATGCATACATAATGTATATATCCTAAATATTACAAAGTGTAAATATATACTCTTTGAACTAAAATGGAAAATGAGATGGTACATGTTTATCAATTCGTAATGAAAATTAGTGTAATTGTAATAAAATTTCATTGGTAGATCAATCATAATAAACTGCAATCGCAAATATAATTTAATTGTGTTTACTTAAAACTGTAAATTTTGTCAAATTTACCGTTACTGTTATGATTTGGATTAGTTCAAACCATAATGATAAATTCTAGATTTTTTAAAAAGTAAAAAGATAAAAAAATAAGTATTTAAATATACACAATCCAAAATTGAATAAATCTTAAAGTATATAGACAAAAATATTATTTTAACCAAATTAATTTTAGCTAAGTTAGGATAATATGTTATATAGCTTGATAAGGTAATTGACACGTTAGCATTTTATTTTATTAACGAAGTTAATAGTAGAAACCAGTGTCTGTTTAGTAACACTTTTGTTTTAGAAAATTATGCTCGTTTTCTCGAAACTCTTAACATTTTTTTTAAATAGAAAATATTTTTAGTCAAATTCTAAAAAACAAGAATATATTTTTAAAAACTATTTTTTATCTTAGCTATTAAAATTTGACTAGATTTTTTCTGGGAAGACATTGTTATTTAAACCCTTTTGATAAAATGTTCTTAAAATAATCTTTAAATATGTTTCAAACGTTATTTTTGAATAGGTGTCAAATACTTCGGTTTTCAAAATTAAGTACTTGAAAAGTTAAAAAAGCACTTAAACGCATAGTGTTACAGTATTGACCATTACCAAAGGTGATTCCTTTCAATTGAAAACTCCCAATTGTATATATTAAAAAAAAAGTAACATATTAAATTATAGAAATTATTTTAAATGACAAAATTGCTGAAAATATTTACAAATTATGAATAAACTATGATAGAACATGATAAATTAGTATCAATATATATTTATGTCATGACATACACAAATAATAATTTATCATCGATACTAAATATACATATAGAACCTCAGGTAGAATCTCAAAATTATATTTAATCTAAAAAAGATTTGAGCTTAGATTCAATACTCTGTTATTATTTTAAAATATTAGAAGAGTGATTAACGCAATTAATTCTGTTTATAACAAAAAAACTAGACAATTAACTAGTGATCATAAACTATGTTTAACAACTCATTTATATCATATCACCCAAATAAGAAAAAGAACAAATAACCTCATCATGATGCAATCCATCTACTAAAACAATAGTTGTGCACACAAATCACATCGATCTTTAACCGCTTTCGCAAACAATTTTTTTCGTATCATTTCAATTTTATCAAATGTCTCTAAATGGAACATTGATTTTTCTTCTCAACCGTATCAAGGCACCGAAAAAATTAGTATTCTTTTAAATTTAACAACTAAATTCCAAAAAATAAAATTTGAACATTGCTATTTGTTTCAAGAATGATTTCAAAAGTTACAATATTATTCTTGACCTTCCATACGTGCAAACCTAATATAAGATGCAAAATCCATGAAAAACTTCGAATCTACAAATAAGTGTACGATCATAACCTAAAACAATGCGATAGTGTTAAAAGGTCCGATTTCCATTTCAGGTCAACATCACATCCTCAAGGGTTAGTTTATACCTTAAAAATATCAGCTATTTGTGGGGAAGAGAAAAGAACCCTTTGACTAGGAAAAAGGATTACTGCTATAAAACAACTACATTTAAATTTAAATCATGAAAGATTAAATCTTTGATATTGTCATTTTTCACGGGAGAGAGAAAAGATGGGTTATTTACAAAGTATAGCAAAATTTCACTGACTATCCACGATGGGTCGCAATAGACTCCTATTTGCGCCTATTTGTATTACAGATAGATTGTGATATTTGGTTATATTTGTAATTATTTTCAAAAGTTTTGTTATTTAAAATAATTTTCCAAAAATTACTTCATTTTGAAAATGTAATATGATTTAGCATTTAGAAATAGATTCATATAAAGAGAAGATAACAGGTACTCATAGAACAGCAACAATTTGACAAATACAGTACTTAAGTGGTCAAAAAGAAGAGGTTCCAATGGGCAATCTTAAAGAGTACCAAAACCATAAGTCTCCTAACTAATTTTAAGCACCAGCTTCTTCTCTCCAAACTTTCTTGCATCTTCATTTCTTATTTTCTGGGTGGGGGCTGCCGCGGGGACATTGACACAGTATGGGGAGTGCCAAGTGCAGTTTCCAGCCGCTTTAAATAACGAAGTATAACTTGAAGAAAAGAGGGAAGGTACCTTGTGAGAATGTCACGAATAATCTTGTGTTTCAGAACTAGCTTAGAATGCCCAAGATGCTCTTTGACGGTGTCAAAAGAACCAAAACCGTCGCCGTCGGTTTCTCTGAAACAATTTTCAACAAGTCAAATGAAATCCTTGAGCTGCTGTGAGGTGATAAATCTGTATTTTATAGTGTCTGTGTGCACAGGGCATCATAGAGAGCAACAGCAGTAGCTCCATACAGTTCCAAGTAAAAAGAAAGGTGTAATTGCAAACTGACTCAAATTGAAGCAACCAATTCACATATTTGAGGGATTGTTTGGGATTTAATTTATTGGAACTATGAGTTCTTAAAAGGAACTAAACTTTTTATTAACATGGAAGGTACAAGCTGAGGGAGAGATTCAAGAGCTCCCCTACCCCTCCCAATTCAAGAGCTCCCCTACCCCTCCCAAGTCCCGATTCAGCACACACTCGCACTATAACAACACGCTCCACTATAAATCTGTACCGTGGAAGCACATTTACAACTTATAGCCCATGCTAAGCCGATTCCTCCTTCACTCTCTTTCTCTAATACAATTTAACAATGGAAGGTCCAGATGGATGCAACCAAAATGAAATAGTCCAATAAGCTCCCATTTGATAACCATTTGGTTTTTTAAAATTACGTTTGGTTTCTGAACTTCTTTACCAAGGTTTTTATCATTTCCAACTAACCACTTGAATTCTTAGCCAAATTTCAAAAACAAAGCATAGAAAACAATAGACGGAAGTAGTGTGTCTAATCTTAAGTTTCAATAAATCAAAAACCAAAAACCAAATAGTTACCGCACCAGACAAACCGGGGCCTAAACAGTTGGCTATGAAGTTGGGAGGTTCATGTAAGCACACAGGTGTTACTAAAGCTTAATAAAGAACAAGAGAAACACTATTTCAACAGCTCATCTCAGCAAAAAAGTAAGTGCCTATTTGGAATAACCTCCAATGAAACTGGCCTAGGTCTTATCATTGTAGTTGGAACCAATGACAGAAGAGTAATTGCCACGTTGAATGAAAAATGTGGTGGAAACGAACTAGCAATAAAGAATATACAAATGCAAATAATGACAACTTATGTCATCCAGTACTTCAGTGAATAGAATATTTGAAGCATTAAAGGCAGCGGTAGAGGGACTTTGTGTCACTTGCTAATCCAATAAAATCAAATAGAGGCAAAATGTAATGGTTGAAAAAGAAAGGGTAAAACCTTCTGATTTGGGTCCTGTGACTTCAACACAATTGGCGCCGTAAGGACATTGCTGTTGGCACTCGTAATGTAAGGCCGCAGCTTTTCCTCCAACAACTCGTTCAACTGACAATAAATTTATAACAATAGTAAATCCAAAGTAGATTGACGGTTTAAAGCAAGAAGTACAGACGGTTGTTAGTCTAACAATGCAAAGAAAGGGTAATAATTAGAGACAAATAGGTTATGTTATCAAACACGTGCAAATGAATTAGTTATCACTTACAAGGAAGTTTATCCATTATGTCATTCTTAGGTTCCTTCCCAAGTACTCAAATAGATATATAAATGAAGCAACATTACTTGATGATTAGGTTCAGAAGAAGAGTCAACCCAAGAAATTGGTGCTTAGAATACCAGTTACTCATTTCATAAATGGAAAACACAGAGGTTTAGAAGTGAATAACCTTTTCCTGCCGCCACTTCGTTTCCCACTGTGCATCCAAGATTTTATCAGCAATTTCTCTTTGGGCATTTAGAAGTACAGTCATTTCATAAAATTTTCCTGGGTCTTTAAGATCATCCTGACTCCAAGAAGATGAATTGAGTGGAAGGTCCAACTCCTGCCAATTAATCAGAGTCAGCATTTTAGCAAAAGCCATAGCCAATAGAGAGACCATCTTCTTATCCTCAAAATTTATGATGCCTAGGTAGGCTCTGTGTTCTATTCTTAAAATACGTTACTTATTCATCCAACCAATTAAATTGCAATTGCTATTGATTCAATGATCTTAAAGTGTGCTAAAAATGGAGGAAGTTCAGACATACACCCCAACTTTGCGGCCGTGGTGGAGGATCAAGCTTCAGCACTTCTGCCTCAAGTGCTTTCTTGGCCTTAAAGTAAGGAATGTTTTTCACGACCACAGGATCATCCCTGGCTCGAACAGGGTCTATGGAAATTAAGGCCTATGAATTGCATATCAACAAACAAATGATTGTTATTACTATTTTAATAAAAACAATATATTAAATATGAATCATTTTTCCGCCGAGGCAAAGTACAATCATGAGTTCATAACATATACGACAGGAAAAGCAAAAGACAATATTTGTTTTTGTCAGCCAGTTACATGCACTCAACTAACTCTATGGATCCCTGCTTACCCTACAATATGTAATAATAATAATGAAGACAAAAAATAGGTAGCATACATTAGTCCCTTTTGCCAAGGAAGAGAAGATTTTAGATTATTTTAGCAAAAAAAAATTTATGCTCAAGATTTGAGATACTAAGAACAATAGTAATAATCTGATGCTCATAAGTGATAAGACAGGATAAAAAAGGTCAAAAGGGTAACAGCTGATCCCCTGAAATTTAGAAGCAAAAATATGTGATCCAACTTCCAACACATATAACTGATTGAAGAAATCACATTGCTAAAAGTAAACTTTTTCTTACTTCTTGTAAGTACTCCCATCCAGGTTTCCGCTTAGCAACAGCATCTCTGAGTTGATCATATCGCATGGATTCCTAAATGCGACCCACAAACATTAACAACCATCCAGGTGATATTAGTAATTTTAAGATATGCCACCAAATTGAAAAAGTCAACCTTAAATAGAATGTGTTCAACTAAAAAATGATGAAAGTAAAAATAAATAAATAACGTGTCCAACATGAAAATGTTGCTTATAACTGAAGTGTAAATCTTCTACCACGTCAGAAAATGTATGATTGACGTTCCAAGTAAACCTTACAAGGGTTACAAAAATTGTGATTGTGAATGTGAGTTAAAAGTTGACAAAAAACTACATTGAGTTAACAACAATGTTGAGAGGGTAAAATGTCAAATTTATTTTTTCTTCAGAACTTATATGGTCTTGCTCTTGCTCAAGAGGGAGAAGATGTCTTTTCTCTCTTGAACTATAACAAGGTAGCAGAACTAAGCCCATGTGACTCATACGAATTTAATAAAAGTGGTTACCGTCTAACCCGTATAATCAAGTCAAATAAAACAAACGATTTGCTAAAACAAATAGAGAGAGACATAAACACTTCATAGAAATAAAAAACTGAAAATTAAATATTGGTAGGAAGATTCCTTTGAGCATTTCTAATAATTAATAATGCAAAAATGCTTCTGTTACTACATAATGTCAATAGGCACAGGTTAATTATTCTGATGAAAAATAAAAGACAATACTAACAAAAAAAAATATTCAAAGTAATTGACAGAACAGGAAGCATTTGGTTCGGACCTTGTACTGCCACCAAATCTTTTGCTTGACATCATCATCAAAGTTGAATCCACCAACAATTTGAGGGAAAGTAATTAACCAAAATGTGGCAATGCTGGGGTCCTTCATACTGTGAACTAAATGCTGAGATACAAAAGGATCAATCAAAACATAAAATATGATGAAGATTCACACATCTAAATCTTCTTTATATGACGAAGATATTTATACACCTCAAGAACAAATTGTTTCAAACAAGAGGTTCTTTTTTCTTTTTTGGTAGGAAATTGAACTTTCATTGAAAAAAATGAAAGAGTACGAGGGCAAACAAAAAACGGGAGTCCAATACTAACATCAGAAAAAACTCCAATCATAAGGAACAATGACCAAGAGAAATTGGATTTCATATAAATTAAAGCATTGTATCAGTAGTTCTGGAAAAGTTCATTGTTACAATCCCTTTGTTTGTTATAAAAAATTAATAATGATAATAATAATAATAATAATAATAATAATAATAATAATAATAATAAATCATATGAGATGGAATTTTGCACTTGAGAATGACGACTAAGTTATTAACATCCAATGTCATGAACCGCTTCCCAAGTGTGCACTGGAAAGTTTATGAATTGACATATTTTTAATAAATTTGATTTTAGATTTTGTGGTGATTGTCAAGGTTGGTGTTAGAGTGTTGATATAATATTAAATTTGTCATAGTCCATCAGCTTTAACTTTTGGGTTGATTAGTGATTTAACGTGGTATCGAAGCAGAAGGACCTATGTTCAATTTTCTATAAAGTTATTTCTTCCCAATTAATATTGAATTTAACTTGTTGGCCCTTTGGCAAATTTTCAAGCCACAAATGAGAGGGAGTGTTAGAGTGTTTTAAATTTGTCATATCTCATTAGTTTAAGCTTTTGGGTTGATTGGTGATTTAATAGTTGATTATGATTTACTTAACGAGACTTCTGACAAATGAACTGAAGTTAAATATGAATTTCATGGTAGCTTAACTACTCCTACAGAAAGTAAATGTTCTTGGGTAAATTATCTCAACACCTATGAGCCTAGACGTGGGTTCCCCCTTTTTCATTGAATGTACAAGAGCATACAAAAGAACCTCCACAAAAAGAGTCCAACCTTACCTAGTACCTACAGAAAGGGACTCCAATCCAAAAAAAAAAACAAGCTCATAATTACAAAAGAGCTTAGTGGGAGCAGTTGTAAGTATAACAATTTGGCCAAAAGTATTAGCAAATATAGCACAATGCAAAAAAATTTGCAAATATAGCAAAATTTAAATCCAACTCTCAAAGTTTATCAGCAACAGATCGTCTAGCTAATAGAAGTTTATAGATGATAGACCTAGTGCTAATATGGTTTATCAACGATAGAGTCTATTACTGATAGATTTCGCTATATTTTCAATTCTTTAAAAATGTTGTAAATTTAATTATTAACCCTAAAAGTGTTTCCTATTGCAATTACTCTAATGTAATTTGCATTCTAAATCCATGAGGGCATGAGTTAGTGATTCAATTTTTTTTTTTTCTTTTGATAAGAAACGATATATATATATATATATATAAAAACACATCTCTAAAGAGAAGCAAAAGGGGGGTACAACCTAAGGCGAGGGCCAAGGAGGCCCTCCCAAAAGACTAAAAAACCAAGAAAGCTTTCCAATTGTGTAAAATCATGGAAAGACTATAATTACAGAAGTGTTTTGTGTGGTTCATACACCACCAAGACGTTGTGTGTTGTACTACAGCCCAAAAAGAATCAAAAGAATTACTTTTCTCTTCAAAATCCTACTATTCCTTTCATTCCATACAAATGTGGTGTGCTCATGAAAATCTGGTTTAACGTAGAAAATGACTGGCTCTCTACACAGTAACTACTCTGGCATAGAAATCATAACCATAGAGGGGTGAAGAAGAGCATAATAACCTCATATGGATATTCCATCTTTCTCAGAACATTATATGCTTTCCAAGGTGGTTCCATGATCTGCATAAAAGTAATAACAGAATAAGGTCTCCATTCTTATTTAAATAGACAAAAGGATAAACAAATGCTTTTACACTATAGCAGTTTTTAGCATTAAAGAACAACCAGCCTTAGGCTGACTAATTTGTATTTTGTTCTATAGGTTGTACAACTGTATCCTTCAGTTCTAAGTTTTTAGTAAATTTGAATCTTATTTTAACAAAAAAGGTAAATACCCTTTTTTTTCGTTTCTTTCCTTTTCTTTTCTTTTTCTTTTTGGAGTACAAATGTCAATAGCTTTTGAATCTAAAAGTCATGTCCCCTTAGAACTAGTAGAAGATAGATTAGCTCAACAAATAGAACGTTTTCAATGCAATTCTACATTCATCGAACAGGCCCTTCTATGTCCTTTCAGCTCTGGCTACAAGGGACGAAAGGCAGTCTACAAGTTAAAGTTTCAAAAAATTCATGCAGCCTCATTAAGACATTGAAAGTAGTTGAAGTTTCAATAGAATAAAGTATGATGTACATTCATGGATTAAAATTTTCGTGAAACTTACATCGTCTGCTGAGATTCTCACTTGCAATTTATTCTTGCATTCAGGGCATTTCATCACTCCCTGCAATATATACACAGAATGAATTATGAGTTTGCAAGTGTAAGTCCAACAGTCACTTCCTTTTCTTTAATATCTTTAATATCTTTAGTATCACCCAAGCCAAAAACAGTAATAATAGTAATAATAGCAAATGAGGTATTGTGTGTGCAAGTTAACAATAGGTTGTGATATGGTTGAGCCCCCATCCCCTTAGTTACATTGCAGTAAATTATTTGAATAACTACCCACATATAAAGCAAAAAGGGCATGCATCCTATAGTCATCGACTCATCTGCAAGCAGCAAGATTCTGAAGGATCCCAAAACCGATAACAAGATGCTAATTAGGTTATAGGACTACAACTGGAATTTTTAGTTTCTATATTATTTTGAATGTCTAGCGTGTGGTGATTGGAATATGGAGATATTATCCTCACTGTTCCATCACATGTTGGGCAATCTTTGGATGGCAATGGTGTATGAAGATCCAAAGTGGAAGGAAGGTGAATCAACTCAGCCCGATTCTCTGCAATGGCATCTGCAATACTTTCTGGCGTTGCCTTCTCTCCACTGCAGGAAGATTCAAGTTATGAATTGAATTGAGGTATTGGAATAGAAAGATTCAAGCTATGAATTTGAGGTGCTTGAGTTGCCAATGACTCCTTTTGCGAAAAATAATTTAAGTGATTCCAATCAAGACCAAAGTGAACAGGAAGTGGGTTACCTTCTCGATGCAAAGTTCTTCACTTGGTAGTTCACCATCCCTGACCCTCTGCACTTGGTACACCGCATGGCTTGCCATCCATTGCAGGTTTGGCAGTGCCTGCAAAAAGACCAAACTATCTATGAATTATCAGAAATAGATCAAAAAAGTACAAAGAACAAACAAACACAAAATGTAGAAATATAACTCCAGTTGTACATCTAATTTGGAAACTAAGCATTGTCTAACCAACCAGTTTGAAAAACAAGCTACGAAGCAACAAAGCAAGCTTTCTAATTTTTTTTTTTTTTTTTTATGAAAAACTAACAAATGGAAGTACAAGAGGAGGCCCTACAAAGGTCTGAACAAAAGCAGAGAACAGAAAAATAAAATTCTAAGATTTCAAGCTTTTGGAATAATTGCAACTAAAAAAAATGTTAGAATTATATAAGATTGAATAATTACCGAATAGAAAATTGGATCTTGTGCACATCATGTTATGTAGATACTTTACAGTTTACACTAAATTATCTGTTCATTTGATTTTGAACTGAAACAAAATAGTTATCCCTAAGATTCACCATGAAAGAGATTCAAGATGGTAAGAGGCGGCACCTCTGACATATAACTTTCTTTCCTAGGTCTAGCGCAATATCATAAGTCCCAAAAGAAGCAATAGCCTGCAATAACCAGAAGTAGAGACAACAACATTAAAAAAGTTGTTAGTACCTCAAAATTTATAGACCTCGTGCGAACTTCCAAAAATGTAAAAACAAAAAGATTGACAGTAAAGAACAGCAGACCCTTCAACAAGATAAACAAATTAACAAGACAATTGGGCCATTCACAATTTATCTCAGGATCCATTTGACACGTTAACAGTACAATCCAAATCCAGATGACCAATCAAACCAACAACACAGTGCATCAAAGAAGTCAGTTATAAATCGACTAAAAAGATACAACTAACTTACACCATCTTGTTGTAAGATAAGCAAAACCTCCCACTCCCAGAATTCGCACTCTCTCAAACACACTGAAGTCTTGGAATTTCGTCTAGTTCTTAGCTAATTAGTGACATTGGAAGAAAACAAAGTTTGGAATTAAAAAACTTACAAAGATTGAAGCATATGAGAGCTTGGAAATTAGCTCCGGAACGCCAAAGCCACGAGGGGCTGAGCCGGCAATGTCGAAAGCAAGCGTGAAAGGGGATAAAACCACCTTAAATGGGAGCTCGAGGATGTCAATGACTTGTTGCCCATATCGAGTAGTGAAAATCTTGTACTGAATGTCAGCGAATTTCTTCAAATTCTTCAACAGCTGTTGTGTTCCACTAGACATTGAAGCAGAGAGAAAGGATAGAGGTGGGATTAATCAAGAAAATGTGAAAAAAAATGATGGGGTTATCCAAGAATTGGGTTTTATGAGATGGGTTTCTTCTCTTTCATCACAAGGGCCCCTCACCAAGAAATCCATTCCATAAAAATGTGAACTTTTTGTATTTCTTCCTGTTTCAGGTATAATGGTTAAACTTCAATAAATGTTTCAAAAACTTTTTTTTTTATATTCGTAAGTGTTCGGGTCAGGCGCACCTCAACTAATCTCACGGACACTCGCTTGACCCTACAACATTTGGGTTTTTCTACATAGGTAGCCACCATGGATTGAACTCATGACCAATGTTTAAATTATTTAGAATTTCAAATAAAAGTTGAGACCTAAAATAGAGGACTGAGGGTAACCTAAAACAAAAATTTGATCATCATATCATTTAGGTCATTGTCGCATTATTTAAAGTCTCAACTTATATTCGATATTTTAATGAATTTCTACTTAAGAATTTTTGTGAAGTCTATGAACTATTTTTTAATATTGTTTAGAGTTTAGGGTAATTTTTATAATTATTATTTTCTAATGTGTAGGTCTAGGGTTTAATTAAGACGAAATAAAGTTTTAACTATAAACTCATTACATTGTATCAAGTTTTACACTAAATATTCTTTCATTATGTTGCACTACTTAGATAAGTAATACAAAATTTACCAAATTCAAAAAAAAATTGTTATTATTGTAGACTTTTGTTAAAGTTTATAAATTTTAGAAAAGTTATTCCACGATTAATTTGAATATTGATCAAACTTAATATCGTGTCAAGGTTACTTTGTTGAAACTATCACGAGTTTTTATATCGCGTGTTTTTCATTTAATACAAGTTAGTAATTTAATAGAAATTGCAAAAATGGTAAGCTTCAATTTGTATATCATTGTTTTTTCTCTCCCTCTTATAATTCAACAAAACATTAGATAAAATGATTCATAGATTGGTGACATGTGATTGACTTGATAAGTTATATTTACATATTTATTATTTTTCAAGGATTAATGATATATAAAATATGCCATAAGCTCTCAAATAAATAAATAAATAAATGGCAAGGAAAATGCCATAATGTTGCTATCTATAATTGCTAACCCTAATGAACAGATTACCACAAATGAAAGTAGGTTGACATAGTATGTCCTCAAAGATTGTCAAATTTAGTCCGCAAATATTAATTTATACTCGTTAACTTTAGAGTTGTATCAATTTAAACTTTAAACTAATAATTATATTAATTCAAATTCTAAACTTTGAGGTTATCAGAGTTAACTCAGTTTAAACCTAAAACTTGTATAAATGCATCAAGTTAAACTCTAAACTGTCATACATGTATTAATTTAAACTCTCTACTTTCATAAACATGTCTAAGGAAAAGCATAATTGAGAGTTTAAATTGATACATATGTAAAAGTTTAAGGTTTAAATTGATACACTTGTAAAAGTTTAGGGTCTAAATTGATGCAATTATTAGTTTGTGGTTAAAAGCGATACAAATTGCAAAATGCAGTGATACAATTATTAGTTTAAGGTTTAAATTGATATAAACACCAAAGTTTAAGGGTATAAATTGAAAATTTTCCAAATTACTTTGAATCAATTTGAACAATTGCTCGATGCAATGATTTTATTTCACATGTGTTGACTTTCATTTTTAATTACCGTTAGATTCTCTACATATTTTTTCTAAGTTCAACATAGAGCAAAATCATTAGAACCTCATACTTATTAGTCGAAAATGTACACTAATACTAGTAGAGTGATGCTCGATTAAGCTACCATATCAACACTATTTAACGCTGCTCAATAAGTGATGCTACATCAAAGATAAATGTCCATAGTACAATGTTTGGTCGTGTTTTTCAATAAAAAAAATCCAATCAAAACATATCGAATCAAACAAACTATAATAGCTATAATCATTGATGTTCAATGTATGGAAGTCATTTTTAATAAAAGTTTGAGACTATACACATATTTTGTGGTATCAAAAGGCGGATCAACAAAATTTTGTTGACAAGATTTTATAATTCAATAAGAATAATTTGAAAAAAAATGTAAGAAATGAGATTAGATGACAATTTTGTCACTAGACTATTGATATTTATATTATTTTAATTATATATATAACATAAAGTTGAGGAAGGCTCGAGCCTTTCAGACCTATATTAAATCTGTCTATGATCAAACTCGAGGTTCAATCTCGGTGGAAAGGTCCAATTTTTTTTTTTTTTACTTTAATCAAACTTACAAAGGTGATATGTGAAGGATGTGAGGTTATTTCCTACTATATTGGATATCTTGTCCATTGATCAAGCGATGAGAAGAAATGAGAAAACTTTGGACCAAAAATTCTTTAATTTTGATCGGAAAATGTTACCCAGTTCAAGTGTTTGGACCATTGGGCCACGCCAAATAGCACAAATCAGTTTCGTACACAAATCACCAAAAATCAAAGAATCGAATGCAATGCAACGAATGAAACCGAAGAAAAAGTAGAACAAAACATGCCAATAATCCCAATTCTAAAAATTTAATCTTTCTTTCAGTCAGCAAAAGGGTCAAAACTATGGCTGCTTCACCTATAAGCGCAGTGCTCTGATTGCCTTCTCTGTACACTGAGCTAACAAAGAGGAATAAACAATTCCACTCACGATTCTCTTCTAATTTTTCATCTATTAAAGTGAAACCTTTTTTCATTTCAAGCTAAACCACCCATTTTTTCAGTGAGCTTGTCCGTTTTAACATAGAAATAGCTTCCGATGGCAACGGCTTCAGATGTGGGTGTGAACGGAGAGAAGAGGGCTAAGATATCCCCTGATTTATTGGAAAGTAAGGGGGTCCATGAAACTAAGGCTTTACTTGCAGAGCTGTGCCGCCATTTTTATGGGCTTGGATGGGTCTCTGGAACTGGCGGTAGTATCACCATCAAGGTCCATGATGATGCTATTCCCAAGCAGAATCAGCTCGTCGTCATGTCTCCTTCTGGTTTGTTACATGCATCCCTCTTCCCCCTTTCCCTTCAGATTTTCTGATTTGTAGTGTTTTTTTGTTACCTTATTTGTTTGTTTGGTCTATGGAGATACTTTTCAAGGTCCATCAAGTTTTTGTTTGTTTCTCTTGTTTGCATCAATGGTTTTTTGCTCTCAATTTCATGGGGATTTGCTATCGACTCATTTTGGGGTTTTATTATTTTCGTGTTGTTTGATCCCTGGTTTGCAATTTAAGTGCTCTAAGCTGCATCTATTAGTTGCTCTTTGAGCTACTTATTCGAGCTTAGACTATTTGTGTACAGGTATTGTGTGTTCTAGCATGGCTTTCTTATTTGCCCACGTTTTATGCATAAGGGTATCTGACTTTCTGGAGGACGGTTCTGTTAGTCTGAGTTTCAAAGATGCTTGTTGTGTATTTTCAGTTACATACCTTGTCATTTGCTAGCTCTTTTTATTTAATCACCAATTGACCAAAAAACTTAAGTTGATAGATGAAAAAAAAAATTAATATAATATCTAACTCTCCCCTCACTTGTGGGCTTGAAATATGGAGAAAGACCCAAGAAGTGAAAATCAATATTAAATTGGGAGGAAATAACGTTGCAGGGGGCTTCAACACAGTACCTCACTGGACCACTTGCTTTGATACCATCTTAAATCACCAACTCAACCCAAAAGCTTAAGCTTGTAGGTGAAAGCAAATTTAATATAATATCTAACACTTTTTCTTGATAAACCATGATTTTTGTATCGAATTCTTCGTCATAATGTCTCTTATAGACTCTGAATTTATATGTTTGTTTTTGTTTATATTGGTTATATGGGATGGTTCTCTTCTCATACAAATTTATCACTCATTAATAGGCGTTCAAAAGGAGCGAATGGTACCGGAGGACATGTATGTGTTATCTCCGGATGGTTCTGTCTTATCTTCTCCTACTGTGAAGCCATACCCACACAAGCCTCCAAAATGTTCGGACTGTGGTCCCCTTTTTATGAAGGTTTTGATTTCACAATCTTTGAATTCTTGTTCATTTCGTTCATGTAATCAGATGACACATTACTGACATTTTCTGTCAATTCGATTAAACTTCTGAGAGCTGTGCTGTCTTGTGTGTATTTTATTTTTCATGTTTGTACAATATGATAATATATAGGAGACAATGTCAAAGATCCTTAATCAGTGGGTACAAAGAAATCTCTTTTTGGGTCTCTACGTAAGGGATAGAAAGATAATCTGGCATAGCATCAGTCAGTTGGTAATTGCAAAAAGATTACAATTTTTGCAGTGGCCAATGTCTTATCTTCATAAGCTGGATTACGTTTACAAATCAGTATTGTTTCTTTCTCTTTTTTTTCCTCTTCCAAAAAGAATGCAACCTGGCTATAGCCTTTTTCTGTTTTTCCTTTCATCACCAAAATTTTTCTTTAAAAAATATTTTTGCATGAAGCTAAATTCCTTTGTGCCTTTCCTTATTAGATACACAACATTTGTTGCATTACCAGAAAGTTTAATTATAAAGTAAAGGTTACCTGACTTCTTCAATCAGGCTGACCACTTTCTACCTTTTTGATTCTTGATTGTGCAGCAGTTTGTAGATTAATATCTGATAATTTTCCATTTTTCCTCACCTTCTAATCCAGGCATATCAAATGCGAGATGCTGGAGCTGTTATTCACAGTCATGGGATAGAATCATGCCTTGCAACAATGATCAATCCATCAGCAAAGGAATTTAGAGTGAGTTTTCACTTCTTAGTATTTATTTTACAAGGGTGAACGTTGTGTGTGCTCGATCCCACAAATTTTTTCAGTTCAAATCCACCTTTGTCCAGATCTGCTTACATTCTTTGAATCTGGATGAAGGCTATGACTGTATGATGAATGAAGATTAGGAAAATCATGTAGTTACTCCCGTGGTCTCAAATAGTAAAGAACTGTAAGAGAAAGTATGAAAACGGGATGTAACACGCTTAATATTGCTTCAAGGGAACGAGATGAAGATTATATGATGATGAACTGCCTTTTATAATTATTTCCAGCTCGTTGGACTAGATATTCTTTGGTTGAATGCTACCATGAATACTATCTGGATTTGTAGAGATGCCAGTAGGTGGTTAGCTAAATATTTTGCAAATAGTATACCTTGCATTCTTTCATTTTCTCTCGATGAAATTTGTGTTTCTATATATATAAAAAAAAAAGCTAAATATTTTGGAAGAAATATTGTGTAGATGCAAAATGTCATGATGATCACATGGGAATATACTATTGTAGTTGTGAGCTTTTGAGAGATTTTTTAATAATTCTATGTAGAAACTTGGTCACAAGATAGATGATTTTACAATAAATTTGAAACTTAACCTTTAATTCAGATCTATTAAACGAAATTAACAGTTATCATTATTTGTGTAAAAGGACCTGTTGTAATCTTCAGGCTAATATTTAATAATAAAATATTTCAAAATTCTACTGATGTTTTTCTTCATTTGAAGAGAACATTATACATATGAGAGCTAGGCTAAAATTAACTGTCGTTTTAGCTAGCATAACTGTATAGTTGCATATAAACTTGTTGAGCATATCAGTCTTGTAGTAGTTTTAGAAAATAGTTGTGAGGCACACCGAAATATAATCCAGCAACATATGAAATTCTATCATGAAGATAAAAATATCTTTAATTTCCTGTTAATTATGGATCTGTTTCCTGTTGAATTCTCTACTTATCTGTTATTATTATTTATGATTGTTCCTTACTATTATTACTGCAGATTACTCATATGGAAATGATTAAAGGAATCAAAGGGCATGGCTACTATGACGAACTTGTGATCCCAATAATAGAAAATACAGCTTATGAATATGAGCTCACAGATTCTCTAGCTAAAGCAGTAAGTAGTTCTAATCTTTTAAACTTAAATTTTATCTGCTGGTTTTTCTCTAATTATGACAATACTTTTAGGAGAATTAGAAAAGGGACCAATGATAAGCAATTTCCACTTAACAAATGGTCGACTAATACAGTCTTTTATTTGAAAATCAATTTACTAATTGATAAAGTTCCTATGTGTATGTTGGGTGACTTGACCATACTTATCAGTCTTTTGAGTAATGATGAACATTATTTTCCTATGTATTAACTACTATGTCATTAAATGAAAATGATGGAATTATTGATATTGATTGATTAATGGCATAACCTTTCGTTTTTGATAAATGACATTTTTTATGCCAATAAAAAACCATGCATACTCTGGCAAGTGCTTATTTTGTTCTAAAATTCTCATTTCTCTAGTAGACCACGTTTGATGGGAAAATGGAATTTCCTTTGCTTTTTACAGATTGAAGCCTACCCCAAAACAACTGCTGTGCTTGTTCGAAACCATGGCATTTATGTATGGGGGGATTCGTGGATTCATGCAAAAACACAGGTTTGTTATACATGGTAGTTTAGGGCCGAGTCAGTATTTTTGACATCCCTTGATTTCAAAATAAATTGGTTCTGCTCCCCCTTGGTATTGAAATTTTGAGACCCTTGTGTTTATATTGCTCCAGCTGTCTCTTGAACACTGAAAGATGAAGTGCGTCTATAGTCTGCATTTTAAGATCCTATTTACATTCTGAAAATATGATTTGTAAAATTTGAATCCTTGCCTACTCTTCAAAATTTCCAGCTTTATACATTAATGGTCCAACATGGAAGGCGAGAGTAGCTATTAAGTTCAATATTCTTACACGCTCTTTCTGAATAGTCCACTCATTGTTTCAGGCTGAATGTTACCACTATCTCTTTGATGCGGCCATCAAGCTTTATCAATTGGGCCTAGACTGGTCTACTCCAAATCATGGTCCTATTCAGAAAGTCGAAGTTGCAGTAGGTGGTTGCAACGATGAAGCATCTTTGAAGGTTATAGCTTTGATATAATCCATACGCTTGGGCAATTTGATTGTAGTACGATCTCTGTGTGAACTGTAGAGTGTGCGTACATGTCTGTGTTAAATTAAATTGTTCTTTAATTATTTTCTTGAGTGTGATTTTATAACTTTAAAATTCAATTCATTTTTTCGATATTTTTTCTGCAGCGTTGCATTGTTCTTGACATAGAAGGAACTACTACTCCAATATCATTTGTGACCGATGTTCTTTTTCCATATGCTCGCGACAATGTCCACAAACATTTGTCTCTAACATTTGATACTGCTGAGACTAAAGAAGATATTAAGTTGTTGCGATCCCAGGTGAGATAGTTCTATTCAGGGGTTCAAGGTCACAAAACATCTTTAACGAGTAGCTTAGGGAACTTATTCAAATATTGAAGAATGAATGTATGACAAAATGGAGAAGTCATTTAGAAGAAATGCCTTGTTATTTTGAGAAGCAGCCTGAAAATTCAACATGGGCCCTCTTACAAGTTTGAAAATTTCAAAGAATTTTTTTTTTAAACGGAGACGAGACTCATTATTAATAATAATAAGTGAGCCTAATGCTCAAAGTCGTCGTGGAGCTGAAAGAGGAAGAACTAAAAAGGGAGGTGGAGGAAGGAGGGAGGGGGGAGGAGAGAGGAGAGAGAACTTGCCTATGTTGGTGAAAGTTTTAGCTTACCTATAATTATAAACAAAGTTTGACCATAATTATAAAATTGTGGTGAACAGAAAGAACTGAGAGAACTTACTATAATTATAAATGGTTCAGTTTGAGCTTAGTGAAAAAGTAATCTAAACATATGTTGGTGAGTATTTTTGGAAATCTAATTGCAGGTGCAAGATGATCTGGAAAAAGGCGTTGCCGGTGCCATGCCTATTCCTCTTGATGATTCTGCAAAAGAGGAAGTTATTGCAGCTATAGTTGCAAACGTTGAAGCCATGATAAAAGCTGACAGGAAGATTCCTGCTCTAAAACAGTTGCAAGTAAGCTGAAATAAATAGTGAAGAAAATTGCTAACTTTTGCGGAACAAGAACTAACCTCCAGCTTTGTTAGGGTCATATATGGCAAACAGGATTTGAGAACAATGAATTGAAAGGTGAAGTTTTTGAGGATGTACCAAGAGCTCTGGAAAGGTGGCACGCCTCGGGCATAAAGGTTGTATAGTATACACTTTTTCTCTTCCACATTTGCAATGCTGATGATTACAAGTTTTGATATACGACCTTACTTGAACAAGATTTGTTTTATAGGTTGTACAACTGTGTCCTTGAGTTCTAACAAGTTCTAATGTGGCTATAGCTACTCTGCTCCATCATGTTTTTTTCTCCTTTACAAATAGACGCGGCAACTTTTTCTATGATCACTTTCTGGAAAAAGTATAATTAACATCTCAAAGCACATTAATTAGAATTTTAACATGTGACTAAACACCATGAAGTTTTGCTAAGTACTCTCTGAAAGTACTTCAAAAGTTATATCAAACTCATTCCATGCAAATTATATCCTTTAAATCTATCTTAATGATAAAAGATAGAATCTACTGAGTCCTTGACCTGTATTGCAGTAATATCTATTTCTGTATTCCTGTAGTTTTCTGATTTTTGTCGTCCAATGATAAATGAATCTTCATCCTGAATACTGCTGTGAGTGCTAATGGTTTATAATGAACTGCTCTTGAAATATTTTCATTTCCCCCATGTCTTTTACTTATTTCAGTACTAACACATTTGATTTTAGCTCTAAGTTTTATTCACGGTTAACTCCCTGCCGTCAAACTTTATTAATAATCAACCAGTCGACTCAAAAAATGAAAGTTCCTTTGTTCATCTGCATATTTTTCACTTCAATCCGAATTTCTTTGCACTCATGGCTTAGTATCTGGAATTACATGCAGCATCTTACTAACACATGAGGAGGTAACCAAAGCAGTAGAAATACATTCAACGTTTCTATCCTCTCCTGTGATTGTCATTTTTCATTTCTTACTATCTCTTAATTCTTGCAATGTATGGAGAGTTCAAGTTTCTCCACCATTTGTTTCTGACATGACTGTTAACCATGAATGATGTAATAAAATAATTTTTGCAGGTATATATATACTCGAGCGGTAGTAGGTTGGCACAGAGGCTTCTATTTGGAAACACAAAATATGGGGATCTGAGAAAATATTTGTCAGGATATTTTGATACCGCTGTGGGGTAAAATCTAATTTTACTTTTCATACTTCCCTTTTAGGATAGAAATACAACTGTCTTTACACTCTCATACAAACTACTAAATCTGTGCTCTCAGGAACAAAAGAGAAACACGCAGTTATGTCGAAATCAGAGAGTCCGTTGGAGTCGATAAGCCGTCGGAAATTATGTTTGTCACTGATGTTTTCCAGGAAGCTGTAGCTGCAAAAGCAGCAGGTATCCAACATCTTATTGAGCCTTATGGATTTATGGTGTATTCTATAAACATCTGGTTGTAAACCATCATGGATTGGCCTAGTGGTAAAAATGTCAATAACTAACTAAGAGGTCAGGGGTTCAATCCATGGTGGCCACCTACTTAGTAATTAATTTCCTACGAGTTTTCTTGACACCCAAATGTTGTAGGGTCAAGCGGGTTGTCCCGTGAGATTAGTCGAGTTGCGTGTAAGCTGGCTTGGACACTCGCGGATATAAAAAAAATAAACATCTGGTTGTAAGAGTCATCATCTCCTTGGTATTGTTGGTCTAAAATGATTAGAAATAAATAGCGATGAGTAATTGGTCTTGTCATGAGACAATTTATGAAATAATACCATCCCTGCTAGGCATCATGATGAAGGAAACAATCCTAAACTTCAAACCTTCCTAACAAATTCTGATATGTACAACTAACGAAATATTGGGACGATCATACGAATGTCAAATGCATCAGTGATTCACATATACAAGATTGTGTTAACTGTGTATCTGACTTTTAACAACTTACTACTAAGGAAAGGATCCATCGAGGACGAAGAATGCCTTTTCTAGTTCATGGAATTTAATCAAACAGAGAATCCCCACATCAAGGATTCATCCCTATAGTGCTCTTTTTTAACTTTTGTTTTTGTTACTAATCATATCAAACTTTTTCTCTTTGCAGGATTGGATGTGAATATATCCATTCGACCCGGAAACGCTCCTCTTCCAGACAATCATGGGTTCAAAACCATTCAATCTTTCTCAGAAATTTGAAGAGCTGGTATGTGAGTCTTTTTTTTCATAGTGGAATGGAATATACAATAAAGCTTGAGAAGAGAGACTATTTTTCTCAAATAAATAACTCCTTCCACATCTCTGAGTTAAATGCAAGTTCTCATTGTCTGCAGCAATAAATAATCATCAATAGTCCTCCTTTTAAGTCTTGTTCCTTTCTTCTTTCTCTAGACTATTGATTAACGATACCTCAGACGACTACAGCTGCAACAATCCAAAATTTTGTTCTCGCGTCGCTCACCTTTTTCATGATTAGTTTTGTTACCAACCTGATCTGAAATTTGAGTTCTACCTTTGATTTTATTACGTCGCGTTCATACAAATGAGGGTTGAATTATCTTACACGTAACCGAAACATAATTCTCGTTTGATGTATGATCTGATTAGTTAGAATGAGAGACTTCTATCAAATATAAAGTTATTTGGAATCTATTTTCTACTTTGGTTTATGAATTGTACTTGGTTAACTAAAATGACAATCAATTTGAGCTGACAAGCCATCCTTAATTTGTTGAACTCTAGTGCTGTAATTTTATCTTTTAATGAAGGGTTCTATAAAAGGAAACTTAACCAACCAAGCTATCTTAATTAATTACTCTTTGAGGTCCTTATTTTTGTATCATTGATGTTCCATGAGTACCATATAACGGATCTACGATCTTTTTCAGGATAAAGTTTTTCTTGTAAATGATAAAATTGCTGAAAATATTTTTCTAAATAAATTGATTCTCTTAAATTAGTTATTATTTTTTTCAAATACTTTGTTCCCATCTCTTTAACAAAGTTGTTTGTTTTCGATTCAAATGATTGTCGTTTTTTTTGTCGTTTTATTTTGGAATGTATTTTGACTAATCATTCATTGTGCTTACAAACACAACATTCATAAATAAATAAATAAATTATATAAAATAACTTAAAACTTCATTTTTACTCTAAATTTGTTTCCAAAAATTAGCTTGAGCTTTAAAAATTTGTTAAAAAAAAAGGGCTAAATTATTTAGAACGATATTTTCAAATATAGCAAAATAAACGAAAATATTTATAAATATAGCCTCAGATCTATTATTGATAGACACTGGTCTATCAATGTATATTACTAATAGCGAAAAAAATTGTTATATTTTGAAAATATTTTCGATAGTTTTGTCATTTAAATAATTTTTTTAGTTTAAATATTCATAAACTTTGTTATTTTATTTAACATCTATATTCATTCAAACGATTGGCATGGGTCTCGAACACCACTCAATCATTCGAGTCTCATTTATTTTCATCTACAATTTTATTTGATTTCAAATAATAGTTTCAAAACATGTATGAAAAGTCGAGGTTACGTGTTCTTCTATACTTTTGGATTTTTTTTTTTTTAAATTTTAAATTTAGTCATCCATAAAATATACATTTCATTAAGAAAAAAAAAAAAAAAACAAAGGTTGACAATTGACTTGGCTATTGATGGGTAAAAATCATGATACTATTTAAAACTTTATTATTATAGAGACACATTAACACACAACTTAGTGCCTAATAATTTCAGTATAATTTTGCTAAACCCTAAACCCTTTGAATCACTTTTAGCCAATTTTGTGAATCTCAAAACACAACGACAAAATTGACTTTGATTTTGGGTTATTTATTTGACTTATAAATTATAATATTTTGCGCGATTTGATATTTTTGTTTTTTAACCTAACAAAATCCATGTTTGGATTGAGCGTTTTAGACCTAATTTTCAACATAAAACTCTTTTGGTTCTCATAGTTTTCAATCCCACCATTTTTAGTCCTTAGTATACAATTCATGAACTATGATTTGAAAGAAAACAACCCGTTTATTGTTCTTAAATTTATTTGGAACCATATAAAGGCTCAAATATATATATAAAACTAAATTGATATAGGTCCTACATGGTTCCTACTAGCATGAGTGGTAAATACAATGTGAAAACATCATAAGATACTAAAAAGATATTTTAATTCAAAGTTTAAAAGTACTAAAGTGAAATTGCCCGTTAACGAGGGTGAGATTTGTAGTTCAAATTTCTCGAAATTTTATTTAGAGCTATTTAAGATGGTGAGTTAGATTTAAACAAAACTATTTATGGTAATTTAGATTAAAGGTTATTGAAATAGTGAATTATGATAAATGTGGGGGCAACCACCTTCAAAAAGAGACTTGAAAATTTGTGAGTATGGGCACCTTTATACAGTTGAAAAGTCATACCAAACAATCCATAGGACTTGTAAAGGACAAACCATTTGAAAATTAAATTAATAATAATAATAATAATAATAATAATAATAATAATAATAATTGAGAGTTTTGAGATGAAATTAAAAAAAAAAAAAAAGAAAAAAAGTTGGAGAAAAGAATGAGAAAGGAAGAGGGATTTAGAGCCCTAATTTTGTAGAGCAAAGATATCCATTAAAGCATTGAGTGCAACTTCCACCCATTTTCCTCATTGACTCACTCACTGTTTTTTCTTTTTCTTTTTTTAAATTAAAAAATTAAAAAATAGAAATATAAATTTTTAAAAAATAGGAACTGCAGAAGAAATTGTGTTTACTAAATCAGTAAATTTTCAAAAAATTGGAAAAAAAGAAACTCAAATTTAACCTAAAATTTGCCATAATTTCAAAGGTATAATAATTTAATTCAGTTATAGTTGGATCCCCAGCTTGCAATGGAGTTGTGGTTACCACTGAAAACAAACACAACAAAAATTTTCTCACCAACTTTCCGGGAAAATCCAAAAGGAAAATAAACGGGAAAATGCAATTCAGTTCAGGCTTTACCATTTCCAATGGATTGTACATCCAAATTTCGTAACACCAACATCTCTCTCTTTTCTTCTCTTCTCTTCTTCCTAATTTTTGCTTTTGTCAAATCTCAAGAGAATCAATCAATTCATCAAACCCAAACCCAGTTAATTGATTCATCAACCGATCATCTTTTCATTTTGGGGTTGGACAAAAATCAATCAAAACTTACAAATCTCTACAAATCAAATCTAACAAACAAACCCTCCATTTCGTTACGAAGACGATGATGATCCAGAAACCCTAGGCGAAGTTTCTGGAAACAGAGAAAGAAGCTGCGGCGGGTCAGCGGCTCTAGGTGTATTCATCGGCGATGGATGCAAGTAAAACCCCTTTTCAGCAATCGCTCTCTCTTCCTCCGACGAGCTCCCAAGCGACGGCGACGACGACGATTTATCAAACAACGGGTCATCATTCAACGGCGTAACAGGACTAAGAGCAAGAGAAGGAAAATCAAGGATACTAGGAGACAGAATCTCAACGTTGCGAGGAGAAAAACCCGGTGCTGCACCAGAACCGGTGAAATTGGGGATTAGGGTATTGATCATGAGACTATTCTTGAGGTGATTTCTTCGTTCATACAGCTTGAAACTCTGTTGTTTCTTAGGGGCGGTTTTGATGGGAGGAATCGGGAAGTTTTTGGAAGATTGAAAAGGGTCTTGAGAAGGAGGAGGAACAGAAGAAGGTTTTGAAGATGGGGTGGATGGGTGTTGCGGTGGCCGGGGAGATTCTGATGAGCCAGTGAGCATTTGAACAACATGCTTGAAATTGGAAGTATCAGCTTGAACAAAAGTCGTGGGATAAGGATTCGAATCAGATCTAGGAAGAAGCTTAGGAGGTGGTGGAGGAGGAGGATTTGAGTTGATGGTGGTACTGTTAGGGGAAGTATTAGGAGAAGGGTTTGTTTCTCTTTCATGGGATGATCTTGTTGTTGAGGTTGAAGATGAAGTGATTTCCATTGATGGGGTTTGTTAAGAAAATGTAATACAAATTACAAAACAACACAAACCCACTTTGAAGAAGAAGAAGAAGAAGAAGAAGATGGAGGAATTGAGGTGATGAGTTTTGATTGGAGGGGATGAGAGAGAGAGAGAGAGAGAGGGGGGGGGGAAGAGTGAGAAAGAAGGGTTTTGATGAGGGAAAAGGGGAGGAGAATGGAGGAAGAAAAAAGAAAAAAGAAAAAAGAAAAAAGAAAAAAGAAAAAAGAAAAAAGAAAAAAGTGGAAAATTTTTAGGCTTTTGGTTGTGTATGAAATGTTTTTGTTGTTTTCTGCCTATTTTCTCACTTTTTATAATAATTTTTATTTTCCTTCCATCTTTCAAAAAGTCTTCACTTTATTATTCCTTTTCATATATTTCAAGTTGTTTTAAATATTTCAAAGCCTTATCCCATGAGATGATCATCTATCTATTACTCTTTAAAATCATTTTCATAACAACATTTATTTACCTCATACTACGTCTCAAATGGATCATATCTGCACTCGAGGTTTTAGAAGCGAGGACAATTTATGATAGTCTTTCATCATATAGCGTAGTTGAGACTGGTCGTTTGGAGAGGGTGATTAGCTTTCTTAATGACGTTATGGTGAATCTTATACAACTCTCTTTCTTCATTGATGAGACAGTAGCAGCTGTTGAGTCTGAGATCGTAATTGTTTCCTAATTCTCCCATGTGAGGTGTTGTCACAATATGTTAGGTGCACTACCTTCGGCTAAGGCTTTGGAAGGGCAAACCAATTCTCTATAGCTCTTGTCGATATTACTTTTCAACTCTTGTTGTAATTTTGTTAGGGGTTGCTTTGACGTTTGTTTCCTAAAAAAAAGAAACTTTAAGAAGAATGGGTGATGTTTTAACCGTTGAAGCAACAATCATGATTTATCTACCAAATAAAACTCTATACTACCACTTTACACAAGAATCTCTCTTTAGAACACTATTTATTTAATTCGTCAACTTAGAAATAATATAATTTATAGGGAAAAGATTTAAAATAAATAATAATAATAATAATAAAAAAAAAAAAAAAAAAAAAAAAAGGAGGAGTGTTAGTGGTGAGTGACTTGGTGAGAAAATGCCCAACACCCCACATAAGTAGAGAAGAAGAGGATGCCGTTCCATTGGTTTGGTTTGACAGAAGGAACCAAGAATTTTCCATTTTCCTTTTCTATTTTTTCAATTTTATAAAATAATTATAAAAAAAATTGAACCAAAATATTTAAAAAATATTGTAAAATATCACATACTATCATTTGTGTCTATCTGTATCATGATAGACATAGTTACAGATAGACACTACTTAGATAGTTATATTGTAATATTTTGTTATATTTATAAATATTTTCAGTAATTTTGTTATTTAAAATAATTTTTTAAAAATTGTTAAAATCTCCTTACTCTTAAATTTTTAATCATAAACATTAAGTCCTTCAACTTTTACATATCTTAATAGTGGTAGAAATTAGATCTCTCGATGAGAAAAAAATGAACCCTCGATTTTGTTTTAGACACCGAACCATTAATCTTATACCATTGAAATTGTAACAAATTATTTTGATGGATTAATATTTTCGGATGATTTTTGCAATTTATCTTAAAAAAGAAAAAGTAGGGTTTGACTTGAGAGGCCTTGACCTGACCGTAGGACTTGTTTGTTTGAGTGTCTGCCCGACTGCCCGATGGAGCTGGACATCTTTACGCCGTGGCTTTCACGCGTCAATTTAATGCTCATATACGTTTGGTTCTTTGAAAATTTAGGTCCTATTTATTAATTTTTGTATACATAAAAGTCTTTTTTGATAATAACATTGATTTTAAATTTTTATTTAAATATTTGAACTTCTTACCAAATTTTTAAAAATAATAATACCTTTATGAATTTTTTTTCCATTTAAAAAAAAAATTGTTTTAGTTTTGAAAATGTTTTAAAATTATTTCAAAAATATTTTCAATAATTCAAAATTCAACTTTAGTAAAAGTAACTTTTAAAAAGTGTAAAATTAAACATTAAAATCCTGGATATTTGTTTTTTAGTTTTTTTTTTTAAATTATCTTTGTTATCTACCTTCTAACATTAGATTTAATTTTAAAAAACCAAAGACACATTAAACTAATAAACACGTCTTTTGAAGTAATTTCCAACTCGATAAAAGTTGTTCTAATTATTTTTTTACTGATTAGTTCGCGTAGAGTTTTTAAGAATGGTCAAATCTAGTTGGCTCTCCAAAATATCTCTATGCTATCATTTTTCTTCTCGTCTTTTAGATAAACATTTATATTAAAGAGATACATATACAACGTTAGTTTATATATATATATATATATGGTTCTACCACTCATGTGACAATGTTTATGGAAGAAAAATGTATGAATTTGATTTCATAGGAACTAAATATCACCACTGACACACTTTAGCTTTGATGAAGTGTCTAATATATAGCAAATAAGCACATGCTTTCCTTAACCTTTGGAATATTTTATTTTATTTTACTTTAAACTTTGCATATATATTAACTTATAATTTTGTAATACTTTTTTTTTCGAGAAATAAATAAGAGTTCAAAACACGAATCTCTTTAAAAAAAAATAGCAAATGAGAATCAAATAGGCAAATCGAAAGGAATCTCACTCACATCTTCAAAGAGAGAAGAACAAAACAAGTTCCATAAAATTATTAAAAAAAAAAACCAAGATAATTGAAGACCAGACGATAAACACAAGCCGAGCAGCCTCAGACTAAACCTCCTCAACTAAACTATTTAGCTCCTAAAGGACATTCCTCGTATGAATAATAACACAACCATACTTGACATACAAGAAGAGATAATAAGAAGAACTAATTCAAACCAAAAGATCAGAAAGACCTTTAATCACCACGAGAGCCTCCAATTCTTGCAATACCTCACGAGAATGGTAATCTTTTTTTCTTTTTTTTTTTCAAATATATTATTATCATCTCTTTTTATCTAGTAGTATATGATTGTTGAGAAAATGAAGCATAAAAAAAGGGTCAAACTTTGACATTTTGTGGACAAAGTGAAAGTGAAGGCTTCTTAGAAGCAAAGCAAAACTCTATGACATCATATTTTAACCTAACCTTTGATGACTTTAAGATCCAAAAATAAAGTATAAAACTCATATATAACATTAATATCAAGCTATTGTATAATCTAAGTTATGAAATAATCATTAATTTTATCGTTAAATTATATATATATATATATATATATATATATATATATATAATTCAATTGATTAAAAAATTAATGACTTCGTAATTTTATATTATTCTAAACAAATCAAACAACGTATACTTTAATCTAAATTTTTTATATAATTTAAAAGTATTGAATAATAGAATTTATTTATTAAATAAAAGTGAAATTATTTCCACTATGTATTGAATATGAATAAATTCTTGTTCCAAAAATAAGTGTTTGCATTAGTAAGCTGAAAACCCCATTTAGATTCCCTAAATTTAAGTATTGTCAAATCCAAATTTTTGAATATTGTTTATTCCCACAACCACATGTGGCTCATAGTTTTGTCTTCATTTTTTAATACACAAAAAAAAAAAAAAATGTAACGGTTACTCGGACTGAGATTAAAATGTTAGAAATTCGAATTTTCAACTCTAGACGTACATTTGAAAATCTATTTCTTCTCACCATTTATGTATATATCATGGGATGGGATTTCTGTCCCATGGTCTACGACGTGATGCATGGATCATGTTTTATCAAAAAATTTCTAAATTTAATGGTAAGCATCACTCACCTAGTCATATGCGATATAAACATTTCAACATATCCTTAATTATATCGACACTTTTTGCATAATCATCTACACTTCTTATCATATCTAATTTGATTGATGAAGTTACTCTAGTGAGCACTGTTAATTAGTATCATATAAACACTCTAGAACATTTTTTTTCGAATACTAGTATTAGATCATTTTTCGAGTTTTTGGGATGAGAAGTGCTTTAAAAAACATTCTTTTCGTATTTAAAAGAAATATTTTAAACATTTAAAAGCCATTTCAAACAAACCTTAAATATAATAGCTAAAAAATTTCTAATGCCACGACAGTATGAAAGAGTTTCCATATTACGTCCATTCATCGATTCTCGTAAAAGTAGCTATTTAAAATAGTGTGGGGTTCACAAAATAAATTAACGAATCATTTGATGACGTGCTAATTAATACCTGAATATTTTTCTAAAAAATATATTGCACTCGTAGTGTAACTTGTTTTTTTTAAAAAAAAAAAAGTAAAAAGAAAATTGTTTCAAAATTGTTATGATTATGGAGTGAAAATGTGAAGGGACCTAAAATGATAACACAATCTATAAGGTCAAAAATGATGGATTTGTTAGCTCAAATATCTATATGATTTGATTCACACACACACACTGTCCAAAGGCACCATCAAAGGTCCACACACACTCATTATAATAATTAATTAATTAATTAATTAAAATCCCTACATATAATATATTTAATTTTTAATTAATAGCTCTATAAATTAAACAAATAAATAAAAGGTTGGTCCAATAAAGCAAGGCTCAAGTTCTTGGGTGCTCAAAATATTCTTTTTCCATATAGGAATATTGGATCTTGCATCTTATTGGTGGATGGAATATTAATTTTTTTTTAAAATATAATATTGTAATTATTGTATTCTAACTACATGGTAAAGTTTAAAAAAAAAATTGGGAGAAAAACATTATCCAAATTAGCAATAAGACACTTAAAGTCGGAAACCAGAACAACCTCTTGTATATATATAGCTGATGCACGAGAGATCTCAAAGTCGATAATATAAGTTCAGAGAAGTTGGTCTGTGCAGGTTTTGTTGGCTAATGGCTCGTGTCAAAAAAAGGGTAGTTAATGTCAAAAGTCAAGTAATAATTGGAAGATAAATTTTTAATTTTATTTATTGTTTTGAGTTTTGAGGATGTGATTTGAAAAAGGGTTTAGGCAATGTCAAAAGGGTGATGAATGAGAATATAAGCAATCCTTTTGCAAACTTTTCAATGCCCTTTTTCTAGGGCACACCTCATCATCATTTTGTCTTCTCCTTGTACCCACATCACAACAAATATATATTTTAAATATTTTAAATCTTTATTTTAGGAATTTTTTTTAATGGAAATATGATTTTCAATAAATAAAATATTGGAATTAATAAAATAAATAATTTAGGCTTTCACTTCATAACTACATATATATTTTTTTAAGCAATATTTCTATCTACAAATTTCTTACGTTTTACAAATTTAAAATAAAATGTTTAAAAGCCCTTTTTTTTAAATAAAAAAAATCTAGTTAAGAGATGATTATGACAAATTCTTAGTCAAATTTAAAAAACAAAAACAAAAAGTCTTTAATTTTATATTTTGTGTATAACAAATATTTTAATATTCCGTTTAATAATTATTTGTTTTTTTTTTGTTTTTAAATATTAAACCCATATATTACCATTCCACCCCTAAACTCTTTGCCTTTTATCTCTATTTTTTTTAAATATTTTAAATAATCAAGACAAATTTTGAAAATCCAAATAATTAGGTTTCGAATTTTTTTTTTCAATATAAAAAAGATGCTTTTGAAAGAAAGAAAAGAAATAAATATTTAATTTAAAAAACACTGCTCGAGAAGTCATATAATATGTTGAAAATTGCCAAGTTTACAAGGAAAGGGAATGAGCTTTAAAAATATTTAATTAAATTATTAAAAAAAGAAATTTTTTTAAAAAAGTGAAAAATATATTTAAAAGGTTGGCCGGCTTGACTTATTATTATTTATTTGCCCATTTTTTTTTAAAAAAAAAAGAAATAAAATAGTGTCGGATATGTTAGGGTTTAAATTTTAATGTAGAAATTACAAAAGACAAAATTATAAGGCAAACTCCTACTTTGATATATTCCCTTAATTAAAATTATATTCCTACACACTTTTACATTGTAGGGTCCGCCCGCCCTACCAAACCCCAATCATATGTTGCCACGTCACTATTGAACTTCATGTTTTATCGTTTTATATCTTAAATTAATAATTGTATCCATTTAAACACTTAATTTTAGACTTGTGTACGATAGACCCAAAAATCAAGTCGACCGACCAAAATCGATCGAGTCGGAGATGAGGAGGGATTTAGTCGATGTTGGTTTGGGAAAGATTTTAAACTGACAACATTTTTAAAAGAAAATTGAAAATCTTATATCAACAATCGATCGGTTTGTACTCCATGATTGGGATCGGTTTGAACATTTACTAAACCAACCATAGTCAGTTTGGTGGTGGTTTGGTCGGAAAACCAACTCTAATCGATCGATGCTCACCCCTACTTAATTTAAGGGTTGTATCAATTTAAACCACAAACTAATACTTGCATCGATTTAAATCTTGAACTTTTATAAGTAAGTCAATTTAAATTATGAAATTTTATAAAAGTATCAGTTTACATATTTCTTTAGATTTGGTTAGCAAAATGTCGTGCAAAACATTTAATTTTATCAATTAAACTCATAAATAGTTGTAAGTGTATCGATTTAGACAATTTATTATGTTTATATTTTAAAATATAAATTCTTATGTACGTAGGTAGACTTTTAAAATTTTCGTTTTAGCAAAATTGACCACAATTTTCAAATAAATTTTAATCGCGAGTCTAAATTGAATTCTTTATGTAATTTAAAGATTCAATTTATCAAAATCATAAGTCTCTTACAAAGTTTATCCAAATAAAACATAATGACGAATTTAAATCGATTTATTTATGAAAAAAAAATGCTAATTGATTTTAAAATAATTATGATTTCTTGATTTTTATAAATTACAACGTGATTATTACATTTTCATTAATCATTATATAAATCCATAATCAATTGTGTATTTTAATCCACGTTAGTCAATAATTACTGTAATTTGTCTCACTCAATAAAAACATTAATTATTTTAAATGATTAAAAATGATATTTTAATACTTTTCTTTTTTTCAACTAACTTTCGACACATGTTATTGTCCGATCGCGAGTTATTGTTTCTCTCGATCAACAATGCTCTCCCAATAAATATTTTCTACGTAAGAAAATTACTTTTTTTCTTACAGCCGTTGTTACAAATGAAATTTCTCGTAACATCTTACAAATAATTAACTCTCCACATTTTTTGCACATACTCCATTTTACCAATCTTCCTTTGTAAGAAGTAATATATAATTAGATGAATTAATTAATTAATCCCATTTTCACTTAAACCCCTCATATACACATCTACTTCAACCGTCATCATAAACCTTCTCAAGTGTCATAGAATGATATTTTAGATATCTCACCCTTACCATCCAAATATTATATCTATTATTCTTAAAGTGCAATTTCATGTCAAATCTAAAGATGAACATCTCTTTATTCTCCCAACCATCTTACTTCAAATTCCCATTTTTTTTCCAAAAGCTTAATCTAATTTGACCCTAGAAAAAAATATATATAAAAAATAATTTATTCGATCCTCCTATAATGTAACAAGGCATGTTTAATAAAATTATAGTTGCGATTAAAATTAGATTCTCCAAAAATACTTAATGAAATAATAAGACGTCTATACTTTATAAACATTTATTATTTTATTCAAAGTTGAATAAGTTTGTTTTGGTCCATTTTGGTGGTAGTGCCTACCACTTGGATATTGGAGACCAAAATTAACTTTATAATATACCATAAATATAATGTTGTTTAGTAGTCCAAATTAATAGATATCATGTACTTTTCAACCAATATTTGACATAGTCCTCCAATTAGGTGTGTAATTCTATAAAATTTAATAAAAATTACAAAAAAATTGGGTCATTTTCTTTTGTTGTTTTCTTGTGATGATTGAAAGATTGATTTGAATATCATGCAAAATTTATTATTATTTGTTTATTATTATTATATATATATATATATATATATATATATATATATATATATTGGTGTGGGGAGGCTTCTAGAAAGGCCATTATTCAAATCCCTATATTTTATTTAATGAATTTTGCATCATATATAAAATAATTAAATATTCTTTTTTAGGTAAAAATAAATAAACTTAGTTCAAAAGACAAACATAAGGAGCATCAATATGAATGCAAAAATCACTTTAAAAGACCTTGGTCTTTGATTCACACATGTCTTGTTCTTCCTAGTCTAGTACGACTTATTAGATTATGGATCGTGTCCTTTCAAGACAGAGTCTTTTTAAATTCATCAATCTTTTATCACAGATCCTATATTTAAAAAAATTTGGATCGACATTTGGGATTTATGAGCTCTAGTACCAAATTTAATAACATAAGTATTTACTATCTCAAAACTAATTGACAATAAATTGCAATAACAAATTTTTAAAAACTAATTGACTTTTTGTGGAAAATAAAAATAGAAAGTAGATAACAGTATAGGTTTAATTTTTAAAGAGTAAAAATAAAAAATTAAATAATTTCCAAATAGATCGTAAATACTACAGATCGAAAAATTCAAAAACTGAACGTGCCGTTTAATTCAATTATATGTGAAATATGATATTTTTACCCACTTGTCATTATGTTAATGGTCTCATGATTTCATGGCTGACTTAATTTGAAAACAATGTTAATTTAATAATTTGTTACCTCTCAATTTAATGTCAAATGATAAATGTTAAGCTTAATAATGGTAATTGAAATCAATTAGCAAAGTGCAAACATTAATATGTAGTGGACTACTCCCTAATCCATTTCAAATGGTGGTTGGGTCAACTATTCAATTTCTATGCTATAAATGAAAACTTCAAATACCAATCATACAATAAATAAATAAATATATATATATATAAAATAAAGGTCAACTAAATTTTATTTTATTTTATTTTGGATAAAGTAAAATATTTTCAAAAAGTGCTTTAGGGAGGGCACTTGTCCTTTCATTATTTTCTAACGATTAATTAAAAAAATGCATGTTTTCACCATAAAACCAATTTAATAAGAAATTTGAATAAATATTCAATATATCATGAATATTGAATAATGTTCACATACATGCATGTACATGTATATGCTACCATTAACAACTAAAAGTATATGATTTAAATTTCTTAAACTTTATTTTATTATACTAAAAAATCAATACATAATTGAGATTTTTTGTTGTCTTCAACAAATGTGAGTGAAAATTCAAATATTTTAATATAATAAGTTGAACCTAGGTGTAATGGGAGCTGCAAGGTTGTTTCACTGCTAAACTATCTTCTTATATTCGTATTATTCTTGTTTTTTTGTATATATATATATATATATATATATATATATATATATATTATATAAAGAGCATAAAGTTTAGTGGAGTTCGAGCCCCCTATGTTTATATTAAATTCGCTGGTGTTATGATGATAAACTAATGTTATTTTACAAAATACATACTTAAATAAGAAAATGTTAAAATATTAATTTAATTATTGTATTTTTTTTGTTGATCTTTTCATAAAAAATATTATCTATTAGCTCTCCCGAGAAAAAATATTGCGTCCACAAAAATGATCCACAAATTTGGTAGATAGAGTGTGATATTTTATTATATTTTATAAATATTTTGATTTATTTTGTTATATTTGAAAATAACAATGTAAAATTGTAATTGTAATTTTTATTTATTGAAATAAATAGATAAATGGCCAAATAGGGCTTATGAATAAGGGTATTTACATAAAAGCCCCCAAAAAAAGTGTAACCTATGCAATTAGTTCCCTTATAAAAAGGGGGTTTATAAGAATGAAATATCATGCATGAATGTCACCGTTCCCTTCTTTCCTACACAAATGCTCCAATCTTTCACTTTCTCTTGAAACTTTCAATCTCATACCATAAATTCTCTCTATTCAAATCTCTGCAATTTTTTTTAAAAATTGTCTCGGGAAATTGAGATTCAATTTGTTTTTTACACAACATGAATTCTGAGCTTCTACGAAGAAATCAATCCAATCCGTCTCCGGTGATCGATTCACCACGAACTCCGCCATGTTCTTCCGGCAAATACAGGAGTCCGATCCGTTACATGCTTCGTGAGCAACGTCTTCTCTTTGTTTTTGTCGGTATCACCATTGCAACTCTGTTTTTTAATGTTGTCCGTATCGCTTTTCCGCCGGAGTTACGTGATGATCATCACCGAGGGTTGAATCTGTTTGTTCGATTGGATTCGAAGATCCCGATGCGGAGAGTTTTGTTTGAAACTCGCCGCGAGGGATCGTTTGGGCGGGTGAATTTGGCGGGGAAAGTTCCGCCGGGATTGAAGAAGAGGAACTTGAGGATTGTGGTTACTGGTGGTGCTGGATTCGTTGGAAGCCATCTTGTGGACCGTTTGATTGAGAGAGGGGATAGCGTGATCGTTGTTGATAATTTCTTCACTGGACGGAAGGATAATCTGGTTCATCATTTTGGAAATCCGAGATTTGAACTGATTCGGCACGACGTCGTTCAGCCGATTCTATTGGAAGTTGATCAGATCTATCACTTGGCTTGCCCTGCTTCACCTGTTCATTATAAATTCAATCCTGTCAAGACAATCATATCCTTCTTGTTCTTCTTCCTCGATTTTCTTTTAATTTTCACCTTTTCCGTTACGATTTTTCTTTCAAATCGTAATATTTTAATCTTAGGGCTACGGAAATTACGCGCAGTATGAATCTAATGAAGCAGTTCAACTTCAAAATTACGCTGGAATTTTCTTCTCTGAACCTCTTCTTATTGAGATTGTTCATTCTTTTTTATCTGTATTTCTGGAAATTCCTCTTCTGATTATGAGAATTGATTTCTTTAACCTGATTGAGATCACAAGACCAATGTTGTCGGCACATTGAACATGCTAGGGCTTGCGAAGAGAGTCGGCGCGCGCTTTTTACTCACCAGCACCAGCGAAGTCTACGGCGATCCACTCCAACACCCGCAGGCTGAAACCTACTGGGGCAACGTCAATCCAATCGGTAACCCCCCTCCCATGGCTACCAATCCTCTGTTTTTTCCATTTCCTCCATTTCCGTTACTGAGTGTGTACTTCTCGCCGCCGACGCCCCTTCTCTTCACAGGTGTACGAAGCTGCTACGATGAAGGAAAGCGGACGGCGGAGACTTTGACAATGGATTACCACAGAGGCCTTGGCATTGAGGTAGCAAATTGATCATTATTATTCACTGAAAATCCTGTTTAGACAAATGCTAGAATTGGAATCTGCCATTTTCTTACAGGTGCGGATTGCTCGGATCTTCAACACTTATGGACCACGGATGTGCATTGATGACGGTCGAGTTGTGAGCAATTTCGTAGCACAGGTACGCTTTTTTGTTCATGGTACTTTGATTTGGGCAGGCACAAAAGAGTACAATGCCATGTGGTCCCAATTGAATTTTTTTCTGTTAGAAAATATCAATTTTAAAATTGTATGCAAAAAATAGTCATATGCTTTTATTCCTAAACCCATACAAATTCTGCAAGCTTATTTAGGAGTGAAATGAGTCCATGCTGTAGAAGTCAAGGTTTGAATTCTCAAAATTTTAAGTAGGTGAACTACCACCCATTTGGAGACCATTGGAATTGTAATAAAGGGTAAGGGTGGGTTTAGAGAAAGATAACGGATCGAGATTCAAACGTCTAATCTTTTCGTAAGTCTGTGTTGCTATAAAAATCAAGGTGATTTGAATTCTCATTCTCAAGTTGTTTGAAAATAAAAATTGAAAATATGAAATTAGTGGAGATAGAGGTATCACCCATCTTCAAACTCAGCCCATTAGCAATTTCTTTAAGAAAATTGGAGGTTTTAAAATAGCGTTGACGGTAGATAATTGAAGATTACACAATAGTATTTACTATAGCAAGAGTGGTTATTATAGTCTGCAATAATCTTTGCCCTACATAGTGTTATTAAACTAAAACTTAAAAGGAGTGGTCGAACCAAACATAACTCAGTTGACAAACAAGTGTGTAAGTAATCACTTGATCTCTAGTTTAAATCTCTCCACATTTGTACTGGAAAAACTTAGGAGTGAAATAAATTGAGATAGAGGTATGACTCAAACTATTATTTGTGCGTCTAGAAGAGACATAACCATGAAAACTAGAAAAGAGAACATTGGACTATAAATTGTCTTTAGGTTGTTAGTTTTTTTATTTTTCTTTTATAACATCATCTCATTTCGATAAAAAAATAACAATTTTCATAATTAAAGAGTCTAATGGTCCGATTTTATAATCTAAAAAAAATTGATCATCACACAAATTCATTTGGTCACTTGCGATCATGGTAGTAGCATACAAGTTCAATTTTCGGGAGTCAGTACTTTCTAGTTTCTACCCCTAAAATAACGTTCATAAATCATAATTAGTGATGGCATTAAATACCTTTGGTCGTTATAAAGTTGCATAATTATTAATATATTGGGAAGACGTTATATATGTTAGATTAAAGTTTTATAATAAGTTATTTGGTCAAAACTCTCACAGGCATTAAGAAAGGAGCCGTTGACAGTTTATGGGGATGGCAAGCAAACCCGGAGTTTTCAATTCGTTTCTGATCTGGTAAAATATATACATTTATTTAATTCATTTATTTATTACCACAAAATTGAAACTTAATATTATCAGAATTTGGAATTTAAATTATAACTTTGTAATTCTTCTTTTTTTTTTTTTAATTAATTATTATTTTGAATCTACATAATAAACTGACAGGTGGAGGGGCTAATGAAACTGATGGAAGGTGAGCACGTGGGCCCTTTTAATCTCGGCAACCCCGGTGAATTCACTATGCTCGAACTTGCCCAGGTCAACTCTCTACTCCCAATTCTCACATTTATAGTGCTAAACTAATCTACGTCTAATTTTAGGATTATTGGGACTTTTATATTTTTTATATTTTGTTTGCTCTTTTTTAACATTTAAAATATTTAGGTTTAATCGTTTTTAGAATCCATCCCCTTCGTGAACTGGATTGGGTAGTAACATTTACTCCATCCAAATTGTTTGGGTTTTAAATTTCTCCGTCCTAAATAATTCCTATTAAATAATAAACTCTATTTACTAAACATCTAGGTTAAGATAAGTTTGATTTCTCGAGTCATTTAGGTTGAGATTATTTTCGTATATTGAATTTAGATTATCAATTCAATTTCAATTTATATTATAATTTTTTTCTATTAATTACTTATATATAAAAAAGTACTTGTCGCACAATAATAAGCTCTCTAACAAATTCATAAAATTAAAATGTATATATATATATATATATATAAATCATTTTTGTAAGTAAAAAAAAGTAAAATTATAATTTTAAAATTTATTATAAATTTGTATGGGGTTGAGTTATTTTAGCATTTCAAATAAATAAATTGATCAACCAAATCAAACTATAAAATTTTCATTTATTTGATGGGTGTTGTATTGGTTTGAGTTATATTATAAAGAGGAATTTTTAAATACAGCATTATGTATCAAAATATTTACAAAATATAACAAAATTTAGATTTTATCAATAATAGACATCAATAGACTTCTTGCATTGATAAACACTAATAAAAATTGATATCTATAATTGTCTATCATTGATAAAATTTAAAATTTCACCAATTTTATCATTTACAATAATTTTTCAATCATAACCTTTTTTTAGAACTAAATATTAAAAATCTTTAACGATTTGTTTAGAAAATAATAAATTACTGTTTTTCTTCCAATAATTGTGTTTTACACTTTTCTTGCCTTGTAGGTTTCCTCAATAAAATATTATGTTTTGTACATCCAAAACTGAATTAATGGAAAAGCAAAACTAATATTTAAGAATAGTTGACTTAATTATGTATAGATCAAAACACTTTAGGGTTGCATTTCTTTATTCAATTAGATGCATTTCTCATTTTTGTAGCGGTCTCCTCTAATATCACACTAAATAAGTTCAAAATATTTTAAAAAGTAAGAATGAGAAAAAGTTACCATGAAAAAAATTTACTTGTAAACATTTTTTTATTTATTGTAGTATATAGTCCACTTTGAATATAGACCCTTCAATTTTACTTTTGGAACCACCTAAATGATTCTATATCAATAAAATAATTGTCACGTGTCAGTTTCTGATTGAATATTTGAATAAGTTGCAGAAAGATAGGTGTGACTTAAGATACACTAAGTATTTTTTCTGATGGTCCTAACTGATATAGCAACGATTGTTTTCTTTTTTAACCAATAAAGTAATATGTGCAGGTAGTGCAAGAAACAATAGATCCAAATGCAAAGATAGAGTTCAGACCGAACACAGAAGATGACCCACATAAAAGAAAGCCCGACATTTCTAAAGCGAAGGACCTTCTTGGTTGGGAGCCCACCGTGTCCCTTAGAAAGGGCCTTCCCCTTATGGTTTCTGACTTTCGTCAACGCATCTTCGGTGACTCGAAAGATGACGGTTCCATGGCTGCCGCCCTCTCCACCACCACCACCACCACGGTCTAGTCCCCCCTTCTTATCTCTTCTCATACTTTTTAGAATAAGAGATCTCTCAAAATCACTTCCTCCCAAAGAATAACACTTGGTAGTTTGAAGAGAGAAAAAAGAGGCCAGAGGGGATCATATCCCATCCATCAAAACCTCTCTCTTCTTTCTCTCTTCTCTCCCAATTTTCACATTTTTTATTCTGTTGGGCCTAATTTACCTCTCTCTCCCTCTCCTGTTTTGTATATCTTTGCTCTATATTTATGAAATTCTCTCTTTTTTTTTCTTTTTATCCCTGTATTGTTGTTAAATTATAAATGTGGAGTTTTGTAGTTATATATATATATATATATATATATATGGTGAATCCATCATACTTATCTTTTAATGAATATATAAATCTATAAGATTTCGAACGTGTAAATCTCCAAGATCTTAATTTTGTGTATTCATTAATAGCTAGTTGTAATTGTTTGGGTATCAAAGAAAGAGATCCATAAGATTACATGCAGCCTTGCACGTTTGTTAATTAGCTATCACATGCCACCAACGTAACTCAATATATATAATTTATCAACAATAATCGGCATGCATTCCTTTCTAAGACCAAAAGTTCAAATTCTCACACTATTTTTCTTCAAGTATCGATCTAAACATAATTCACATTATTGTTGTGAAGAACATTCAATACGCATAGCATTTGATTTATCTTCACAATGACAATCGAAGGCTAACAAAATTTATATATAGTCGAATCAATGAAAATCAATTAGGAATGAACCAAAAGTCGGCCCATAAAAAGGCTCATTCCTTCTGCACACCAATTTATCGTGGAGGTTTTGTAGCAAAGTTTGTTATGAATTTGATATTTCAATTTATATTCAAGGATTACTCTCCCAAAGTTCAAATATATTTATTTCAAACTTTGCTTCCATTACTATACAACAATAATTATGTCTTTGATATCTCTTTTCATTTCCTTATTAATCTTGATGATGGTATCAACAAGTTCGTGTCAGTTCGATTTGATTCGAAGACTTCTTGGTCCCACCCACATCCAAGGAACACTCTATTGCTCTATTGATGGGAGTATGATGTATGGACTGATGACCCCAACGTTTTCAAGTGAGTTAAAAAAATTCGTGCAATTTAGTTTTCGTGTTATATGGTATATATTTTGTCTTGTTTTTTAGACTATTTGTTTTTGTATCTTTAAAAGTTTGATCCAATTAAAAAAAATTATTTATTTGTTTGTTTAACCTCCCTTCTTTAACTTGCTAAAATATGGGTTTTCTAAATTGAAAAAAGAAAGAAAAATGGTTATAATTTCAAATTATCCAATCAATGTTAAATGTTGGTGACATCGTGTGTGTATATATATAATATAATATATGACTTGATGAAGATGCCGCGGTGCAAATGCAATGCGGAGCCGGAACGGTAGTTTCGTCCGTCAAGACCGACGCCACCGGCAATTTCTCAATTCTTCTCGATGCTCCTCAATTGATGCTCTCTTTTTTACTCACCAACTGCACTCTCGTTGTCACTACGCCACTTGTCGACTGCAACGCCGCGTTGCCATCGTTCGGCGCCCTCGTCTCGCCGCTGCAGCTCATTGGAAATACCTTTCTTGGACTCTTCAATGTCACCAATTTCGTTCCGGTAGGGTTCCGATTCGTTAATAACGTTTAAGGAAGTTTCTTTTCTTGTTGTTGCTCTGCTTTTAACTCATTTGAATAAATAAAGCACTTGTTCTTTAGAATGGTTTTCTTTGTTTGATTTGAAGAATCTGAGGATTTTATATGTTGTAATTAACGATGAACTGATGTTGCTAATAAAAGAAATTGGTGTAATCGTACCCACAAATTACAAATGTAATTGAATTAATTTTGATTAAGTTTACTTTAAATTATAAATATATGTTTACATTATGGACAAATTATAAATGTAATTGAATTACTACGTAACTGAGTATTACGTAATTTTTAAACACAATCGGATTCAACAACGTTTATTAGCAATTTCAATCTAATTGCACGTTATAGTTATATTTGAATGTGAGACTCATTATGATGAGGAATACACGACTAAACAATAATAGACATAATCAAATGAGACGGAGATTTATCATGTTTTTTCTTGACTAAACGTGACCTAAATTCTTTTGTATTCAAATATGTTTGTTCGAATAAAAATAATACAATTAAATTTTTTAAGTCTTTAATTTTAAAATTGTTCAAAAACTTCATTCAAACTTAAAGCGTATTTAGTTAAACTTAAAACGCATGTAGTTTAACTTTTTAAGTGTTTAATTTTAAAATAAGTAATTTTAAAGAAATAATAATAATAAAAAAATATTTTGGTAATCACTTAAAGAAGTATTTTTTAAAATACACTATTTTTTTAAACACTTTTAACGTTTATTTTAAACATTTTCTATCAAACAAGTTTAAATAAAAAATAAATTTTAAAAATATTATGTTCTTTAATTAATTCAAACATCCCATAGTTTAGTAAACAATATAATTAATCCAAATATAATGTCACGTGTTTAGTCAAATTAAATATAATTCAATTAGTAAAAACATTACAACTAAAAGCTTATAATTTAAGATTAATTAAATTCCAATAAGTAACGTATAAATAGCAAAAAAATAAGGAAAAAAAGCAACGACAAATTTGAATGTTTGAAAGAAGTCTTCATTTTAATAGTCCAAAAAATTAATTCACAAAAAGAATTATTTTAAATGAAAAAAAATTCTAAACGTATTTAAAAATATAATAAAATATTATAATTTATCTATCTGATTCCAAAACTAACATCAAGTGTCTCAAGGTTAGTGGACGATATCTTGAAACTATGTAATGAGACTACTATATGTGTCTATGACGATAAAAATAGACCCAAATAATAGTAGGATTTATTATATAAAGATATTTTTTTTGTAAATATTTTAATTATTTTTTTATACTTGAAAATAAACGTTCATGGAATCTATTTAATATCCAGGTTAAAAAAAAAAAAAAAACCAGAATATACGTGGCATCCTATAAGAGGCTACTGGGAGAAAGGGTCTAAGCGCGAAATAAAAACTTAAAACTCAATAAGTTTATTCAAAACACGGCGGCGGCGGCTTCACGCGACCCTCCTCCGAGCTTCACACTTCACTCCCATGGAGGAAGCCATTTCTCGAATTCTCACAGAGCTCGAAGAACTTCGCCAATTCGATGACTCTACAACTCTCCATTCCCAACCTCCGCCGCCGCTCTCCGATTCCGCTCTCTTCGACCTTCAAACCTTGTTAGACACCTCAATTGGTACCGATGAACAACAACCACTCCATCGTCTCTACGAGGATCTCTCGGCTAAATCCCTCTCTCCGTCCTCTCTTACTCGCGGCATTGCCTCCGCCATGGATGAATCTTCCACCCGTGTTTCGATTTTAGCCTCTAGAGTCTATCTGTCTCTTCTTTTGGCCCCTAATGCACCGGTCTTCACGCTGTTCAATCCCATGGATTTTCTCTCGTTTCTCAGGTCTATGAGGAGATTCTTGAAGCAGCGACCACGGGGTCAACCGGACCAGGATGATTCTAATAAGGAGTCTAGTGCTCCCAAACGGAAGAGGAAAGCCGGTGTTAAGGGTAAGGGTTTGGGGAAATGTGCGATGATGCAGAGTTCTAGTGGCAGATATGATGATGGTGAATTCGATGCAAGAGTTTTGTATCCTGTACTTGAGAGGTTAGAGATTTTAATGAGTTTGATTCATTTGGATCGATTTCCGGATAGTTTGAAATCTTTGATTGAAACTGTAATCAATATTCCTGTTTTGGCACTTGAAGTATGCACTAATTTAAGTATCTATAGTAAGTTTACTGATTTATGTCTGCGGATTTTGAGTGCTACATTGCGTCCTGAGCATGGGGATCTATCGATTACTGCTGTTGAGGTGATTAAGTCTCTGTCACCATTAATTCTTAATCATAAAGATCAGGCGCGAGCGTTTGCGCTAGGGTTTGTGACTATTCAAATAGGGAATGTAGCAAAGGAATCAGATGGTGTTAAGAGTGCTCTAGTGAACCTTCCGATGTATTTGGTTCAGAGAGCCCCTGAGAAATCTGAGCCTCGTAGTTTAGCAGTTGATTCAATAATGGAGGTTGTTAAAGTTATGGCATTCCCTGATCAAATTCGGTTTGTGAATTATGTAGTGAAGATGACTCAAGGAAAGTCTAATCTTAGGATGTTAGCGGTTGATCTCATCTCAATGCTGATAATGTCCTTGAGTGATCCAATGGCCATTGATTCAGAAATTGAGCTAAAGGATTCGTGGAGTTTTGGGTGCTTGATGGCATTGGTTCAACGTTGTTCAGATGCCAGTGCTCCAATTCGTGCTCGAGCACTTACCAACTTAGCTCACCTTGTGGTGTTCCTGTCTGAGAATGACAAGAATCAGGCCTTACTGAAGGAAGTGTTGGGGTCTGGTGAAGGTGTAATTCATGGTCTTTTGCGGAAAAGGTGTGTGGATGAGAAGGCGGCAGTTAGGAAGGCTGCATTATTTCTGGTTACCAAGTGTACAACCTTCCTTGGTGGAGCAATGGACAGAGATATGCTAAAGACGGTGGGAATTGCTTGTTCTGACCCACTCGTTAGCATACGGAAAGCTGCAATGTCGGCTCTTTCAGAGGTAAATTCCTATGTTTATACTAAGTTGGGTTTTTTAGTAAGAGCTCAATAAGTTTAAAATTGATATAATTTTTGTTTAGATGGTATGTAGGATATAGGTATAAGTTTGAGAAAGTTAGGGTGTGTATATATATGCCCAAAATGGGCTGTTAAAGGGCCTTTTTTTTTGGTAGTGTCGGCTGGCATGTCGGGGCATGTTGGTGTCCAACATGGCATTTGGCCACTTTAGAAGTGTTGGTGCTTATACAATTCTATACATGTTGGTATACAACACGTGTTGGACACCGACATTTTTTTTTGGGATAAGAAACAAATTTCATTGATGCATGAAATTTACAAAAAGCCCACGCCAACGGAGTTACATAAGGGATCTCAAGTTGGACAAAGGGTGTATGCTTTACAAGAAGATGAACATCTACGCCAACTCATAGCGTGAAAGATAATGAGTTCAAAAAAACAATTAATAGCTTCTCTTGTCATTGAAAAGACTGTTGTTCCTCTCCTTCCAAGTGATCCATAAGAAAGCCCGGATTAGATACATCCAGATAAGCTTCTTTTTTTTGACAAAGGGGTGCCCATTGAGGGTGTATGATAAAGCGCTATCAATGTCCCATGGGAGGGCAGTATACCATCCAAATGATGAGAGGATCTCTTTTCAAAATCTCACAGGAAAGTGTCAATGGATAATAGGTGACTAGTAGTTTCATATCAAGATTTGCACATGAGGCAACAATGAGGAGAAAGGGCCAAATAGGGGAGACGTCTCTGTATCTTGTCACATGTATTGATGGTGTTGGACACTGATATTTGGCCACTTTAGAAGTATCGATGTTTTATAGTTGTTGGTATACAATTCTATTTTGCTCTATTTTTTTTTGCTAGGCTAAACTGCTAAGAGTTACAATTTCAATGTTTCATTCACTATTGGTCTATCATTTAATCTATATTTACTTTTATAGGTCTTTCGAAGATTCCCAGATGAAAGTGTCATGGTCGAGTGGCTACACTCAATTCCACGTTTAATTGCTGACAATGAATCTAGCATTCAAGAAGAGTGTGAACACTTGTTTCAAGAACTAGTGCTAGACCGGTTGTCTAGAGCTGGATCTTCAAGTTTACCTAAAGGAGTATTGGATCTTCTTAAAGAGATAAGTCATGCAGACGTAATTCCTTGGGTGAAGAAAGTTTGTGCTAACTTAGGAAAAAAGAAAAGATTAAAACGCACAATTGCCGATTCACTTCAGATAATTATAAAGACATCTGAATCCTTATGGCTAAGCCAATCTTTGCCTCCAGAGAAGTGGACAGCTCCTCCGGGTGCCTGGTTCCTGCTGTCAGAAGTATCCACTTATCTTGGGAATGCCGTTGATTGGGAATTTCTTCATCATCACTGGAAACTCCTTGATGATCATGGTAGGGCTGTTCGGAGTTCAGTGGCTCAAGTAGGTTTATTTGGAGAGGAGAACAATTCAGAGTCAAATTCCGTCGCTTGGGCTCAAGATCGAGTTTTTCTCTTACAAACCATCTCCAATGTTTCTGTTGAGCTGCCTCCAGAACTTGCAGCAGATTTAGCTCATGAATTGCTTAAAAGGGTTGAAGAATTCAACATGCATTCAACGGAGGTAAGCATCAACATCATTGTTTTCAAACTTTGTTTCACACTTCATCATGATTGGTTTATTTCTCCGGTACAATTGTTTAGATAACAAAAATTAAAATTCACCAATACGTAGTTTCCTAACATGCTTCCATGGACAAAAACCTCATCTTCTAGACTTGTATGGTATATGAACTTTGTTCATCATGGATATTGTTCTATATTACATACTATTTATCTCTATGACTCTATACATGCATGCTATAGTTTCGGGCTAGTTACTAATGTGCTCAGCTCAACGTGTATGCTATTGTTTTACTAAAATGTCTTTAACGTGGGGAAAAATTCTTCTTGGAATTATTTAACAACACAGGTGGTGAACGTGTATATATAGCCGGTGTGTGTGGAGTGGACATTATCAGCCAATGCGTGTGAGTGCAGCTTGTGCTTTGGCACTTGGGATTTTTTCACTATTGATTTTGTTTCACCACTCTTTTTTATTGCTTCAAATATCGATACAGTCGGATAAAAGGCCTGAAAAACATCTGTGGAATAATGAAAATTTAATAAAGTATAGTGATAAAAGTAAGAATCTAAGTACAAGCCAAAAAGTGTGCTGGGTTTGAATTTTCTTAAAGTACTCTACTTTTCCTGTTAAGGACTAATTTTAAAAGATCGACACTTGCATGTATATCTAGTCTCTTTTTCTTGATACCTCACACGCATTTTCAAATAATGATGATATCTTGGTAGGTGAATGCACATGTAAAAACACTTAAAACATTGTGCAAGCGGAAGGCTTTGCATTCTACTGAAGCCAATGCCCTCATCCTAAAATGGGTAAACCAGCTGCTTGCCAAAGCCTCCGACATATTGGAGAAGTACATATCCAAGCATGCAGAAGCAAACAAAGATGTGAACTTCGTAACACCACCTCCTAAAAGTGGTAGTCAAATGGGGAAGAAAGCATCTGCCAGGAGCAACTCCTTGTCCCGAGCAATCACTGCAGTTTACACCATTGGCTCTTTGATTCTCATTAGTCCATCGGCTGACATGACTACCATCATACCACTTCTCCACACCATTATTACTTCCGGAAACCGTGATCCCAAATCTAATAAACTACCAATTCAAACCACATCTCTAAAGGAAACTGCACCTTCGTTATACATTCAAGCATGGTTGACAATGGGGAAGATTTGCCTTACTGATGAGAAGCGAGCAAAGAGATACATTCCTCTATTTGTACAGGTTAGATCTTGAATCTTAGGCCATATCACTCATGTAGCCTGATCTTTTGATGGTTTGAATGAATGTTACATGTAGGTCATAATACCACATGTACTACATGAGTCCAATCATAATCTTTTCAACTATTCACGTATGGTAGATAAACTTTTACTCATTTGTTTGTTCATTAAGTTCTATTTTTTATTTACAGTATAATGACTGAGCTAGAATTTATGAGATTTTCCTTGTTTTCGTATATAAGACTTCATGTTATATTACTTTATTAGTGTCTTTTATATAGTCAAATTTTGTTCGACACAATTCAAGTTGCTTAAAATTTAAGTCTTTTATGTTGGTTTAGGAGCTTGGAAATAGTGATTGTGCAGCTCTTCGCAACAACCTTGTTATCACAATGACAGATTTTTGTGTACGCTATACTGCTCTAGTTGACTGGTAAGGCTGATACCTGATACGAGTGTTGGAGATAAGCTAGCTTTATCAAATACTTTGTAATGACAGTGATAGAGAATCTTTTTAAGCTTGTTCCTAGTTACAACCAGACTAACTCTGAATTGAACAGCTACCTTACGAAAATCACAAAGTGCCTTCGCGATCCTTGTGAACTTGTCAGAAGACATACATTCATACTTCTATCCAGATTACTACAGGTAATTTGTTCTTTCCCAACTCCTAAGAACTTCTCCCAATTTTCACTTTTTCATGTTGTTGATTAACAATGTTGAGCAATATTGTTTTAATTTTCAGAGAGACTACGTGAAATGGAGAGGGGTTTTGTTTCTTCGGTTTCTCTTGTCACTTGTTGATGAATCAGAGAAGATTCGTCAACTAGCAGATTACCTTTTTGGGAACATTTTAAAAGGTTATATAGTTTTACATTATTGGCCATTGTCATGGTTATAATATTGGTCATATCATTCCAACATGGCAATGTAATTGAAATGTGAAACTGAATTTGCAGTGAAGGCCCCACTTTTGGCTTACAACAGTTTCATAGAAGCCATTTATGTTTTGAATGACCATCGTGCTCATTCTGGACATAGTGATTCGAATGCATCACGAGCTGAAAGTCGACTATTCTCCATCCGGTAATGAATGTTTGAACTATGTGGCTTATTATACAGTTACTTGTAATGGAAAATGATTATCTTTTGTCTATCTTTCCAACTTTATATTTTAAGAGGCAATGATGAAAGGTCGAGGTCCAAGAGAATGCACATTTATGTTTCTCTTTTGAAACAAATGGCTCCTGAGCATCTTCTGGCCACCTTTGCAAAGTTATGTGCAGAGGTTCTTGTTGCAGCATCAGATGGTATGCTCAATATAGATGACGCCACTGCACGTTCTGTTTTACAGGTCCAAATTCAAAAGCATTCAATCATCTTTAGTTAATAATTTTGCTGCTATTATACTTTCTTTTGTTAGTATTTGCAACCTAGAATCTCATTAGTTCCCCTTGGATGAAAGCACAGGATACCTTTGATATTCTTGCTTGTAAAGAGATTCGACTATCAATAAATCGAGTATCATCATCAGAATCTGGTGATGTAGATGAGGAAGGGGGTGAGAGCGGAGGAGCATCTGCTGCTAGAGGAAAGGTCATCACTCACGCAGTGAGAAAGAGTCTCATACAAAACACCATACCTATCTTCATTGAGTTAAAAAGGCTAATGGAAAGCAAGAATAGCCCCCTTATAGGTATGAATACTCCAAAACTTGAATAATTTAAATGGAAATGTGAAGTGCTTGTTTGGAACGGTTTCGTCGTAAGTGCTTTAAAAAGTGTTTTTGATCACTTAAAAAGTCGTTTCAAATTGATCCTAAGACATATTTAACATTTTATACATATTCTTTAATAATAGGTTCCCTCATGGAATGCCTTCGAGTTCTTCTCAAGGACTACAAGAACGAAATTGATGACTTATTGGTAGCTGATAAGCAACTTCAGAAAGAGCTCCTCTATGACATTCAAAAATATGAATCTACCAAAGCCAAGTCAGCCGTTGCCGAGGCAGTCAACGAGATGCAAAAGTCAACTAACTATCTTTCTCCTGATGCTCCTCATCAAGCTGGAAGCGCTATTAACAACCTAACCTCAAAACTTCGAAATGATTCGAAAGTTGCCTCAGCCATTGCTGATGCAGCTGCTGCAGCCACAGCAAAATCTGTGCTTAGGGAAGTGAACAGAGGGACTTCGACTCCGCCTCTCGGTTCTCTAAGTTTGCCTAAACTCAAGTCTCGTACTGGTGGAACCAATGGCACAAATACCTCACGTTTGAATGTGATTGAATCTTTGAGAAAACACCAGTCTTTTGAGTCTGATGAAGAAAACTAATGTACATAGGCTAACTAGGTAACAAGAATTGAAAATTAGTGGATCTTTCTATGTTGTAATCTTATTCTATTCTATTTTATATTGTATTTAATTTCATTTTGATGTGAATCGCAAGCTTTATTTGAATTGTTATAACTTAGAAGTATGAGAGACTGTACAGAGAAACTATATTGGCAAGTGGCATCCATATTTGTGGTGGGAAATGTTTCATTTGATTGATGTTGTCGAGCCTAAATCACGAATAAATCTTCAAATCTAAGTTTGGGGTACGTTTGATGAATGTATTCTTTGTTTTGATCCAAATCTTAAATTTTCAGCCATTTCGATTTGTTTGGTTTATAGTATTAACGTAAGGGGTAAATTCATATTTTTATTTAGTTCCTTTTTTTGTTTGGTAGGATTGTCACTAATCTATCTATATTCTCTTTTATTTTCAGAAACGATGGTGGCCTTAACGGTAGAAGTTCAACTATTGTTTTCTGCATCTGGTTCATCTGGAAGGTTTATAAATTTTTGTACATTTTTATACCCTATCGATATGCTAGTGGGAATTATTTGCAGACTGCAGTCTTTCTAATGGATGAAGAATCATGAAATTTAACTATATATGTGCTATAGCTGGAGCCTTACTTGCTTCCTTCCTTTCCTATGTTTCAGGGGTTAAGGCCTGTGGTTGACATCAATATGATACTTAGAGGACCTATGTAATTAGTTGTCAAATCATCAAGCATGACATGTTGAAAGCTCTTCAGTTCTTGATTTTGTAGTACCCGTTCTCATTTTCTTTTTCTTTTTTTTTTTCTGATATCACATATGATAGATACCATGAATGGGCCTTCGACATTCCTAAATCCATCCCTCAAAATCCTAGTGCAAGCTTCTCATTGTTGAGGCTTTTTTTTCCTTTTTTTTTTTCTTTAGTTGACACCCTTTAAGCCTGCTCTTTTCACATTTTTAGTATCTGTGGTCTTGTAGGATGTCAACATCTGCAATTATGGAAATAATTCCAAGCAAGTGACAACGTTCGGTTTGGCATGCTCCATGGAGAAATTGTAGAGTTAGTTATATTATATATATATTTTTCCTATTGCTCTGTGTTTCTTATCATGGATATCAATAGTATTTCGGACGTAATTTATTTGAATGAGAAAAAGTGGGATGAGGCTTGAAGTTTTAATCTTATGGTCCAATTTAATTCAACTTGTATATAAACGTCCTGTATTCCACAATTTATAGGATAAATAGCCTCCGCTCGGTAGCCTATAGATGCTTAAATACTCATGAGAAACTTCAAAGAAAGCTTCAAATTTGGTCCATCTCCCTCCATTGGATCTTTTTATGCCTGTTCTTTTTTGGCTCTTTTGTTGAATATACATACCTGCTTCTTATAAAAATAAATAGAAATAAAATCTTAAGCTTGCTCTTCTGAAGCAGTGATTGAAAAAAACGCCAGATGGAGTTAGAAAGTACATTATATTTGAGAAAAAAAACTACTAATAGTTGAAAAGAACAGACTAGTAACTGAACTGATGATTGCATACTGGCGTCAATTTTTATGTCTCTTTCTGTTGACTTTATTATTCTCTCATTTATGATTTAACTTCTCATATGAATTATTGTGTGTATCTTGCATGTGATATTTTGCCACTTCGTACCCGTAAAAATCAACACTTATCTTTCGGTGTATAGGTCATAAGTGGTCACATTGGGTGGTAAGGACTGCTGGCATTTGATCCAAGTAACACGTGGTTTTATACTGACTCAGCAGATTGTACAATCAAGGTATCTATTTTTAAAATTGTTCAATATGAATGAATTCCATTTTGGTCTGTCGTAGTGGGCCATATATAGGTTCCATAGATTTTGCCCCTCGATAACAATCGTTATCTTTGAGTTTTTCTGCTGATGAAAATTGAAGTGTCATTTATTTGTGATAATTGTAGGAGCACGTTTCTTCTTCCTAGAATAGTGTGACACGAAATAAATGATAGTATGGTTGATACGAGATTTTTATTCTAGGGCTAGGACAGTCTAAGTAAGATGCAAATCCATGCACTCTCTGGGCATGATAACACCGTTTGCTCATTTTAATCGACCAACGGTATCCTTCTCTCTTTTTTTTCCTTCCGATATCTTGGTCATATTAGTTTCCTTCAATAAATTTTTTACTCATGTGGTGTAGTTCTCTTAGATCATTTCCCTTTGTTTCTACGTAACATTAGTTGCTCTTCTTCTCGCTTTTTGCCTCCATTTCTCTATGTTCAGGCCTAGATTTGTTATGTTTCTGGGATGGTTAAAACTTTTCTTAAAAGAGAAGAAAAACGGCGATGGGATTATAAGAACCTAATTTCATGCTTTTGTAATTATCAACTTTGTATCATTCTTTTAGACTGGAGCAGTACATCAGATAATCAAAATGATTGATATTCCAATATTGTGTATCTTTTGTGCTCAGTTTTCAGCAGAAGATTAATCAATGCAATGTCTGTCAATGAGGAGGGTGTTATGGTGATTGGAGGTACTTTTTTATTGTCGTGATCGTGACTAAACTTGGATGGAAATGTTGTTGGATAAACTAAGCTCATCCTCCCCTCTACTTTTTTACTTCTTGAAACATATATCGTGCACCACACGTGGCTTAAAATGTTTTTTTACGTAAATTTATATAAAATTTTAAACTCTGATTTAATTATTAACATAAAATTTTGATTCACCTGAGTTTAATTAGTAAATATTAGACATGAAATTAAGTAATTTAAATAGTGACAAAACTATATATTTCTTGTTTCACATTCATTTATAATGGATATGACATAGCGTTAATTTATATTGGTATGAGATATTTTTAATGTGGTTCATGACACTTTCTTTTGAATGAATACCTTTAATTGAATTTAAAATTTAAATAGTTGGTATGAAATTTTAAACTATAAAAAGAGAAAAATATATAAAAATATTTGGATGAATAAAATTAAAATATGATGCCGAATGATAATTTTAAATATGAAGAGACAGGAGGTTTCAGAAATTTTAGTTTAAAAACAAACTTAAAAAATATTATAAATAAACAAACTTAAAAAATATTATAAATAGATATGGGGGTCAATTAGACATTAACAAAAAAGGTAGGGGCATCCCTCATAACTTTTAATATAGTAAGATATTTTAATATATATATATATATATATATATATATATATATATCTATCTATAATGTGAATAATATTTTTGAATATGAAGAGATATGAGGTTTCAGAAATTTTAGTTTATATATTTGCTTGTAAAGAGATTTGACTATCTATAAATATAGACAGGATCATCATTGGAATTAGTTGATGTAGATGAGAAAGGAGGCGAGAGTGGAGGAGCATTTGCTGCTAGAGGAGAGGTCACACCACTCACGCAGTGAGAAAACGTCTTCATTCAAAACACCATACCCATAGGCCATAAGCGACTTATAGGTATGAATCACCCCAAAACTTAAATAATTTAATTTTAAATATTGAATGCATGGTTGGAACGACTTTGTAAGTGTTTTTAAACATGTTGAAACTCCATGATGGCCACCTATCTAGGAATTAATTTCCTACGAGTTTCCTTGACACCCAATGTTGTAGGGTCAGGCGGTTGTCCCGTGAGATTAGTCGAGGTGCGTGTAAGTTGACCCTGACACTCACGGATTCCAAAAAAAAAAATGTTGAAACTCATTTCTTTGACATTTTATACATAATTCTTTAACAATAGGTTCACTAGTGAAATGTCTTTGAGTTCTTCTCAAAGACTACAAGAACGAAATGGTTAGTCGATTAGCAACTTTAGAAAGAGCTCCTCTATGACATTCAAAAGTATGAATCAACCCACGCAAAGTCAACCGCTGTTGAGGCAGTCGACGAGATGCAAAAGTCAATTATCTTTCTTTTTAAATATTATTGTTATAAGATCTATCAAATCTGTGAATCAGAAAATGAGCTGTCAAGTTATTTTCTATTGTTTTTCTCTGAAATGTCTCTAACGCATTTCATGGATATCAGAACTCCTCTCTTGCTCACCAATGAATGCCATTGCAGCACCTCACTAATTTCTTGTGAGATTTCAATCGTCAGAATGAATCAAGATCCTCATCTTTCTCCAACTTTGAAGCCGTCAATCTCCTTTTATTAGGCACGGCTCTCATTTTCCCTCCTTTTTCATCTATCGTTTATATATACATTGTTAACAATGATGATGATGATGTTTACTCTAGCTTACGGTTGCGAAATTTGATAGTGGAATTCTCTTTTTACTTAATTTAGGTCTTCTCTCTCTCGAGTATGTATTCAGGCCAGTTGGAATTGTATCTGAAATTGGGCTGAAGGTAATGAATTCGGGAAGTTTAGGTTTTTTTTTTTTTTTTTTTTTTTGAAGATTGTGTCTGTACGATTTTGGATGGGAATATGGACGAAGTGTTAAGAATCTGTGCAGTGAAGATGGTTTGAATGGTGAACGTAATCACACTATGGAACACGTTCAATTGATTAGGCAGATAAAAACAACCGAGTGCCATTACAGAATTCTTGATGTGAAGAAAAATAGCTCGGCTGAAGAGCTTAAGAGGGCTTATAAGAAACTGTGCCTGAAAGTTCACCCTGATAAAAACAAGGCTCCTGGTTCTGCTGAAGCATTTAACAAAGTAAACAAGGCTTTCAGGTGTTTAGAAGGAAATATGATCACACGGCTTTGGCTGATCAGTATCAGTACACCCAACAGCAAAATGTAAGGCATAGGAGAAGTGAAACGAATCATGATTCATCTGAAAAGAAAATTAATCCTAACGGAGGTAGGGAAAGCCAACAGAGGACTGAATTCAGATTCAGTCCCAAATTTTTTATCATTCTTCTAATGTTACCATTGTTAATTTACTTGTTGGGTTATATCCCATTTTCAGAGCCTGACTATTCTTTGCATAGAAATCTATCCTATAGTATTCCAATAGCTACAGAGAAACATGGAGTGGATTTTTTTTGTCAAATCATCAAATTTTGATGTAAGATATCCTCTTGGAAGCCCAACTCGAGCTGAAATAGAGAACAGTGTGGTGAGGGATTATAGACACCTGGTTTCGCGTTATTGCGATGTAGAACTCCAAAAGACTCCAGTGGAATAAAAATCTCCCAACTCCTCACTGTAAAGCTGAATAATCTCGGGGTAGCATAAAGGTAAATGGGGTTCTTTGATTTCTTAGAAAAGAGATCCTGTTATCTTTTTGGAGATATTATCCATCTTCTGTTGCTTCTAACTTCACTTGTTAGTTAACCTTGTTGGATATAAACAATGCAGCAGTGAGTTTGTCATTTCTGAAGCTTTTGCATCTCATTTTGATGTTTGTGTCTGATCCTAAAAAAGAATTTCTATGTTATTATAGTCTATAGGAAGCTTTGTTGAAGATGTATTATAGTTCTAGATCCTTTTATTTGAAACCACAAACTCGTATAATGTCATTTCCTCTTTAATTAATTTTAATTTCTACTAATTGGCCTTTAGTTAAATTATTGATATAGTTAAATTTACCGTAAGCTTTTGATTTGAAACATATCATACTTTAAATTGAAGCAGATGATATAGATGGATTTTGAAGTTTTGAGACTCCATGCTCCTATGTGGAACCGAACGCTTATGGCTGGAACACACGGGCCATGGTCGACTCTGAAGGTTTTTCAGGGTTGTGCTGGATTGGCACCATTCACTATCAATGATCGTAGGCTGCTACTACTATCTCTTGAAATTAGTGTGATCCATTGATGAGCAAAGTACTATTGAGTCTCTCCTCAAAAAGATATTCTCAATTTCCATGTATTCTTTGTTTCAATCATAAATTCAAATTTCTAGATATATGTAATATGAACAAAAAAAAAAAAAAAAAGAGTGAATCAATATCTTATTTAATAAAAATTTATGAAGCTTTTGTTGAAGAGAGACGAAGCATTAATATATGTTTTGGACATAAAAGAAAAATATTTGGTCATATTCCCAACTTTCTTCCATGAACAAATTACCACAGAGCCTATCCTCAAATAGTCATTCATCCCCTTAACTTTATAAGGCTAACTCCTTATTTTGGAGCACAACCTCTATTGCCTTAGAGGTTCTACTCTAATATCATTTGCTAGGACAAATAATCTTTCATATTTTCACAATAGTATGATATTGTTCACTCTACTTTGAATATACACCTTCATTGTTTTGTTTTTGGTACTATCCCAAAAGGCGTTTGATATGAAAATAGTTATTTTTACTTATATATCTATGATCATTCCCTTATCTAATTGACGTGACAATGTTCACGTTTTCAATAAGATTAAAATATAACTAATAACAAAAATGTTATTTTAACCTCAAAAGTAAATACTAGCCAATCATAATTCACTGATGTGGTTTGGTTGGAAGTTTTTTTTTTGGATAAAAATCGATACAAGCATGCAGATTATGAAACAAATTTCAATGCTTGTTGGGAAATAAGTTATTTCAAGCTTCTTGTTTTCTTGCATGGTAAATTGGTAATTGACCCCCGGAATTCCCTAAAACTTTCTTTTTTTCTTTTTCTTTTGGTACCTATATATATATATATAATCCAAAATTATCCCAAAGAAAATAATGGTTCATTTTTGTATTTGACAATTTTTATTATTTTAAAATGAAAACTCTAATTTAAGTCTATAATATCTCTTTCAATTCTAAAGCTTCGTTCGAGTGTTATGAACTTCACAGAAAATGAGTTTATAAAATAAGTTGAGTAATAATTTTTTAAGTGAAAATTATCTTTTTAATCTCTAAGTTTTGAAAAATATGTGCGTTTGATGTAGATGTTTAAAAAATGTGCCTTTTTAGTCCCATGTTTATAAGAATAAATCAATTTGGTCTCCAAGTTTTCAAAATATATCTTTCATAGTCTATAAGTTTTTAAAAACAGGTTTGAAAAAGTCTCTTAAACAACTTTATATTTTTATTTTAAATAATTATATAATATTTTAAATTAAAAAAATGATTTTTAAAATTATATTTCATCTAAAACTATTCTTTTTAATTTTAAATATAATATAATTACTTTTTTAAAAAAATCTTAAAATAAAAAACAAATTTCATTCTTCCTTTTAAACTTAATTATAAAACTTTGAGATTAAATTTTTTTTTAAAAAAACTCAAATATCAAATAAATCTATTATCATAAAAAACTAAAAAAAAATACGTTCATAAAACTCATGTCCAAACAAACATATTCGTCAAAACTTTAAATTAAAAAGGAATTTTCTTTTTTTTCTGAAGAAAATAAAAAGGAAGATATGGAATTCTAAGTTATTTTCTTTTGTTTTTCTCAATGTTGTCCTTCAAAGTCCCCAACGCATCTGTTTTGAATATCAAAACAAAAGTCCTCTCTTGCTGACGAATGAACGCCATTGCAGCACCTCAAACTCCCGCCTCGGTCTTCGTCGCTAACCAATTTCTTGCAGGATTTCAATCTCCGCAATGAATCAAGATCCTTATCTTTCTCCAGCTTTGAACCCTTCAATCTCCTTTTATCAGGCACGGCTCTCATTTTCCCTCCCGTTCCATCTATCTTGTATCTAAATTATATTGCTAACAATGATGATGATGATGATGATGATGATGTTTACTCTAGCTCACTGTTGCGAAATTTGATAGTGGTATTCTATTTTTCCTTAATTTAGGTCTTCTCTATCTCGAGTATGCATTCAGTCTAGTTGGAATTGTATTGGGCTGAAGGTAATTCCGGAGTTTAGGTTTTTTTGGGGGGGAAGATTGTGTCGGTGTGATTATGGATGGGAATAAGGACGAGGCCATGAGATGTATTCGCATAGCGGAAGAATCAATTGCGTCGGGGAATAAAGAGCGAGCACTTAGATTCATTAAAATTGCTCGTCGTCTTAATCAGAGTCTGCAAGTCGACGAGCTTTTGACGGCGTGTGAGAAGATCGGTTCGGGATCATCCGATGAGAAACGCGCGGGAAAAGGTGAGAGTGTTTCTGGTTCGTTGAAACATGTTGATGGTTTGGATGGTGAACGTAATTACAGTATGGAACATGTTCAGTTGATTAGGCGGATAAAAACAACCAAGGACTATTACGGAATTCTTGGTGTGGAGAAAACTAGTTCGGCTGAAGAGATTAAGAGGGCTTATAGGAAGCTGTCCTTGAAAGTTCACCCTGATAAAAACAAGGCTCCTGGTTCTGATGAAGCATTTAAGAAGTTATCCAAGGCTTTCAGTTGTTTGAGCGATGATACTTTGAGAAGGCAATATGATCACACGGCTCTGGTTGATCAGTATGAGTACAACCAGCAGCATAATGTAAGGCATAGGAGAAGGAGAAATGGTCACGATTTGTTTGAAGAAAATTTTGATCCTGATGAGATATTCAGGGCGTTCTTTGGGCAGGGAAATATGTTTCAGACGAGTCGTGCTTATACGTATAGAACTGGAGGTGCGGGAAGCCAACAGAGGACAGAATCTGATGGGGGAGGTCCCAGCTTTTTGATCATTCTTCTAATGTTACCATTCTTGTTAATTTGCTTGTTGGCTTACTTGCCATTTCCAGAGTCGGACTATTCTTTGCATAAAAATCTATCCTATAGTATTCCTATGGCTACAGAGAAGCATGGAGTGGAGTTTTTTGTCAAATCATCAGATTTTGATGTAAGATATCCTCTTGGAAGCCCAGGTCGAGTTGAAATAGAGAATAGTGTGCTGAGAGATTATAGAAACATGGTTTGGCGTTATTGTCATGTAGAACTTCAGAGACGCCAATGGAATAAAAATCTCCCAACTCCTCACTGTGAGAAGCTGAATAATCTCGCTGAAGCATAAAGGTAAACGGCGGTTCTATCTTTTTATCTTTTCTTAGAAAAGAGATCGTGTTATATTTTTGGAGATATTATCCAAATTCTGTTGCTTGTAACTTCACAGCTGTTAACCTTGTTTGAGTATAAAGACTGCAGCATTAAGTTTGTTATTACTCGAAGCTTTGCATCCCATTTTGAATCTAGCTTATTGTGTCACTCATGTGTTAGGGCGGTTCAGACGCTGATGTTTAATGCACCCTTGCTGTTTGATCCCTGAGAAATCTTTTTCTTTGTTGAACAAGGCATTATAGTTGTAGATCCTTTGTTCCAAAATTCAAACCCCTATAATATCATTTCCTCTCTAATTTTTTTTAAGAAATAGAATATCATTCCCTCTCTAGTTAATATTATGATTTCTACTATTTGGGCTTTCTGTAAATTTTCAAGTCCTCAGATGAAGAAAGTGTTAAATTATTGATATAGTTAAATGTACCATAACCCACTAGTTTAAGCTTTTAGATTTAGTGGGGATTGAACATATATTATATATATGTGAATCTACCATGTGTGAAGTTCCAGATCTTTGCTTGTATAAGGTAATGTGAATGTGATATTCAGAACTTGCCAATCCAATTGATGAGAAACACATCATTTTTTAAATTGAAGCAGGTCATGTAGATGGATTTTGAAGTTTCGGGTCTCCATGCTCAAATGCTGAACAGAACGCTTATTGCTGGAACACAAGGGCTATGGTCTGAAGGTTTCTCGGGGTTGCGCTGAGCCGTTCACTTGGCACCATTCGCCAACAATGACTCTGGACTGGTACTATTATCTGTAATTTTTCCACATCACTTCCTCTTGAAACTAGTGTGATCCATTTTTGAATGAAGTCAAAATAATTGTACAAACTGGAAGAAGATGTTGATTTCTTTCTGTACATTTTTTCAAACAATCCTGAGGCGAAGCTCAAGTCTTTACTTATATGTCCTTTTCATCATCACATCTTTTCCTTCCCTTTCGATATTATATTACTTTTGATATGCTATGCACATCCTTGTTCATTATTGTTTTTATTTATTTGAATATGTAATATAGGATTCAAGATGCATGTGAATATAGGATTGAAATATTACTTCTATTACTCAAAAGAGAGAGAATAAAAAATTACTTAACACACAGCAACAGATTGTTTGGCATCTTGTTTTAGTTCGAGTTTGATGAAAACAGTTATGGAGTCTATGAAAGGAAATCTTAGAAGGGAAATGATAGTTGAGCTTTAATCTCCCGGTCCCGGATAACTCCATACTACTTCCTGAATAATTAGTGATGGTGAAGCTCTAGCAATATTCCGATAACTCTATAGTCTACTATAGAAGTATTGGGTTGCAACAATGGAATTGATTGGAGATAATGTAATGAAAAACAAAAAACTAAAAAGTTCCATCAAAGAGATGATATCGAATACTACCAATTGAAAGGCTCGAACTCAAATTCCTTTAAAAAAAATAAAGGTCTTCCAGAGGTACAACCGCAACCTCAATACATTATTCATACAAGCCCAATCCCAGGCATCATACCTACATTTTCAGAAGAAACACAAAACAAACTTCCAGTTGAGTTGATGATCTTACATTCGAGGTTTAGCATGGCCACCCGGAGCACTCTGCATTCAGATCACACAATATATGTACTTTGAGGAGCAATTATCATAATCAATCTAAGACCATCAGAGATTGTCCAAATATTAGCATGAATTGAAATGCTTGTTCACATGATGAATTGAGAAATTTGTAAACTGGAGCGGTTAGTTTATTGTCGACAAAGATGATCCCACGATAGGCAATTTAGGAATGTTTCATCAAAATTTAGGAATATTTCATATTTTATCAAGAGCCATTCTGTTCCCAATTATCTAGGCAGTAGCGTCCAAATGTTAAAGAGGGAAAAGCCTTCAAAGATGCAACATAATACGCAACAAAAACATGGACGAATAATTAGGACTTCGTAATTTTATTTTAAGTTCATTGTTTGTTAATTGGTTGGTTGACTTAAATTCTATCAGAATTGAAACCTGTAAAGTTCATTATTCTCTTAGAATTTGGCAAGCAATCTATTATCTCTACCTATAATAGGATGCACCAAGTTTTTTCCTAGAAACTTATTCCCTCCCAGTTTTTGTTTGCCAAGTCACCCTAAATCTGTTTCTTAGCTTTCTGTTTTGCCAAGAGTTCAACTTTTGATCCATGCGGGAGATGCATATAAGAGTTGAGGATCGTTTTATTAATAGGTGCATGAAGTGGAGCTATGTTAAATTAGGATGCAGATTTCTCACCAGAGTTGCACCCTGAGCAGCCCTTTCAGCTAAGTATCCACAAGGCTTGAAAAATCCACCATATTGTTTTGACCATTCCTCCAACCTCGAATAGATGTATTTTGATCCAAGAGAATCCGCCCAGAACATGAGTCCTCCCCTGCACAAGGACATAAAATTTTATGCTCTAGTTTTTGGAACAAAAGAGACGTACCAAAATGAGATCAAGTCAACAAACCTGTAGGAGGGGAAACCCATTCCCATTACACCAGCAATGTCCAGGTCAGCTGCTTTGACTGCTATGCCTTCGGCAAGGACACGGCACGCTTCATTAACCACAGGGAAGAATATCATCTCCACAATGTCCTTTTCGGGTAACTTTGTGAGCTACATTCACCGAAATCATTTATTTAGTCATATCACAACTACTGCACTTTCCCAAGTTAATACTTCAAGAGTTCATTCCACAAGTAAATATTTGCAAACGAAATTTATAATATGATTCAAATGCTACAATTTCTTGCCATAGCTAACGTCATAAAATAAATTTAAAAGGAAGAGAAACAAGCAAACATATGTTTGTGAAGGGAAATGGGGGAGAGAGACCTTAGGATCAACTGAAACACCAGACGTGCTCCTTGCCTTCTCGATATATTTCTTTAACTCTGGATTTGGCCCAGCTTTTCGGTTCTTGTCATAGACATAGAAACCTTTACGAGTGGATTCACCTGAGGTGTGTAACACATTCTCATTTTTGTAAGTAATGTTGTCTTTAAGTAAAAATTAATGAACACAAATGATTATTAGAAGCGAGACCATCCAAAATGGCATGATAAATGTAACAACATATTCAATAACAGGTGAGGAATGTGGACTGCGAGAAATAGGAGAAATAGGAGAAATAGGAGGTTTTATTGAGAGTTGGAGCGTTTTTTGAACGAGGTTTGGAATGAAGTGAGGTTTAGTGCCTCTTTTGATTGTCCGTTTGTCTGATCTTTTGTAATTATCGTCTTAGTATCATTCTTTTAGATTGGAGGTCGTTCTTGTAGGTAGTTGACCGCTTTTTATAGGCCTGTTTTTTCTGTGCCCTTATACCTTTTTTCATTTTACTCAATGAAAGCTCGGCTTCGTAAAATAATAACAGTAATAATAACAAAAAAGTAAATAACAAGCCCTATGCTTATTTTGGGATGAAAAAACTACCTGCATTCTTATCCTCTTGCATCAGAGGAATTAGCATAGATTTATAAGTTCTTTCTGGAAAAGCTTGAACAAACTGACTGGCAGTTGCTGCTGCCACACCAAAACCAACAAGGTCACACAACCTGAAAGAATAATCAAGAGCAAGTAAGAAAAACAACTGGCAACCTTGCTTCAACCAAAAAAAAAAAAAAGAAGAAGAAGAAGAAGAAACTGTGATTTTATAAGATCAGGACATGCAAGCTGACGCAAACTTCATTGACAATTACAAACCTGAAGGGTCCCATTGGCATTCCGAACTTGGAAATTGCCCTGTCAATCTGATAGGGATCTACCCCACGTTCTGCAAGTAAAATTGCAGCCTGAGAGTAGGGAAAAAACATTCTGTTGACAGCAAAACCTGTACAATTTCCAACGACAACAGATGTTTTCTTTATATTCTTCCCAACATCTAGCAGATCAACAATCACTTGTGCAGCCGTATGCTTGGTACGAACAATTTCCAATAGTGGCATGACATGAGCAGGACTGCATTAGAAGCAGAAACTCAATGATAAGCCAAAAAGATCTCAGAAGGAAGAGGGGGGATGTGGATATACCTAAAGAAATGAGCTCCAATGATCCTGTCACGAGACTTTGTTCTCTCTCCAATCAACTCCAAATCTATTGTGGAAGTATTAGTAGCAAGCATGCAATGTGGGGGGCAATATTTTTCAAGATCAGAAAAAATCTGTTGCTTCAAAGAAATATTCTCAATAACAGCCTGTTTCAAGAACATAAAAATCAATATTAACTACTGCCCTCGACCTTGGGGGAAGAAAGGGGGAACCTTGACAACACTACAAAAGAGAAAAGAAGCCCAAAAGTACCTCTATCACCATATCTACATCTTTAAAACTTTCATAGTCAAGAACTCCCTTCAGTAAAGAAATAGTCCTTTCAAATTTCTCTTTAGTCATATTCCCTTTTTTGACTCGGCTTTGTAGGTTTGCTGTAGGAGAATATATCAGATCATGAGTTTAGAAAGAGCTGCAAATTGTGAAGTACAAAAGCATGTCAAAATCAATAGTTTCCAGCCATACCTCTGACTCTGTCAATGCCAGCCTGCAAAAACTTCTCGTTTACTTCCTTAAGTATCACATGATAATTGCTAAGAATCAATGCTGTAGCTATACCAGATCCCATTAATCCTCCTCCGACAATAGCAACTTTCTTGATTTGTCTCGGTACCAAACCCAGATCAGTAACTCCAGGTACCTATCAAACATGAAAAGAGTAGAAAAATGTTGGTGTGAACGGGACATATGAATAAGCCTCTATAACAAATTAGCAAAACTACTGATTTTCTCAGCAGTGAAGACCCTTCATATAGTATTATGGTTCGCATCCTGTGCTATGGAATCGCTCAAATTTAGTATCAAACTCTATTGATATTCTAGTTCTACTTTGGGGATGTTCATTTTAGCCCTTAAGATCGATCCCCCGTAGAAAATTAGACATGATGACAAATAGACATAATGAAAACAAATAAATAAAACCGTGAGCATCCAAAGATCAAGAGGTCAAGAGAATATACTTCTCAAGTCTAGCAGAACACTCATTAATGTGCAATCAATTCTATAAAACCAACATAACATTCATGTCTCAGTCTTTTATTATCTGACCTTAGTTGTTGAACGCTGGGCAAAGAAGATATGAATTAAGCTTTTGCAAGTATCTGAATGTAGGAGTCCCTGGAATTCTTCAGCCTCCTGCAATAACCAAAACAAGATATATATAGAGGTTGGGTGAAGGGGGATAAAACGGGGAGGAAAGAAAATTATCAAGAAGATGAGAAACCTTCCAAAGTCCAGCACGGGGGCCAGAGGCGACACCCGTTTCAACAGCATCAATGCAGGCAAATGGATGCTTAAGATTTGGGGACTGTTTCTTTGCCTGAGCTCTAGCTAACTTAAATATTTTCCTAGCCTCAGCAAGAGACTCTAACTTGTCAGTCCTGTGAAGACTGTGAACCCATGGTCTTCTCCGCTCTAGGATTTCGAGAGCCCATCTACGTGCAGTGTTGATCAACTCTTCAGGAGGGACAATGGCATCCAAAAGACCCAAAGAATGAGCTTCTTGTCCTTTAATTGGCTTTGACGTCTGTTTACACGTGTAATCGACACCAAGAATCGAAGTTAATATATGTATGACTACAATGTGTATAGTTTACATCATTTTCCATTAGTTAATCCATCTAGGCTTACCAACATCATTTCTAGGGCCTTTGAGAGACCAACAAGACGTGGAAGCCGTTGTGTTCCTGAGTAGTTAAGAGTCTCGAGATCAAGATAAGAAAAATAAAACACCCCAACCATTTTAGGAATGTGTAGATCTTATTGCCTTCATGTTCTACAGACAGGATAATCCAAACAACAGAAAAAAATAAGATCTATCTATTTCTTTTACATATGAATTGACACAATCACTCGAGGATCATTTGTTTATTTTCATAAGATAAGACCCATAGCTAACAGGATGCATAATATTTTAAGTCTTAAAAAACCAATCAACGCCTAAAATTAAAACCTTACCTCCAAAACCAGGAATTATTCCGAGCTGAAGTTCGGGCAACCCTAATTGAACGGTAGGAGTTGATATTCGAGCATGACAAGCCTGAGAATATTGAAGTCAGAGAAGAGATTGTAACAAGAGTCATTCTGATAAACCCAATCTATTTGGAAATAGCTAACATACCATTGCAACCTCCAACCCTCCACCCAAAGCAAGTCCATCTATCGCTGCAACCGCAGGTTTTCGGGCGGCTGACAGATGAGATTAAGGAATTAACACCCACTAGGCCAGCACATAATCAAATGTCTCACACGTAATATAAATAAACCATGGCAGTAATTCATTACCTTCAAAAATATCAGTGATCATTTCAATTGATATGTTTCTAACATTTGGTTGCTCCCCTGAGACACATTTTACATGAAGTCAATAAGCATCCTTATTGATTAGAAAATTTTCATCCTTACCAATGAAGTACATGAAATTTTCATGTTCTTAGAGATTCTTTCTTGTAACAACAGTTCATCAGACCTACCCTTTCCTCCTTGGAGTACACCAAAAGCAGTTATATCAAAGCCACCAGAAAATTTTCCCTTTGCACCTACACTCCAAACAATATAAAACAATCAGTTTCTTTCTTCCATTCTCCATCTCTCTCCCGAGATCCAAACACAGATAAAAGCACCAATTACCATCCCAAAATGTTTGATCCCACACCATGGACAGAACTCATGAAATCCGTAAACCAAATTCATTCACATATTACTAACCTGTAACAACAATTGCCTTCACATCATCTCTTCTCAAGGCTTGTTCATAACTATCTCTTAGGCTGAATAACACTGTGTTTGGACAAAAATAGTACACACAAATTAGAAATTCAGGTTCCTCCACTTATTTTAAAAACAACTACTTCCATCCAGGTAGAATCACAAAACTCCTGTTCCAACTTAAGCAAGGTACTAGCTAGAAGCTAATTATAACAAGTCTTTGAAACCGAAATTCGAAGAGAAACATGAAATTTGAGTTTCCTATCTATGTCCATGGCCAAAATTCTAAAACTAAACGGAGAATTGATAGAAAGAATGAAACTTTACCATCAAAAGACAAGGAGTTAACTGGAGGGTTGATGATGGTAATTATTGCTACTCCATCAGTTCCCACCTCCATTACTGTCCTTCCTTTTGCATTGCTTCCCATTTTGCTTCTCTCTGTGTTTCTTTTGTTTTGACTCTCTAAGATGAATCAATGGAAAGGGAAATTTTTGTAGGAGAAAATGGAGAGAAATGGAGGAAGAGAATCACAAAGATGTCCATTTCAATTGTGAAGAACTGTGACGTCCTACAAGGCATGGCGCATAGGACTTTGATTTTGGCACAGTTTCCAACGATGTGATAAATATGATTCAAAGGTTATCGTTATTTGTCACTTTGATATAAAACGTCCAAACTCATATTTACCCCACCGCAGTCAAACGGGTATTTTTTAAAAGCGGTCTGATATCGTTTTTTTTTTTTTTTAACTTGCTCAATCTGTTTCACGAGTAAATTTGTTTTATCCTACAATATTTAGATGTCAAAGAAAATTCTTAAAAACTTGATTTTTAAGTAGATGACCGTCATAGATTGAACACATGATCTAGTTATTAAGACTAATAATACACTTTTTTAATTGTAAGTTTTTAATATAAAATTACGAGAAATGCCTCTACATTTTTAGCATATCTCACTTTGACATACAATGTTTGAATTATTAACCAAACTAATTTTTTTTTTCAATTTTATTTTCCTAAACGTAAATTAATGTATTGTTTTACTTTGTTTACCTTGTATAATGATGCATAGTTATTATTACAAACAAATAAGCATATTAATTTTGGTTATTTAACTTTAAAAACGAAAATTCTAAATAAAATATTTACATATTTTATTTTAACAATGGTCAACCCTAGATGTTGTAATATAAACGTAAGCTAATGAGTTTTAAGTTATTATTATTATTATTATTATTTTGGGTTAAAAGTTTAAACGGTAGAAATTAATTGTAGTTAATTACGCCCAACTTTATTAGGACGAACTTACGAAAATATTATTTTATATATTTATTTATATTGTCTCGAAGTTATAAATGGAGATAGATGGAACTGAATTTCTAAAATTGTGGGGAGAATGCGGCAAAGGCTTGTCCATATGCCTCTTTTATATTACTCAAGTGGCCCCACCCGGTCATTTGACGGTGCATGACTTGAAAGATTTGGTTATCGTTATTATCTGGATATTAGTTGAGTTAAGCTCTTAATAATCATATTTTGTTATTTTAATAAGAATAAAATAATCAACACAATTTGGTTGGATTGGTCTTTGAGTTTTAAAGAATGGATGGATTTAGTTAAGTTATTTTAATCTCCAAGTTTTAAAGATTAGTTTTTTAAATATAGTAAAATAAATTAGTATATTTATAAAGTAAAATGTTATTGGGTATTAGTGATGCATATTTATAGATTACTATCATTTATTATTAGGATGCTAAATTGTAACTAGGATTACAGAAGTATTGAATGTGTATCGAATTAAGGCCGAAACAAAAACGGAATCGTAAAAAGTGACAATGAAAAATATAGTTTAATTGAAAACTGTCGGAATGAAATAAGTTTAATATTACAATTCAGGATCAAAACGCTCAATTCAATAATGAACTTTTTGTTACATTACAATTTCATTATGGATGTCCAAACACCTCCTAGTAGGCGTCATCTATAACTCGTAGGCATGGATAGATGACTAGTGTGGGAAGCTATTTTTTCTTTGGGTAATTATAATAGATAACAATTTTATGAATAATAAAGTATATAACAATATTTTTAAAAAACTGCAAATATAACATAGTCTATCAATAATAGATTTTTATCATTAATAGACTCTTATGATTTATCAGTTATAGATCGATACTACAATATAGTTTATTAGTAATAGACTTCTATCATTGATAGACTTTGACATATTTTTTTATATTTGTAATTTTTTTAAAATGTAACTATATAGACTAATTGGCGTGACATTAGGGTTATTGTTAAAATGCCTAATAAGTGTGTAATGGGCTATTATGCAATATTCTAGACAAAGATCTTTGTTGGCCCCTCTCGTTGGAGACTTCATGTTATTTTAAATTTTGATTTTTTTAAAAGTTAAAATATAAATTTTGATTTTTTTTAAAGTCAAAATGTTGACTTTTGATCCTTGGAAGTTAAACGTTGACTTTGACCATGGGTTGGTGGATAATTCCACAGTTAGTAAAATTATCCCTTTGCTAATGAATAAGTTATGTGTTTATGATGTTGTTCATCAAGTTTTCTTCTACCTAATCCACTATCTAATTGAGTGATAAGTGTCGTATTGTTATGCAAATATGATTTGCATGTATATTAGATATATAATACACAATTTGATTGTATTATAGGATGATGAACCTTGTTGAATTTTAGTGGAAATCATCAAATGTTCATAAACTTATTTCTCTAAAAAAAACTCACAAAAACTGGTCACCATCTTGATCCCACAATCACGTTCTAAGCCTCGAAGATAGTAGAGAAGACGTTTATGGTTGTTCACAACTTAATTTCATCCAATTTCATCAAGAATTGTAGGATAATTTTGAGCTTCAAATGTAAGTGTTAAAAAAAATCCTAATTTTTTTTCCAATTTTCTTAACATGCTTAATCCTCAAAATTTGAAATCTAGAGTGTTTTAGTTTGATTCTCTTTCGCTAGCATGTTAATTTAACTCTCAGTGACGTTATTTATGTTGAAGTGTTTGCTCTTTTAGGTATATTACGGTCTAATATTACTCCACATACTCTTAGATCTTGTAACGGGGTTGCTCATAAATTACTAATTATGTTTATCATTAGTTTATTCTTGTACTTGGACATCTGCTCTTCCGGCTTGGATCTTACACTCTTGCAAAGGTGATAAGATTGGGTTGAGTTTTATGTAATTTATTCCTATTTGTGGTTAATAAAAATTAAAATTAAAATTAAAATTAAAATTAATTAAATAATTTTTTTAAAAAAAATCCTTCTTTTTGAAGGTCCTTTTTCCCTTCTATTAGGGCTGAAATTATTAGACAATTTATAAGACTTGAAAAACAAATTTATTTTTATATTTTTCAGGTTTTATTTTGTTTTTCAATATTCCTTTTCTAGAGATTATTTGCTTACTTGTCTTTTATGACTACACGTTATGTTTGATTGAATATTCTATATACACACACAAGCTATTTTTGTCCATTATTTTAATTTTAAAAAATAATTTTTTTTCCTTGCTTTTTTCAAGACAATACAAGCGAAATTAAAAAAAAAAAATTACATCACAGAAAAGAAGCATAGAAAACCACTCAGGATAAGGAGTATCAAGAAGAGAAGACTCACGCTCCTCAAAGTTTCAGATGCAAGTGAATACGCTACAATATTTTGACATCATCGAACACGAGAGAGGTTATACTCACAACATATTTTCAAGTCTTATTTATTCTTTTAAATCGATATTAACTTTTAACTACTTGTCTAGTCGTGGATTATACATTTTCACATGTCATATGCACTTTGGGCAGGTAATTTAGCCAGCAGAGTCCATTTATATTGGGCTTTGATTTGGGCCTGTAATCCTCCTCGTCTCCTTGCTATCATTACATAGGCCCAGCCCACTTTGATCCAATCAAAATCTCCTTTATATTTACCCTTAATTGAACCCTCTTTCTTGAACATCCCATTTCAACAACTTGACCATGAATAAGAATGTCAATGATTTAAATAACATGACTATTATTGTTATTATTATTTGCAATTTAGATTTTATCTAATAATCAATAATATTTGCAACGTCACCATCATGAAGAACAATACACCTATCATTCAACCAATGGAGTAAGACTCGGCTCCCAAAGACTTTTAGAAGGAAATATAAATAGAATTAGAAAAGGAAAGAAGTTAAATTTTGGAAAAATAAAGTGTTTATATATATATAATATATAATATATATACAAATATAAACTCTGTTTTTAAAGGGATCCCCCACACCCTCACATGCTTTAAGGTAAAGCAAGGCTATTGTTTTAAAAAGAAGTGCATTTGAAGCTATGGGAAGGAGGGGGAGGGGGCTGTTTGTAAATATCATAAAGTAAAAGGGCTTTTCTCTAAGGGCCCACTTTGAGATCCACCAGCCTCATTCTTTCTCACGTGGCTCCCCACGTGACATGAACAACTAACTTCTTTGCCTTTATTAGAATTCTTGTTCTAACCTATCATTTTGGTTCTTAGGGTTGGAAAAGGGTGAGATCCATCTTTACTCTGTTGAAAATTTTGATGCTTTCTCGTAAGTTATCACTGAATTGTGTTTCTTAGCACAAGTTAACGTGAAAGATTCAAACATTTGATCTGTTGATCGAAGTGTACGTTATATCTTATTATATCTTATTGAGTTACAGTTGTGTTGGGTTTAATCTATGTTTTTATCTATTTGAAAGAATCACTAGTTTTTGTTTAATAGCGTAATGTTGAGGGTTGCCTATGACAATATTTAAAGCGTATTGGAAAAAATGCATAGGGAAACATGCATTCCAAAATAAATATCCATTTTTTGGGATTTTGGTCAACCAACCAGATCAATAAATATATACTAATTAAAAAATAATTGGGTCAATTTCGAATCGGCACCCTGCAACCTCAAGTACCACAAATGTCTTTAACATCCTTTTCATTACATGTTGCAATCATAGGCATGTGTCAAAAGATTGATGTATAAATAATCGCATTTAACCACCCTGAAGAAGGGATAATGAGTAATGTCAAAACCTGAGATCCAACCTTATTTCTAATTAGCAGTTTCAATATATTGATTTAAATATCAAAGCGCAATGAACTTGTCACCAAATTAGTGCATAGATCTCTTGCACATATAAGTTTAGACAAAATCGAGACTAGACCAAAAGAGAAATGAGTCAGAGGTCAAGGATACTAAGCATCTGCAATGTAACCCAAACCGAAGAGATTCTAATGCCAACACGTTTAACCAAGTTGAAAACTTTTGAAGCTTTAGGGATTAGATTAGAGTGAATAGTCTACACTATATGAAACAAAATAAAAGTAAATCTAAACTATAGGGTCTAAATTGATATCTTTTAGTACAAATATTGCATGAATGAATTATCAAATCTCGGATCTCACGAAAGATAATACATCATAATTATTGTTGAGCTAAGTTTGCTTTGAAATCTTAATTAAAACTTTTTAAACATAGATATCGACTCGAAGCTTTCACTAAAGTATATGCATATCAAATTTATAATTTAACTAATATTAAATAACTTCTCTAATATTTTTTTTACTAACCTCCAACCTAAAACTTAGAATATATATCTTAACCATATTCACTTAGTCAACTTCTTTCCCATGTAAGAATCCATAAAAAAAAAAAAGTTAAATCGCTTTCGCGGTATTTACTATATTTAATAATTCAACATTAATTCAATTAATGTTTGATTTTACATCTTAACTCATTTTTATGTTATTAATAATTTTAATTTATTTTATAAAAATCACACATTTAAATATTTTCAACTACTTCAAAATGTACTTAGTAAATGGATTAATTATGCTTATGAAATTACTAAAAAGTCCCAAAATCCAGGTAAGGATATAGGGGCATATCCGTATCTAAATTTACAAAAATAAAAAACTATTATTTTACGATATTTTAATTTCTATATGGTTTGGAGTATTAGTGGGTTGCCATCATATCCATCGAAAATTTATTTCCACTTTTACCCTTAGGCGGTTGTATTATTACATTTCGACCATTGCCTATGGCCACAGCCGCTGAACTCAAACGTTGTGTGTTTGAATTTCGAACCAACTTGTTGTTGTCTAGTGAAAGAAAATATAAAATAATATGCCTAAATTACAAAATAAATAAATAAATAAACCCCTAAAGTTTGTATTTATTTTTAACGTTATAGTATTCTTTTACGAGTATGCAATATTACACTTTTAACTTTTTGTAAATGATAGGATTTTTCGTACGTGAAATGAGTGTGACAGTTACCTAAAAACATATAATAGTATGACAATGCTCGGGTTTCAGTTCTCGTTCATGGTCAGGTTTCTTCTAACCTTTTAACGATTTTTTTAATTTATAAATGCTTCTCACAAATCAAGTGTAATATTATAACTTTTGAAAAACCAGTTCACGAATGCTTTCAAATATAATATGTTCCCATTTCTTTTCCAACGAAATAGTTTCATTCTTGTTGAGTGTTACCATGGGATACCATGAGGAGGCATAGGAGATTCCACATCTCAAAATGAAACAGTCAATGACGTGAAGTTTGAGTTGACTAGTTGACCCGATAAATATATACAAATCAAAAAATAATTGAGCTACACTAGGTTGACATTCTATAACTTTAAGCAATAGAAATAATCATGATATCGCCATCGTTACACATAATTAAAAGTGAGTATCAAATAAATAGCCTCTAAATAGTTCCATCAAACAAAGATGCATATACATGTTATTATAGTTATAAAGTTCAATATACAGAGCATGAAAATTTGAACACTTGTTCAATTGATCAAAGATATATATCTTAATCAATTGAGTTATGCTTAACTCGGACTAAACTTAAAACGTATTTGAAATTCAAATGAATTTTAAAAGACAATGCTTTTTACGTAAACAAAGTGATGATCATTCAATAAGACGTCACAATAATTGTTAGATGTTGATTTACAAATTTGAACGTCTTCTAATAATTATGAATAAATCGAGAATACTTTTATAATTTTAAAGTCAAAAGTGGTATTGTGACGGTTTCTTCGAATAATAATTAAATTAAATTAAATTAAATTAGAGAGGGGACAAGAATAAGATGAGTTAAATGAGAATGCAGAGAGGAGGTGGAGCTTCTGAGTTTGGAGCAGAAGAAAAAGTGTCATAAATGTGTGTGTGTGTGCCATGGGGCCCCTCTCTCTACCCTTTCTAAAATCCCTATTTCCCAATCAATTCTTATATATATATAATTATTGTGCTAAAATATTATTTTGATTTTTATATTTTAAAGTAAATCTTAAAACTTAATTATAATACTAATTTATTGTTGATTTTTTAATTAAAAAATTATTATTTAATAGCATTTTTATTACAAAATTTGATAATATATTTACAAATTTATTAATTGTACCGTTTTAATAATAAAAAAAAACACCCCACTAATTTTGATAAAGAGTTTCAATTGATACATTATTGTTACTAACTGATTAACGATCCAATATTGGATTTGACTTATCAAAATACAGAAAAACACAACCTAATTTATAGTTATAAACGCAATTCAATTATATTTGCGACGACAGTTAATTACAATTGATCTATCAATAAAATTTAATAAATATGATCCCGGCCTTAATTCAAACGAAGGAGTTTCATTTGTCAACCAAATATAGTCCTAAAGACAAAGGGCATTTCCGTCAATGGACAAAATTTCAAGCTTCCGCCGGGGTCCGCCCGGGCAGCCCGATCCCTTCGACGACAATGAGACGCGTTGAAATTAGTGAATAATGATAAGGGTATTCAAGTCATTTAACATATATAACTTAAAATAGCGGTTTAATGCATTTGAATATAATCAACTAATTAGTAATTTATATAATTAATTTTTTCCTTTTTAGCTAATTTTATTTATATGTTTATTTTATTTTATAACAAAAGGTGTAGTCTGTGGCGTCGAAGTCTTTTACAAAATTTGGCCAACTCATTACTCATTTCTCTCTCGGTTTCATTTCATCACGAAGATAAAAGAAAAGGTTTGGCAAATTTGTATATTTTTCCCCCTTTCTTCTCTCGATGAGATTAGGGTTTTGATTCAGATCTGATCTCTGATTCCGATCTTTAGATTCTTCGTTCTACAGATCTCCACCTTCCAAACCTATTCATTTCTTGGTCAATTTTGGTATGTTTCAATGTTTGAAATGACCTCTCAATTCTTGGTTTATTTATTATTATTGTTGCTGTTGTTTAATTTCATCTGGTGATTTTTATTGCAGATTCTGTTTGGATTTGAATTTCGTATTTGAGTTATTCCTTTCATGTCCTGTTTCGAATTCAAACTTTCTTCTCACTGTGAGTATTCTTCTTTTCGTTACTTTTTTTGTTTGATTAAACATGGGGGATCGGCTGGTTGTTTTCATCTGGAATGTTTTGATGTGTGTTGTTGAATTTTTTTTTTATACTGATTTTGTATACTTGATTAAATTTGTTTTTTCGGATGAAGCGGTGTTAAACAGATCTTGAAAATTGGCTCCGCAAAGACGTTCGCAGCGCCACATGGGCGGCCAGATGCAGCAGAGCAATGCTGCGGCGGCGACTGCCTTTTACGACCACGCCGGCGGTGGGACCCTGCATAATGCAGGTCCCACTAACGACGCTGGTGATGCTGTCATGGCTCGGTGGCTCCAGTCCGCTGGCTTGCAGCATCTGGCCTCTCCCTTGGCTGATCAACGCTCCCTCCTCATGCAGGTACACCGCTTATTATCTACGAGGGTTTCTGTATGTTTTTCTGGAATGCGACTAAAAAATTGTTGCGAGAGTAATGAATCGGCCCCTTTTTTTCTCTCTGAGTTAAAAAATAAGTGGAGTTGGGGTGGGGGCTTTGGTCGAGACTACATATTTTATGGTGGTTGAGCTATGCTTATTTGGCATGAATCTGCCTTTGAGTATTTACTGTAGAAGGTCATTTCTATCTTCTTTCTTTTTCCAGCACATGCAATCTTCAACTGTTGGGGTCAAATGTGAAATTATGAATGTTTAGATGCCCTAATGAATTTGATTATCATACCATCACGTAATTTTATAGGAAGCTCAGTTTGATTTGGGGGATAGTTTTGCAAATTTTTTTTTCGTTTACCTGGCTTTAATTGTTGTTTATGCCATAGCAATTGAATTTCTTCTTCCCTTCTGATTGGCTTAGAGTTATGGAGCACAATCTGCTGAAGAGAAACAGCGGCTTTTAAAACTGATGAGAAATCTGAATTTTGGTGGAGAGTCCGGATCTGAACCACATACACCTACTGCCCAAGCTTCCGGAGTATTGGGTGCAATGGATGGCTATTATTCTCCAGAATTTAGGGGAGATTTTGGTGCTGGACTTTTGGATCTCCATGCTATGGATGATACCGAGCTTTTATCCGAGGTATGGTGTCCAGACTCCGGAGGCAGATATTTAATGGTTTCCTATTAGGGACTGGGACATAATAATCTATCTAGTTGCCTGATATTTTGGGAGAAGAACTGTAGGTTGTTGACATGATTCCATTATTATTTTCTTTGGGGATTTTCTATTGACGCGGTGATTCAGGGAGGAGGGAGATGGTGGGGGTCTAGGGAAAAAAAAAAAGCTTCTATACCAACTAACGAACTATGCACCTTTCCTTTCATTTGAAGAATCACATTTTAATTTCATGTTTTATAGCATTATGGTATCTGCTAAGAATTTATCTACGATCCATTGCTCTATGAACGTTGCATGAAAATCACCTAGTTATCCTTTTTTGTGGTGGTTAGTTCTTTTTCATTTTGTTTTTCTGGATTTCCTTTTTAATAATTTTTTTTGCCCCCAGCACGTTATGTCAGAACCATTCGAGCCATCACCATTCATTCCAAGCGGTACTAGAGCATTTGAGGATGAATTTAATATAGCTAGCAGCAGGCAGCAAAGAAGTCAAGCTGATGATGATGCCGTGGCTATGTTACCTGTGATTGAAAAAGAGAATGTTGCGAGGGAAAATAACGTGGCTAAAATCAAAGTTGTGGTAAGCTTCTTATGGCATCATTTAATTGATCATTTGCTTCTTCCATTGACATGGGTATCCTAGCATCAACTGGCATATATTTTCATATATTGTTTCTTTTTCTTAATATATGTAGTGTATCCTGTCTTAGGTGCGAAAGAGACCATTAAACAAGAAGGAGCTTGCTCGTAAGGAGGATGATATAGTATCAGTATGTGACAATGCTTCTTTGACTGTTCATGAACCAAAACTAAAGGTTCCTAACTCTTATCTCAGAACTTTGATGTACGATATTAGCTTAATTGTTTGATGTGGCTGTTGTTTGACTTGATGGTAGTTTCTTTTCTCGCGTTCTTTAAATTGAGATAGGTGGACTTAACTGCATATGTGGAGAAGCATGAATTCTGCTTTGATGCAGTTCTTGATGAGTATGTTACCAATGACGAGGTAACTGTTATATGTTCCTTTTTCCATTGTAGTCTAGAATAATTTTGCAATGTTTGATGGTTTAGTAGAATCTGGTTTGACTGACATGCATTATTTTTTTGTAGGTTTATAGGGTTACCGTGCAACCAATTATTCCCATCATATTTGAACGGACAAAGGCTACATGTTTTGCTTATGGTCAAACAGGTAAATAAATCTGATCAACCTATTGCTCACCTGCTTTCGTGGATATTGAGACTTCTCTTATTGCTAATGAAATTGTATCTACACTTTTTTCTCCTTATAAGATGTCATTGGTATCATGAAGTTGATCTAAGTTTTTTGTATTTGAATAGGCAGTGGGAAGACGTTCACAATGCAGCCATTACCTCTTAGAGCTGCTGAAGACCTTGTTAGATTGTTACATCAGCCAGTTTATCGTAATCAGAGATTCAAGTTGTGGCTTAGCTTTTTTGAGATATATGGTGGGAAATTGTTTGATCTACTCAGTGAAAGAAAGTAAGTTTTTCATTTTGTTCTTTTTTTTTTTTTTTTTTTTTTTTTTTTTTTTTTCTGGAATTGATATTGTTATAGGTACAGCAAATTCATTCATCCATAGTGAGATTGTAATATGTATATGATATCATATTGATAATCATGGGCATCTAGGTTAGTTTATGCAGACCTCAACAATCTTAGGGTATATGGGTTATATTACCTTTTTGGTGGTTTTGATTATAAATTAAATCTTGGTTTTTTGTTACCTTAATATTTTGGTAACGTTAGTTTATTTGTCCTTGTACTTACGGCATCAATTATCCCATTTAACTGTAATTGAACTTGGTATGATGTCAGGATGAAGCAAACATAGTCCTACTGCAAGTTCATATTGACATGCAGTTGCATAATGAATCAAAGGTTCTACACACAACAACTTGCATGTGATTCGATATTAACTTTTGGGCATAGTTAGTTGTATATATAATGTTTGTAACTGAATTGATACATTTCATAATGAAGTAAATGAAAATACAGATACAAAAACATTGAGAGTGAAAACGTGCATTTTCTCCCCCTTTCAATAGTGCAATTCCTAAATTGAATGATAGTTGTTATATTTCATGCATTAATCTTTTTCTATGCATACACATCCTCAGTTTGACATTATTTTTCTGTAATAGGAAGCTTTGCATGAGAGAAGATGGTCGGCAGCAGGTTTGTATTGTTGGGCTTCAAGAATTTGAGGTGTCTGATGTACAAATTGTAAAAGAATATATCGAGAAGGGAAATGCAGCTAGGAGTACAGGTTCCACTGGTGCCAATGAGGAGTCTTCAAGGTCGCATGCTATATTGCAACTTGCTGTTAAGAAACATCCTGAAGTAAAGGAATCGAGAAGGAACAATGACGGGAATGAGTTGAAAAGTGGGAAGCTTGTTGGGAAAATCTCCTTTATTGATTTGGCTGGCAGTGAAAGAGGTGCTGATACGACTGATAATGACCGTCAGACAAGGTATGTCAGATGCCTTAGATCTTTGGTCTTATGTTGCTTGTTAAGGTTCTTTATTGAAGTTGTAAAAGATGTCAGAGCCATCAATGAGTTTACCAAGCATGTCAATGTCTGCTTGATCGTATTGAGTGTACCATCTTGGTTAATTTTTTTAGTCTTTTCAGTGCATCCACTAAGAATTTTATTTGGTAGGCTGGTAGCCAGTCTGAAGTTCTTGTGTTTCACAGAAGATGACTGCTTTGAATTTTTCAGGCCAAAATGCTGCTCAATATTTTTCTGATATTTTTATATATCTACATATTCCCATCATCGAAAAGTTTATTCCTGTCAACTTAATTTGTACACCAATTTAATTTTGCTGGACCTTTGCAGGATTGAAGGAGCAGAAATCAACAAAAGTCTTCTCGCTTTGAAGGAATGCATTCGTGCCTTGGACAATGATCAGATTCATATACCCTTTCGTGGAAGCAAACTCACAGAAGTGCTCCGTGATTCTTTTGTTGGCAACTCGAGAACTGTTATGATATCATGCATTTCTCCGAATGCTGGTTCATGTGAACATACTCTAAACACTTTGAGATATGCTGACCGGTATGCTTTTTGACATCTTAGGCTTTGTGTCGTCCAAATCTAGCAATATATTCAACTTATAAGTTGCTATTGAATAACATCAGGGTCAAAAGTTTGTCCAAAAGTGGAAATGCAAAAAAAGATCCAGCTGTTAGTTCCAGTGTACCAATAGCTAGAGATGTTTCTTCAGCCCCATCTATTCCAATTCCAACTGAAGCAGAGGATACGAATATGCTGCGCCCAGAGGTGAAATTAGGGGAATTGGGCAGAAGGGTTGCAGAGAAAGAGAGTCTCTCCTCTTCCAACTCTGACATGCCAACTACTGCTTTGCCATCAAGCAATAGCTTTCATGCACGAGAAACTGTAACTTCTGCATCATTCGACAAGGAGCAACCTGAAATGAGGAATGTTCATAGTGATCCGACGGGTCGAAAGATTCCCATGTATTCCCACAACTTAAGTGATATAGAGGAGAAGGTGCAAAAGGTATCACCACCCAGAAGAAAATCAACCCGAGATGAAAAATCAGAAAAATCAGGGGGCTGGCAGAAGAAAGATAGTGCCGTGCCTGATGTATCAACTGCAAGCTCCAAGCTGTATGGTCCAGGGATTTCTAATGCAAATGATACTGGATCCAGAAAGTCTGAACCCGAGCCAACTCCTGATGGGAATATTAATGCCATATTGGAGGTTTGCTACTTTTAACATCCGATTTTGCGTGTGTGCGCGTATGTTTTTTCGCTTTTATTTTTCCACTCATGCAGCATATTCAGTTACCAGGAAAGCAGCTTCAGCTTTCACCATATCAAAGGAAATAATTGTGCTACTTCTCGCATATTGGTTTTTTTGACTTGTCATCTACCTTGTTGCAGGAAGAAGAGGCGTTGATCGCTGCTCATCGAAAAGAAATTGAGGACACCATGGAGATAGTGCGAGAAGTAAGTAAAAAACTTCAATCTCTTGTTACAAATACTTGTAGTTAAATTTGATTCATTATAATAGATTCGGGACCCTTGTCCCTTCTGATTCTTTTTTAGAAAAAACCAAAAGCCCTTGAAAAAGCCAAAAGCTTTTGTTCTCTATTGTATTCTTTTTAAACATGAAAGTAGGGAACTCTCAAATTTGTCTAATGGTTTTCAGACTTATTTGAGATTTTTAAGATACAGACATTAGACATAATTGAATTGTCTCCTCATAGGACATGACCGTTCAATTTTGTCTAATGCATTCATTAAGTTATTAAAATGTCCAAAATGCCCACTGCTTCTTTTTGTTAAAAAGGACATTTGATATTTTAGGGACTTCAAAACTCAAGACGGAAAGTTATGACGTTATTATATCCTTCGAAACTTTAGAAACCTAGCAGACACAACTAAAAGATAAGGACCTTTTATTCTTTTAAGACACCTTCTAACCTGATTGAAAATTTTAAACTTCTGGATTTATTACAAATTTATTGTAAATTCTAGAGTTAAACACAACTTAGGAAGTCTGAAGATCAAACTTGTAACATTATCTATTTTATTACTCCATAGGAGAAAGCCAACATAAAAGTGTTATGGAAACCAACTGAACCGCCAACTTGTTTAAATCAAGTTTGTTGGTCTCTTTCTCTTAGTTGGTAGGGTCAATGTGTACTGATGGGTGTTTGTGGTTGTTGTTGGTTATCAGGAAATGAAACTGTTGGCAGAAGTGGATCAACCTGGAAGCCACATTGAGAACTACGTGACGCAGTTGAGTTTCGTGCTGTCTCGAAAGGCTGCTGGTTTGGTTAGTCTCCAAGCACGCCTTGCAAGGTTCCAGCATAGACTTAAAGAACAAGAGATACTGAGCCGAAAAAGAGTACCGCGTTAAAAAGGGTGTGAGTTTTGTTTTCATGTCTTCAACTCCTCCTCCTCCTGCTTTGTTCTCTTCTTCCTCTATTTTCATATTACATAATATCATTAATCAATTGATTTGTACATTTTCGAGCTTGAAAAAGAGATTGGAATTGAATTTGCTTTGCTTTCTCCTCTTTGCCCTGACCTCTCTTGTGAACTCTCACATTTATACGACTTCCCAAGCTTCTAACAACCGTAACCGTGAGGTACATAATTATAATGTTATTGTGTAATTGTAAAATATGATAAACGATGAAAATACCATTTGTTTTCGTTGTTTGGTATTGTATCATCCATCGTCCTAGTTTGGCAGGTGCGAGTGACGAGATTCTTTCCATTCTGAGGATCAGAACCTAAACAGGCAAAAGGAGGGTTTGATCCATCCTCTCTCTTCACGTTTGTTCTTTTTCACATGTAAGAAGACACTGTATTTTCAATTGAAAAAATGTTAAAGATCCATTTCATTTCATTTTAGATTAGATTTCTGGTTTCTTTCTAAATTTTGGTTTTATGATTTTCTTTTTTGGGGAAGTATAATTGTTTATTATTTAAATTAATAATTTAAAAGAAGTAAAGTTTAATATAATTACGTAATTTTTTTTCTAAAAAAAAAACTTGAAAGAGTTATGACAGAAGCTAACAGCTTCATCAAAGAGTTAAAACATGTAAACTTGTTATAAAACGAAGCTCATATTTTTTTTGAAAATTCAAATCTTCCTACCTCCATAGTTTTAGTTTCTAGTAATGAAAACGATTCAAAATATTAACCTATAACAATATTCTAAAAAAATTATAAATATAGCAAAATTTATGATACAAAGCTTGGAATGAGAGCTTGTTATATATTATTCATCTCTAGAAACCTGCACAACAATCATATAGATTCTAAATCTTTCCCAAAGGAAAGAAAAACGTCTTAGTCTTAGGACCAAGCATTGAGGGAAAATAAATAAATAAATAATAAACCTTTGCTTCAAGGAGCGGCCAGCAGTACCCATCTACGGTTACTCTCTAATCTTTACAAACATTTTCATCAAACTTTAATACAAAAGAAAAAAAAAAAAAAAAGGTTGAACAATACAGAGTTCGTAATGAATCTCACTAAACCATTTGTGTATACTTTTCTAAACTTACCAAATTTACATGGTTCGGCAAATTACTAGGTCTTGGAAGTGGAAGTTCTCGTACATTTTCTGCACTCAACCACCTTTCTTCAACAGTAATGTCCTCCAAACCAATACAAAAGTGTACAATTTAAAGCCACCGCCAATCGAAAGGTGCAAAAAAATCTCAGATCTATAATGCCAACATGAAGAAAATTTCGAGCAATTGCACGTACAGATGGTTGAGCAGGTTACTCTCTGCCACTTTCATGTACTTATAATCAGTTGGCTCTCAATTTCAAAATTTCCTTAGCTGTTCTAAGTCGGAAGTAAGGCATGTGTTCCTACAAGGAAGGAAGTACAATCATGATAAATCAACTTTTACCCACATTAGATTTAATGGAAACACACACAAACACAAATTGTCAAATTATAAATAAAGCAATGTAAAATCCACCAAAATAGAAATATAAGTCAATGCGGGGTTCCTAAAGATGATGACTTTGGATGTTATAGAAAACCAGAAACTTAAACTTTCAACAACCTTTACCTGCTTGAAACAAAGATTCAAACCTCTACTATAAAAATCAGCATACTTGATCATAAACATGCCACAATCAAACCTGTTTCAATAGAATGAATTGTAAGAGGAAAAGAATGAAAAATATAGAAAAGAACATACTCTTTCACTTTGAATTACTTTAGTATCAACAGTATCTCAAGAACTGTTTTTCATAATAAAAAAATATAAATGAAAGACAAGAAAGAAATATAAGTTTAAAAGGTGTTTGTGTAACAAACCCATTTTCTTGTTCGGGAAGGTCTTCGACAAATTCTTGTGCCCAAGAACTTACATCAATATCTTTTCCACTCTTGTCCTTCACTTCATCTACAAAATACCTTGCCTGGGGAATATATAGAATCAAAATTATAACATAGGCCAATAAAGAAGAGCGCAACCTAAATGAATACACCCCTTTCTCTTGTACTATCACGTCATAAGAATAATAAAATAAATGGGAGTTAAAAAAAAACAATAATAATCGTGAATGTCTAAATCAGCTTAATTTCCAAAGTTCTTGTAACCATGGTTCACCAATCACAGTATTTGACCAAAGCTAAGGAGACCATTGAGTTTTTTTTTCGAAAAAAAAAAGAAGAAAAAGAAAAGAAAAGAAAGAAAGAAGATACGTTCTCATGAATATGCAAAATAAATGCAAGAGCAGTGTTTTCAAAGCGTAAAGCGCACTTTAAGGCAACAATCTTTTTAATCGCCACAAGGCAAGAGGAGACAAAAAGGCATCGCCTGATTGAAGCAAGGTGCAGTTAATAAAATAATAATAAATAATAATAATAATAATAAAGCTAAAGCTAAAACTTAAAATCTGAAATGTGTATATGTATGTGTGTATTTTCTGATATCCGTGAGTATGCAAGCCAATTTACGTGGACCTTGACTATTTCATGGGAGAAATGAAATAGTTATTAATCATCATCCACTTACTACCAAAACTTTAAAATCCCATGCGTTCAAGAACATTCTAATCTCAAGGCAATTTTTTTTTTTTTTTTTTTTTTGATAAGAGACAAAAATCTCAAGGCAATTAACATATATTTTGTATCTCAAAGGTTAGAATTCCGCTAAACTAATAAATAAGAATAATACTGTCTTCTTTTGTCCAAAGAAAGGGAGGATTAGGAACAAGAACAAGGTCAACGACAACAAAATAATTAAAAATAATAATACTATACTAGTTAACTTCCGTCAAATCCTCTCTTCAAATCCATAAATCAACTATGTCTAAATTCACTACCAAGAAAAAGGGACCATAAAGCAGAGTCATCCTCTGGAGACCCTGTACCAAATTGTTCTCGACAATGCCAATCACTTCTAACAACATCAAAACCACGAGCAAGCTACCCCGTAATCCACTGTAACAAAACTTAATCACTATAACCTTTGTTCAATGCCCACTTTTCTGAAACTGTAATAAACCCTCCCAACTACACATTCAACACCCCACACAGCCAAATCAATCTTACCTAATAAATTGATACGATTTGTCAAGGTGTAAAAATTATGGTTCATATTTTATCTAATAATCTTGATGCAATCTTATTGTGGTCAATTTTATCCTTTTTAGCACTTATTGAGCAGAGTTTTTTCTCTCTCTACTATGATTATGATGGGTATTTAGGTTTAGTTGGGAGGCCATCTAAAGCCTCTGTCGATAGGTTGTAGAGATCATATTATGATGAGTTGAATAGTTTTTTCTTCAAGTTAGTTTGACAACTTCTTGACCTTGTTGCAATTCTTGTCATTGCATGTTAGCTACTTCATTCTGTGGAGTGTTTGATTCTTAGATCAAAAAACATATCCTTCATCTCAAGAGATTGGGTCTTATTTAAACCTTGGGATTGAGTTTGAATCAATTTGAAAGTTTTAGTATTGGTGTTTGAGAATTAGGGATTCATACATATATCCAGAGGGTTCCTAATTCTAATTTCTAAGTCACTAGGATAATAGGATTTATGATACTCCATATAGCAAGTTTGCCAAGTATGTGTACTGCAATGAAGCTACCATAACAATAAGTTCATGAACCATACAAATGAACCAATTGCAGAGAGGAGAGGAAAGGAAAGACAAAACATACCAATGTTTTTAAAACACGAGAATCCATTCCCTTGAGAGAATCAAGATACTGAAACTTCTTCTCTTTCTTGTTGATTACCGCTAGGCACCAGTGTATTTCTCTATGGATGGGAACAAATATCTAAAGAAGTAATTAAACTGAATCAGTGAAAATTGAACTAATATCATTCCATCAATGGTCATTGATTAGATGAATAATAAAGTTTAGAGGGGGCAGAATATTACTTTATCACAATCGATGAGTTCATATTTTAACTTCCTTTGGCTGGTCCATCTTTTGACAGATCTGTAATCATAGCCGTTCCTTCCATTTAACTGTTAGCAATGTTCAAAGAAAGAACAAACCAAGCTAAAGTCAGATCATCACTAGTAACACATATAAATGTCCTTTCTAACAAGACCACACTTCTATTAAGATTGGAAAAAAAATTATACTTCTAATATGCAAAGCAGAGATGTCCGAGGGAGAAACAATACAAGGATGTTAACACAGGTTGAGGAGGTTCAACTACTATTTATTGTGTCCATTGAAAACATTCTCATAAAAGCAAACTTGTTTCCATACAATAATTCACTCAAAAGCAGTTCAAGGCCTGGACTGGCTCAGCTTCCATAGAGAAAAAAAAAAGGAAAGAATACATGATTTACAAAAATAGAACCCACAAAAGGAGGCAAATGAAAGAAAGGGTCTCCAATCAAAATACCAACAAAGTTATATGTACGGTATGGTCAATCCAAATGTAGGACGCAAAGGCATAGGAAAGTCAAGCAGCTCAATTTCCTATCTTTGACCGACTATTATAAAATTCAGAAACGTACCAAACTAAAACCTCACCATCTCAAGGTATATTGGCAATTTGTGCAAAGAGTGGTCAGTGCATATAGCAATTGGGTGGGATGTGTACTATGATTGTGTGGGGCCATAATGATTTGATAAGTTAGAAGTTCTTTGTGAAGGTCTGTTACAGAGGCCTTACAAAGAGAGAGCTCTCCAAACTCCCTTGGCATTGCCAAAATATTGAACAAATAAATGGAGGCTTATCTTATGGCAGATTATTAATGCGCAAAGAAAAGACCTAAATTTGTTTTAAAGAAAATGAAGCGGAAAATGGAGTAAGGCAAAATAACCTTTTTATAGAAGAAGGTATTAAAGAAATGGCATTTCAAATACTTCTCTGGCTCCCTTCTTTCCCTTTCTTTCAGCAACTCAAGATATAAATTAATCACCTACAAACAATAAATACAACAAAGTTTCCCCAGTAATCTCAAGATTATAAATATAAGAAACCATTTCTTCTAATCTTCAAATATACCTCATCGTTTAACCAAGCAGCTGGTCTCAGACACTGCAAAGTTTCTCCAGTAATCTCAATATTTGAATTCTCATGAGCAACCAAAACCCTCCTCCTGAATAAATATACGGTCAAAAAAATGTCAAACAAAGAACAAAATGCAGTACATGAAAGATTACAGGTACATCATACAGTACCGGTTACTCGAGAGCGCACATTCAACCTCGGCTTCCTCCTCCTTAGTAAGAGGAGTAAAAAGTTCCTGAGGAATCTCCTGGAAACAATGAATAAGTTCTCATTAGCATAAAAATGGTGAAATTGCACCTTCCAGAACATAATTAATCTATCTCTGCTGCAGAGATGACAAACTTACATCAAGAGGCTTCTTTTTTGGATTTAACGATTGAAGAATTGACCGACGCTTCTCATTCAACTCGATTTCGAAATCCAAGCTTTCCAATCTCGATGTTCGCTTTTCCACACTCTGAAGCAACTTTTTGTAAGCCAAAACACTGGACATATCCCGGTTCAATGACAAAGCACCAAGCATTTTCTCAGCATTTTCAACTTTAGAATTGTCATTTGTCAAATCTACAACTTCCAAAGACGATGATGGCTGATGAACATCCATCACCTTCGTATCCAATTCCTCCATTGTAACAACCTCACGAGACCTATGCTCCTGCTTTTCATCTTCAATTGCCTCAACATCGTCTTCGTTCTTCAAATCTCCAGAAACATCTCCTTCAGTTTGCGAGTCTGAATCCAATTCAATAACATCCTTAGGGAACGACCGCAACGAACCAATTGCACGACTCTTCGCAACTTGGTAATTGTACGACAAGACATTCCCCACCTCGTCTAGTTCCGATAAATCACTATTTTTAGACTCCCAAAACCTATGGAAGGTCCTCGAGAGCCCAAATTTGAACAATCTACAAGGACCATGGACTTCTCGACGCAATTGCGAAGTTTCTTCAGGGTACCGAGAGAGTCTAGCCACAGTAGAGTTGGATGAAACAACCGGCCGATCCGAAGACATAGTAGAAAATTTAGGTTTCTTAGAGACGTGAAAATCCGGCGATCTCAGAGATGAATACGAACGATTAATACTGAAACACTCATCATCCCGCTTACGGTTGCTGGTTCGAGCGCCCATTAGTAAACAACAGAGATCGAAACCAAACCCCTAGGACATCGTGACTCATAAAACAAAATCCACATCAAATAAAATTCAGACAAAATAAAAAATAGGGTTTTAGCGAAGCCGGCAACGCAAAACCCTAAACGTCAAGGAATGGGTATGAACTGAAATTTAGCTATGGCGGCGAATTGAGGTTGAAAAGGTCGAGGGATTGAAGAGAAGGAGAAGTGGGAAAGGGAAAGTAGCATTGAAGAGAGTGAAATCGGAATCGGAATCGGAATCGGAAATGATTTGAGTTGTGGAAGAGGAGAATTTGGGGATTGGATTTGGAGAAGGAGAAAGTGACGTTTGAATCGAATGGAAAATCTTTGGGATTAGGAGAGGTTTTGTTTGTTTGATTTGTTTCTGTGTTTGGAAGAAAGGTTTTTAGACGACGGTCACTTCAGCTCATGCTTTTCACCATCTGTCCCTTTTCAATTAAACCCGGGTTTTTTTCTTCCAGCAAAAAAAAAAAACCAATTTCTCAATCTTCCTTCCATCAAATTTATTACGTCATCATTTACAAAATATATATATATATAAATAAACTATAAACTAACGCAAGTTTAGTTCATCTGACATTTGAGTAGTACAGTATAAATTATCATATATGTTGTTTGAATTCTTCTAATCCAAACTACATGTCATAATGTCAATTGAGTAGATACAAAGGGTCTTAAGAAAACAATTTTTATAAATCAATCAATTTATGTTTTTTTATTATCTTTGAAAGTTATTTGTGCATATGACTCTCACACATGGCTAGTCTACTTCAACTTCAAATGTTGGTTTAATTATAGTAAATTTCTCAAAGAAAAATTTGACTAAGAATCTAAATGAAAGTCTCATAAACGTTAATTTAATCTCTATGAATACCATCTCTATGAGTATAAATTGATTTTTTTTTTTTTTTTTTTTGCGAAATTGAACTTCCAACTTTATGAGACAGAGAAAAAGTGTGTTGTCGTTATTATTGTTAAATTTAGGAGTACCAAAAGAATGACTTATCAAACTATCAAATATAGAATGTTTAAATTATAAATTTAATTAACTAAAAACTAAATTGATTTTGAGAAATGGCTCAGATTTATATATTTGAATATACATAAAAATAGAAAAGTTTAAAAAACATACTTTGGATGCATCACGTGTTTGGACCACCTTTAGTTCATCTACTCAAACCATGGTGAAACAAAAACTATAAAATCTACAATTTCATAAAGGCATATACAAATGGAAGAATGAAAATGTTCATAACATACTTAAATCAATCATACCAACGTCAGTATAACTTATAAGATGTTAGAGGCTCGAAACTCACTAAGAAAATACGCAATTTAGTTCAAAAATATTTGCTTGAATAGACCGTTCTTGAACATTCATCCATAATCATCTCTGACAAACCAAGATTTCATGAATAAATGCTTCAAAATACATAAATCTTTTAG
>JBBPDJ010000021.1:4341756-4362685 GCA_037974625.1 Cucumis cinereus
AAAAAATGTTATCAATGAACATATATTGACATAAATTTAATGTCACTGAAAAGCAAACCGTGACACAAATAAACTGTCGTGAAAAATACATAAGTGACAGAAAATATCTAATTTCGGCCTCAATGATAACAATTTTTTTATGTCGAGGACAACGTTACAATGACACATTTAAAATGACACTAAAGATTAAATAATGACACAAAAAAATGTCACGGAAGGATAAACAACGACGTGTTTTCGTGGTGTCATTAAAAGTTCTATGTTGAGAGTGGATACAAGGACGCAGCAGTTTGCGTCACGAATAGTGTTCGTGACGTATTTTTCGCGTCGTTATAGTCCAGTTTTCTACTAGTGGCAGCAGGAACATGCAATGACCAAAGTGTTCGATTTATCGACGAACAAAAAACCCCCGATGAGTTGATGCATGCACGGGCATTCCTTTGGATAGTAACGTCGTTCGCATCATGAGCCAACTTGAGAAACTGCTCCGCTAACCATGGAAGGCTTAACCTCTGACCTTTCATTTCAGATGGCATTACTCCCAAAAAAATCCTCACAGACTTGTTTCCAGTTATATAATAATGAACCTGTAACAGGCTCCCCATTCAAAGGTAACCCTAACTGAACTGCCACATCCTGCAACGTGATTGTGCACTCTCCACATGGCATATGGAACGTATGTGTCTCGGGTCTCCAACGCTCCACCAAAGCAGTAACAAGGTGCCAATCTAGTTGGATAAATCCTATCTGCGACACTCCAAGAAATTCAGTAGCTTCTACATATGGCGCAATACGTGGATCAAATGGAATAGTACGCTGAGAAGTTGTCTCTCTCCTACGACAGCTCAAAACTACCGTAGAGAAAGTGTCCCACACCGATTGTGAACGGTGAGACACTTGTTGATACAATTGTGTAGGGTCAACGGGTCCAGGCTCCATAGTATCAAAATGACTAAAAAAAATTAAATTATAATAAATCATTCATAACAAATTAAACTAAAGATGACTAATAAATTAAATTAAATCATTACAAACAAATTAAATTAATAGTTAATTACAAACAAATGTACATAAAATTAATTCATTACATAAAAATATACAAATTGTAATATAGTAAATTAGACTACCCTATTACAAATTATTGTCTTGAAGAGGAAGCACCCGATGTACGTCTTGGACATGTACGCTTGTTATGTCCTTCTCCATTACATATTGTGCATCTAACTTTTTTCCTAGAATCTCTCCAATCCATTTCATTATGTATTCGAGTAGTTTTTGGTGTAGCGGCCTTCCTAAGCAAGTCTGCATTAGGCTGAACTTCCGTGAATGATAATTCTGACCAATAATCCGGATGTTGTATTGCTTGGAAGCGACCTTCATAACATCGTTTGAAGGTGGACAATTGATAGCATTCATAAATAAAAGAAAAATAATTCAAATGCATGTAATTACAAGCTGCAATTACATGTGAACATGGAATCTTAAATGATTGCCATTTGTTGCAAGAACACGTCCCTTCCTTCAAACTCAAAACTTGTTGGTGTTGGCCCTTGTATGGAGAAATCATACTCATTCCAGTCAGCACTTCAAATATTTGTGTGTCTCTATCAATTAAAGTGGCTGTATGTGCAGAAGCTCTTTTCTTCCACCGTTTCAGGTTTCTCATGCCATACTATGTATAGACATCTTTCCGATTGAGGACTTTGCTTATCTCATCTCTTCGACGTTCGAAATAAAGAATGGTCCGATAAAATGTTAACCGAACCAAGAAGTTATCGGTAACATTCTAGCACCTTTAAACACACCATTCATACATTCGGTTGCATTGCTTGTCATCTAGCCATATCGATACCCATTATCGTGTGACTGAGTCCATTTCTCTAACTCAATATCATCGAAATACTCAAGACACTCAGGGTTCAATTTTTTCAATTCTTTCATGCATCTTATGAATTTGCGTCTTTGGTGTTGATTACCTGCCTTAAACACCAAATCTTTCAATTGCTTAGATTTATATTTGGTATTGAAATTGCTAGCAACATGACGCAGACAGTATCGGTGGTATGCTCGAGGTTCACTCCATCCTACTTCCTCATTGTTAATTGCAGAAAGAATTCCTCAGTATCTATCAGAGATCAAACAAATACCATCTCGATCGGTAACGTTTTGACACAATGCCTGAAGAAACCATGACCAACTTGACGCATTTTCCCCTTCAACAATAGCAAAAGCAAGATAAAATATATGACCATTCGCATCAACGGATAAAGCAGTCAATATTTTTCCTTTATACTTTCCATACAAATGGGTTCCGTCGATCTGGATCAATGGCCTACAATATTTAAACCCTTTTATTGCAGGCCCAAATGACCATAAAACTCTTCCAAAAATAGTTGTACCTGGTACGTCAGATGGAAGAAAGAACCAATCGACTCGGGTTTGAGGATTGTAATGTACAACAGCACTTAACCAATATGGTAACTCGTTATACGATTTCTCCCAATCACCAAAAACTGCAATCAGCTCTTTTTTCTTTGCTTGCCACACACGTCTGTACTTGACATTATAGTCATACTGCTTTTTAATAATTTCTTGAAGTAATGGCCCAGTAACATTACGATCAACTCTAACCACATTTTGAATTTCAGTACTCATAAAGCTGGAATCAAGCTGTGAATGATCTTGGGTTAATTCAGAGTACAGACATGAGTGTTCCCCATTAAGCCTTGTAATCTCAAACATGTCGTGAGTGTTACGTCTACTTTCACGTAATCTCCACTTACAGCCCTCATTGGCCTTTTTACATCTCACGTACCAAATATTTTGATTGGACTCTACTACAACAATTTCATAGTGTTCTATCACACAATATTTTTTAACAGCTAATTGAAGATCTTCTTTGCTGTTAAATAACATTCCTTTTTTAATTAAGGTTGAATTATCTACAGGTGCGTTCCTAGCTTCTAATGTAGACCCTTGTTCACAAACAGAATCAGTAATGTCCCAGTCTATTTCCGTAAATATCTCAGATTGTATCGGTTCATTTTCATGTTCAGTAATTTCTTCATTTTCAAACAATTCATCAACTTCTACATCAATATCACCGTCCCCATCATTACCAGGTTCAATAATAACTAGATCTTCAGAACACATCGGCATTTTTAATCAACTGTTAAAGTTGAAAAAATATCAGCATTAGAAACTACTCCAATGAGAATTTCATAAACTACTTACTCATTAATTTATTTATTAATTTAAGGGTTAGGGATTTAGGGTTTAGGGTTTAGAGGTTAGGGATTAGAGATTAGGGTTTAGGGTTTAGAGGTTAGGGATTAGAGATTAGGGGGTTAGGGTTTAGGGTTTAGGGGTTAGGTTTTAGGTTATAGGGTTTAGGAAGTAGAGTTAGGTTTTATGTTTTAGGGTGTAGGGTTTAGGGTTAGGGGCTTTAAGGTTTATTTATTTTTTTTCTAAATTAATTAATTTATTTTCATAATTTATTTAAACACACATTCACCTTTAAAGACACACACCATTCATAATTTATTTATATATTTATTTGTTTATTTTAATGTTTTGTTTATTTATTTTCATATTTTCATATTTATTTATTTTCATATTTTATTTATTTATTTTCATAATTTATTTATATTCATATTTAATTACATGCATAATTACATGTTTATAATTACATGCATGCATCTATATTATTTATTTATATTTATATTCATATTTTAATATTTTCATAACTACATGCATTCATCTATATTAAATACAATAAATTAAAAAAAAAGAAGAATAAAACTACATGCATGCATAAAACACTACATGTATATTAAATACAATAATAAAAAAACTACATGCATAAAAAATTACATGCATATTAAATACAAGAATAAAACAAGACATGCATATTAAATACATAATAATTGCATTTATATTAAACTACATGCAAAATAATTGCATCAATGAAAAACACATATAAATGCATATTAAATACATAGTAATACAAAGATTAATATGCATATTAATAAGAATCAAAAAACATATACATACATATTAATAAGAATAAAAAACAAACAAAATATATTTATACCTTAGACGGCGACGATGGTGGGAGCGACAAATGACGGTAAATAAATTGTTCCTACAATAACATAAAAAATGTCAAAATTTAATATTAATATTTTGAAAATTAAAATACATAAAAAACAACCAAATAAGTTCATACCGTAAAAAATTAAACGGCGGCGGCGACTTAACGGCGGCGGCGGCTTAACGGCGACGGTAGTGACGACGGCGGCAGCGGTGGACGGTGGGGAAGGAAGGAAGAATGAATAAGATGAAAAATTATGGGAGTGGAGAAGATGAGGGTAAAAGAAGGTTGGGAAAGATTAAAGAAAAAGGAAATGGAGGCAGAAAGGCATGGGGGAAGAGGAATGCAGAAAGCCCTATTTCTAGGGTTTCTACGAGCGAAGTCGTGGACGGGGTCCACGACTCCCCTGACCTATCTGCAGGGGTGGCAGTTTGACCGTCCTTGCTGCCACACTTACAGACACATTAGGGGAGTCGTGGACGAATATTATTTAAAAAAAAAATTCGAAAATTGTAAATACAGCAGTACATATAGAGTGAGAAATATATACAATGGCAGTTTGTTATTATCCATTATTAAATTTAACATCCCAATTTTTTTTAGCAATTATCTTGTTAATTGTTGGTAGTTTTTAATTTGGAATGTTTGTTTTGGTGACAATTTAGTTTAATTTTTGGAGTTGTTATTTTGTTGTGGTTTTATTTATTTGTGAGTGGAGTGAGAGTTTTGGGTTTGTTGGAAGAAAGAGAAAAGAGGTTTTAATGAGGAGAGAGGAAAGTAAGTTTTAATGAGAGAGGAAATGAATTATTGATGAAGAAAGAGAAAAGGTGTGGAGATTTGGAAAAAGAAAATGGGGAAAAATAAATAATAATGATAATAAAATTTTATTGTTATAATAATAATAATAATAATTATTATTATTATTAATATTAATATTTATTTAAGGCAGATTTATTTGGTTGAATATTGTTGTTTAATAAACAATTTATCAAAATATAGTGATTTGCAAACAATTTAGGAAAATATAGTTGTTTTGCATCTCTCTTTGGCCGAGTGTCCAACACTAAACACTAAACCCTAAACCCTAAATTCTTTTTTTTTTATACAAGGCCGAGTGTTGAACACTTGACCTTTATGTTGTTTTTTTTTTTAATTTGCAATCAAATGGCCGAGTGTTGAACACTCAGCCATTAGACTTCTATTTTTTTTAATTACACACTTAACTTCTTTTTTTCTTTTTTCTTTTTTAAATTAGCCTTCTTTTTTTCTTTTTTCTTTTCAATTATTTAACGATTACACTCGGCCTAGTGTTGATCTAGTTATTTAACGATTACACACAATTTTTTTAATTATTTAACGATTACACTTGAGCTTTACTTTTTTTTTATTATTATTTGTTCATATGGCCTGGTGTTGCTCTCTTATTTTAAAAAAATTATTTAACGTTAATTGTAATTTTTAAAAATTATTCTTCAAATTATTTTTTAAAATTAACGCTATGAATTGTAATTATAATTTTTTTTATTAAATTGTAATTGTAATTTTTTAATGAATTGTAATTGTAATTTTTTTTAATTTCTTTAACACCATGAATTGTAATTGGATTTCTTTTTTTAACGAGTGGATCAACCATTTGAAAACAAAAGTAACTAATTATATTAATACAATAATTTCATAATTTCATTCATTGGAAAAGAAAAAAAAATTAGTTTGTCCCACAACTCGGACGTCGTCAATTTTGAGCTGGTTGTTGTCGTCGACTCTGAACTCTCTGACGATCTATTCCCTCCTTATTTTTTGGTTGTTGTTGGTCCTCCAATTGATTAGGTACCTCTGTAGGCGATTCATAATATAAATATTCGTTATGCTCTCCGCGGCCGCGCCTCTGTCTATACATGTAGAAGATGTTTGGGAGGTCCTTATATCATAATATTCTCGTCCAAAGTTTTATGACGATGGACCTGCCTCTGAATTGTAATATCCAGATCTAAAGTTTGATGTTTGACCAGCCCCTGAATCAGAATATGTTGTACCAAAGGCTGGCATCATCATCAATGGACTAACATGATCAGTTTGGTTTTGTGCAGGAGGAACTTCATCCAACTCAGGCTTTTCCACTTCAGCACATCTCCTTTGGCCTGGAGCAGGTACAATGGGTACATCATACATATAATGTATGTTGTTCATGTACTGCACATTATCATGGGATATACTACAGACCTCTTGTGAATCATTTGCCACTTCATTAAATCTAATCATTCATGACAACTCTGTATGGTTCCCAAACAATCTTAAACATATCATATTATATTACAACAAACAATACGGAACATAACATTTAAAACAAATTATATGGAACATAACAGTCATACACAACATTCACGTACCTGATCGGGTTGTAGAAGATCAAACATGTATCAATACTGCGACACTACATGTGTCGCAAACCTAGTGACTTGAAATTGATCTCTCCATCTGCATTGATCAATTAATATTTAGATTTCATACTAAGTATAAGTAATCGTATAAAAACTATGGAGTAATATAAAATTAAATTTAAACAACGTACCTCGAACCGTATGCTCTTCCAACTAGTTGATGTTCATTAACTTGTCGGAGCTGCGGATTCAATATTGAGAATCTTTCGCAAGCCCATATTTGTAAGAGTATTAATGGTCTCACAATTTCACGAACACCTTGTCTAGATGCTTTGTATAGCTGTCTATACAGTCATGCCAAACATGCTCCACCCCATGAATATCGGCCCGTCGCTTGGAGATCAATCAACAGCGGCAGGAACATTAAGTGCACAAATCGGGTAAACTTATCCGAAAACATACTTCCACCCATCAACTGTAATATGAACGCACGGGTGTACCTTATAATGTTTTCCTCATTCGCATCGTCATCTAACCCACGAAATTGTGACCCCAGCCACGTTAAACTTAGTCTTGAGCCTCTAATCTGTTCAGGTTATGAGGTCACACCGAGTAACATCTAACATGCTCACCATCAACAGGTAATCCCAGCAACCTTTCCACGTCTTGCAATGTTACTGTGCACTCGCCAGTCGACATATGAAATGTATGTGTTTCTGACCTCCATCGCTCAACCAGTGCAATAATTAGATGTCAATCTAATTGAATGAATCCCAATCTGACAATCCCACAAAATTCGGAGGCACGAAGCAGTGGAAGTATGTTACGGTGGAGTGGTATAGTACAATACACTAAACTGTAACTTATCATAATCCTAAATTAACAAAAAAAAAAAAATCATCTAATCCTAAATTCAACCATTATCCTAAAATTAAACTTTAATCCATTTTTATTCCTAAATTATTAAAGTTATAAAAAAATCAAACTTAAATTCTAAAATTTCATAAATTAAACCTTAATCCTGAATTAAACTAAATTAAACTAAACTAAACCGTAACTAATCGTAATCTTAAATTAACAAAAAAAAAAAATCTTCTAATCCTAAATTCAACCATTATCCTAAAATTAAACTTTAATCCATTTTTATTCCTAAACTATTAAACTTATAAAAAAATCAAACTCAAATCCTAAAATTTCATAAATTAAACCTTAATCCAAAATTAAACTAAACTAAACCATAACTAATCGTAATCCTAAATTAACAAAAAAAAAAAAAAAACTTCTAATTCTAAATTAACCTTTATCCTAAATGTAAACTCTAATTTATTTTTATTCCTAAATTATTAAAACTATAAAAAAATCAAACTCAAATTCTAAAATTTCCTAAATTAAACATTAATCCTAAATTAAACTAAATTAAACCGTAATTAATCGTAATTCTAAATTAAACCCTTATCCTAAAATTAAACTTTAATGCTAAAATTAAACCATCATTCTAAAATTAAACCATAATCCTAAATATTTTAAAAAACATAAACTATAAAAATTAAACTTAGATCCTTTAAACACAAATTAATCATAAAATGGACACAAATCAAAAAATTAACAAAATTTAACAATATAATTACAAATTAAACCAAAAGAAATTTTAACTTACCTCTTTTGAATTAAAATGGGAACAAAATCTACAAAATAATAATTATTAGATATAATATAAGAAGAGATGTTAAGTTAAATGTATAATATTTTAAAAAAATATAATACAAACATGTGAAGGATTTTTGAAGTAGAGTGAAACTTTTGAGGAGTAAAATTTTTGTTCGGGTGATTTTGAAGTAGAGTGATTTTTTAGGAGAGAAAAAATGGCCTTGGGTGATTTTGAAGTAGAGTGATTTTTTAGGAGTAATTTTGAGGTGGGGTTGTGTGGGAAGGATAGAGGATTTAAAGGAACGAGGTGAGTGTTGAAAACTCGCCCTTTGCACTATTCATTAATGAAAAAAAAAGTATAAAAATGGGTTTTTTTCCTCTTCTGCCCGACAGGTTTTCTTCCTCTTTTGCCCAACAAGACAAGACAACAATGGTCGATCAAAGACGCGATTGGGGTAGCCAGACTGGAGTGCTTAGGGGTCTCGGGTTGCTGCACAACTAGTCTTGTCGTCGGCTAGGACACCTGCAGGCACGGGTTGAAGGGTTGAAGCGTAGGTAGAGGTCGTAGGCGAAGTGGTTGGACATGGGCGAATGTTCAACACTTGCCCACGGTTTCTCTCTGCTAAAGGAACACTCGCCCTTCCCCTTCTAAAATATCACCTTCCTCTCCGTTCACTTTTGACTTCAATCTTCCCAGTACCCCTCTGTTTACCATATCATTTACTACACCATCTTCATCTCTACCATATCACCATTTTCATCCTTACCCCTGTTTACCATATCCTTTTCAATTTTTGTTCTTTGTTCTGTGTTCTCAGATGGGCAAGGGTTGAACCTCGCCCTTTTCAATCTTTGTTCCTTTCTTCTTTGTTCTCAGATGCGCGATGGTGGTTCAACCTTTTCAATATTTGTTCCTTTTCAATTTTTGTTTTTCGTTCTCAAATGGGCGAGGGTTGGCGAGGGTTCAACCCTCGCCCTTTTCAATTTTTGTTCTTTGTCCTCAAATGGGCGAGGGTTGAACCCTCGCCCTTCTCTCCACACCAAAACAACCACATTTTAATAAAATGTTTCAAAACTACCGTATTTTTCTAAAATCTTTACAAACTAACAATATTTTAGTAAATGGTCCTTTAAGGTATCTCGAGCCACGTGCATCTTCTTAATCTTCCCCCAATTTTTTCAACCCTAGCCGCTATCCCCTTCATCTCCGCCGTGAACCGTCGCCTCTCTCTGTCTCTTCTCCGTCAAGCGCCACTCGAACTAAGGAAAAAGGGGAGAAATTATTAATTAAAAGTTCTATGTGTTCAGGGTCAATTGAAGGCTACTTCGAGCTAAGGAAATTTCTGTAATTTGAGGTAAGAGATACTTCTACTGAATCCACGCCTTTGACGAATAAGCTGTGGAAGATGGTTGGTTTGCTTAAGTTGTGGCGTTAACATTGGGTTCTTGTATAGCTTTTTGTGTGGATTATGCATGACATGTCGTTCTATTGAATTGAGTTAAACGGTTGTTGTGATCACTATGTTTATTGTATTGTTTTTGTTGGATATGGTGTTCGTTAACTTTATCTAATAACTTCGTGTACTCTGTGGTGGGACGGATTGAGAATCCTGTGTGGCGATGTCACGAGGATCGGTTAACAAGCCTGTGTGGCGTATTGTTCCAATAGGGTCGATTGACAAGCCTGTGTGACGTATTGTTCTGATAGTGTCGGTTAACAAGCCTGTGTGGCGTATTGTTCCAATAGGATCGGTTGACAAGCCTGTGTGACGTATTGTTCTGATAGGGTCGGTTAACAAGCCTGTGTGGCATATTGCTACGACATGACTGCTTTTGCATGTGGTCCCCACCAGTTTGCTAGAACGACCCTGTCATTGGGCTGTATGGGCGTTCCTACCAAACCAATTGACTGTGTGTTGTAAAGTACAAGTTAATAGAGAGAGTTAATGGTCACCTAGTGGGATCAGTAGTGGGTCTTTTACTGGGTATATTTTTATACTCATTCTTTCCTTGTTGTGTTTTAGGCAAAGGAAAGAAGGGATCAGCGAGGAACAAGAAGAACCAGTGACCATACCGGAGTGGACCATGAGACCTTTTGCTTTCGCATTCTGTTTATTCTGGCGCCTTTATTGTTTGTCTGTTTTATTTCACTCGTCGTAATTATTTGCTTTAGAAAACTATTTTAGGGATCCCGTTTAGATACTTTGCTTCTTAGTATTTTGGTTAAGTATTTGTTTTGATAATCTTTTTAAATGATTATTATGATTAAATAAAAGTATTTGTTTTGTTTTATTTCTGTCTTTCAAACTTTATTTTACTGGTTTTAATTAAGTAACGGTCCGTTTCAGTTTGGGAATTCGGGGAGTTACATTAAAGTTTTAGGTTATTCTGTAAATTAAAATATTGATAAGTATGTATTGTCATTAAGGTGTTATATATATACAAATGTAATATGTATTGATGTCACTTGGGGTGTCACGGTCTGGTTCGGTTCAATTTTGGAGTGAACCCTGAACCGAACCAAATCACTCGGTTCTTTGTTATTATAAATCGAAGGGAACCAAATATTTTTAGTTTTGGTTTGAGAACCGAACCAGCCTAGTTCAGTCCAAGCCGGTTCGGTTCGGTTATAACTGAGATTTTTTTTTTTTACTTATAAGGCTACAACTTTATACCTAAACCATATCATAATTTCATACAAATCCCAATATAAGTTCAAAAAATTTATTCATAAATCACAATTAAAATGTCATCCAAATCTCAATAAATGTTTATCTAAAATGTCAAGAAATGCTCATCCAAAATCTCAATAAAACTATAAAATATTTCTTTCAAAGTCTCATTCAAAATTCATATAAATTTCAATGTCCCAATAATAGTTCAAAAACAAAATATAATTCATCAAAATAAATTACAAAGTCCTAATAATAGTTCAAACACAAAATACAATCCATCCATATAAATTCCATAAGTCCTAATAATAATTCACACACAAAATATAATCCATCCATAATCCATATAAATTCTATAAGTCCTAATAATAGTTCAAACACAAATACAATCATTCCATATAAATTCCAAAGTCCTACTAATTGATAATTCTTTTTTGCCAATTCCAATTATCATCCATAAGTGTGTTGTGAGAACCATATAACTAACGTTTTGAATTGAGGTCCATGTGTCCGTTGTCAAACTAACCTTCAAACCTTTCCTTCCATTAAATTCTTTCAACTTTTTTTTTCATTCATATAAAGTTGAAGGCAATCTCTAGCCGCTGTCCATCGCGATGGAAGAACAAATTTTGGTTGCAAAGGAGCAGAATATTCTCAAAATCCTTCGGACTCAACCATCCTAAATGGCATCTCTTCAACAATGATGAATTTTGTTAGTGTAACCTACATTTCTTATCACTAAAGGTGGAGGCAACCAAATTATAATTTCTTTCCTTAATTGTTTTTTCAAAACACAACAATTTTTGTTTAGCCTCAATAATTCTCCCTGGATATTTTTTACACTTAGAACAAATATGTTTTAACAAATTTGTAGTACCATTCTTCTGAGTATCACAAGCATAGGTAACACCACAATAATTACACTTTGCTCTAGGAAAATTAGACTTATCTTCCATTTCAATTTTCGTAAAATGTTCCCACGCACTTGAGGTCTTACTTGTGCTACTGGTACTTTCCTTATTCTTTACTCACAGTTTTGATTTCAATAGACGGTGAGTTGGAGGGTGACTTTCTCTTCTCTATTCTAATTCGATTTTCAGTCAAACTCTATAAAAAAACATGAAAAAACTATGTAAATAATTTTATTTATACTATGTGAGAAATAAAAACTACATACTTAACAAAGAGAGAAAGCTTACAATGCATTGACGATGGAGAATGCGTCGACGGTGGAGAATGTCACGGTGGAGTTGGGCGTTAGTTGTAAGGTTTTGAGTCTTTGACGTGTAGAATCAAGATGGAGAATGTCGATCGTTAGGGTTTTGCATGGAGACAGATTGTCGAATAGGGTTTTGGGTGGCGACAGATTGTCGAAACCAGGGTTTTGCGTGGAGACAGAGATTGTCGAATGGGATTTCGATTCGCATTGAGCAGATTGCCGAATGGAGTTTCACATGGAGACAAATTGCCCAGGAAAGTGTCGTGCGTGGAAGCGGTGGGAGCCAAGGGTTATTTCAAAATATTAAAATAATTATAACTTTATTGGAATTTAGGGTTATGTTCAATGGGCTGAGGCTTGGTAGATTTAAAAAAGAAGTGGGTTGTGGTTTATTGATGAGAAATATTATTTAGCAATATATATATATATATATGTATTTAGGTCGGTTCGGTTCAATTTTTTACGGTTCCAAAACTGTCGAAAATCGAACCGAACCACTCGGTTCCGTCATCCTCTAAACCACTGGCCTTATTTTTTGAAGAAAAATCGATCCAAACTGGTAGATTCGGCACGGTTAGGTTTGATTCGTCGGTTTTTGTCAGTTTTTGCACACCCCTAGATGTCACAACTATAATGAAATTGTTAGTATTGCTTTTTTAAAACTATGATATTTGGTTTAAACTACAAAATTTATGTCATTTAAAAATCTTAGTTATTATGTGGAATGTCTAAGCTTTGCTTCAACAAATTAAATTGAATTTGAATTAAATCAGATAGATGGACTGAATTATATATACAATTAGAGTTTGTTAACGTCAATTATTAAAAAAAATCACATTTATATATACCTTCAGTTTATATAACATGTATTCATAACACAACTTTAATATAGCTGCTAGGTTTTCTTTCTTACAAACTTTAGATTGAGTTTAGTATATTGTTTTAAAAAATATAATGTTTTTGTCCTTTGAAAATCTTATTTTTATTATATGGAATAAGATGGATGGCAAAAAAACAAAGTGATTGGTAGCCAAGAACTTAATTGTGAGAGCTTCAAGATAATGTAATCTAAGCGAATAGTCAATTATTATTGAAACACAATTATTGCAGGAAGTTGTAAATTTACTTTGAAAGGTATGTATGATAGATTTACATTGTATATTATTAATACTCATATGAGTCTAAATTTTATATACTAAGGCGTGATTAATGTATATTGTGTCTATATAGGTGAAAAGGGAAAAAACTGAACAATTTTATGATATGATCATAATATAATTTGTATTGACATGGTATGTCTATTTTTAAAGTTATAACCTTCAATTTTTGTTTGTTATTATTTGTTTTTACCGATGTGTATTGCTTGAAGGTAAAGGACCATTTGCAAAAGGTAAAACAAACACAAAAAAGGATTCAAAATATAAGAAAAAGCGGATGTCAAACTCTTTTGCCGTCAATAAATAATGTGATCTCTCCATTAACGTCAAAGTTCGGATCAACATAAGAGAAGAAAAAATAAGTGAAAAAACTAAAGAGATAGTTTTACATTGTATAAAAAGGTAGGTATGATAGATTTACATTGTATATTATTAATACTTGGTGTGATTAATGTATATTGTGTCTATATGGATGAAAAAGAAAAGAACTGAACAATTTTATAGATATGATCGTAACACACAGTTTATAATGACACGATATGTCTATTTTTAAAGTTATAATCTTCAAATTTTTATGACACGGTGTTGCAGCCTTCAATTGCACTAGAAGCCACTTCCACGATTAATCATTTTCTGAATCTACAATTACATGATCCAATGGAAATATCTGGTCATTGGCATCTACTGTACATGTTGTCAATAAAGTGCCTACATACTTGTTCCTCAAAAAGGTGTCATCAACAAAAATAATTGGCCGACAATGCTTCCATTAAGAAATAGAAGCATATAGAGCCTTAAAAAAGTATAGAAGTCTTCCTTCATCTTCAAGTTTGTACTTGTAAAAGAACCTGTAGAATGATCATATACTATTAATAAATAATACAAATATGTGTTTGTGTGTGAATATATATAATATACATTATTAGAAATATAAATACCTGAATTTTTAATCTTCAAGGTGTGAGCAAATGATAGGATTTTAGAGTAAGCATCTCTAGGTGATTCTCTAATTTCAGTTAGGATTGCTTCCTTAGCACGCCATGCTTTCTGATAACTTATTTTGATGTCGTGTTCTGAAGGAATATATGGCATAATTTCTTTTGAGGTTTTCAGTTCTAAACAAGTAATGTTCATATTGCTCATGATACATTATTTAATAACAAACGATGTTACTTGTCTATGATCATTCAGTACAACATCAAAAGAGTATGTATGATCATTACTAATCATCTTCACAACCCATGTTTGACTTCTATCATCACCATATTGCACAACACGAATAACCCATTTGTAATTCTTAACACGTCTAACATAGAATACGCCAGGGTTTGATTTTATAGATTTGAATTGAAAATTATCTCTCAATGCAATTGAACGCAAAACATTCTTTAAATTGGTCTTGCCACTAAACATATGATTTATATTTATTTTAAAATCCTCCTTAATTTTGGCAACTTAAATATCGTTATGAAATTTACCTAGTGGTGGTAAATTATCTAAAACAACAACATTCATATCATCCACGACAACCGATTGAATGCTCCTAGAATCAACTATTAATGAATAACCACTTGGTGGACCATTTGATACCATGTTGAAAAACCAAGTAACGTTCATGTCGTCTAATAATTTAATACCCTTTCCAATAAGACAATGGGTATCTACACTATAAAATACTTCAGGGTAATCGTAACTACCTGACATTCCAAGTACTTTTAAAATACTATAAATTAAATTCATAAACATCATTCCCATTTGTATCATTAACTCTGATACCTTGTAATTAACAAAGTTCTCACGTTCATTCAAATTGCCACCATATAGTATGCAAATAGTCATAATGTGAATACCTGATATATATTTGTAAATACACATTAAGTGCATATGTATTTATCAAAATCATATGTTGTTTTTTAGGAAACAATACACAACCCTTTTCACCTATATTGTAGAAAAAAATTTGGGCCTTAAAAATTCAAAAGAACTTAGCCATATACTTGCTAAAATGGCACAATCTTCATTTTGTGGTAGTTGGCATGAATGGATATTAAACAGCCACGTAGCTCATTTTCTCAAGTGGTAAGATTTATATCTTTCCTTTTTATCCTTTCATTTTGTCATTTCTCTGCACAAATAATTTCATTTCTCTCTAACATTTTCTTCTTTGTTGTTCTTCATTTCTTGTGTAATTTCTTTGTGTCGGTTTCAATAGCAAATATTTTTAGAATCAAGCATGCAAAATGATAATCTTGAAGAGAAGAAGATCTACACATTAATTATAGTGGTTCGGTAATCAACTACATCCACTCCAAGGTATGAATTTCTTTATTTCGTTAGGAACCTTTCAAAATGCATTTCATATAATTTTTCTCATCCACTTTGAATATGTTGAACTTTAGATCTTATACACAGAGAAGAGGTAGGAGTTACAAATTTGTTAGACTTTATAACAAAAAAATGGTTTATTCTTGCAACAAATTTGTAACTATTTTCTGTTACTTTGATGATGGTGATTAACACAAGAAACTATCAAGATGATTTCTTCAAAGGTAATTTCAGCTCACATTTTATTCTAACAAAATCTTCACCTTGAGCTAAATTAACTCAATAACTTGTTTTGATTTCTTTTTCAGATTCATTCATCAGCTAGACAATTTAATATCTTTAGTAAACCTAGGCAATATTCAAGCTTGGATCGTGTCACTGCCTTTATCAAAAAATCAGATAAGTTCTCCTCTGTCTTCACTTTCTCTATTTTAATTTCTCCTTTCTCTACCTCATCTCTGATAAAATGTAAACGTATGTCTACATGTTTTGTTGTAATGGAATTGAGAATTTTTTTGTTAAATGTATGGCACTCTGATTATCACAATGTATGCTCATTTTAACTTGCTTGACACCAAAATCAGTTAGCAATTCTTGTAGTCACTTAGCTTCTTTTACAGCTATTGCAAATGCAATAAATTCTGTTTCTATGGTAGATAGGACTACAATAGATTGTAGATTTGATTTTCAGTTTATTGTATTTCCCACAAATTGAAAACATACCCTATTAGAGACCTTCACTTAGTCATATCACCAACAAAGTCTAAGTCTGAGAAGTCTATTAGATTTAGACTACTTGAGTCAGGGTGTTTATATAGACGTCCTTTCCTTTGGGTGCCAACTAGGTATCTCAATACCCATTTAGTAGCTTTCCAATGAGTCTTCCCTGGATTTTTCATCATTAGATACATTAGACTGCCTGTGGCACTGGAATAGGGTACTTTCTCCATCAGTTTCTTCTGTTTTTTAGTATTATGAGAGTCTTGAGTTGAGAGTTTAAAGTGTTGAGCTAGGGGACGCATACAGCCTTGACATTGGCCATGTTGAACCTTTTTAGGACTTTAGAAGCATAACATGATTGACATAGAAACAATTCTCCTTTGCTTCTATTTCTATAGATCTCCATCCCTAGGATTTTCCTTGCAGCCCCTAGGTCTTTCATGTCAAATTCCTTGCTCATTTGAGCTTTAATTTCATTTAATTCAGACATGTTACTTTCAACCAATAGCATATCATTACATATAAAGATACACTTATCCCTTGTTAGGACATTCTTTTATGTAGACACAAGAATCATAGTTGCTTCTTCTGAACTTTAGCTTAGAAATTAACTCATAAAACTTCTTCTACCAGCATCTAGGAGACTGTTTAAGCCCATGTAGAAACTTTTTCACCAAACAAACTAGATCTTCTGACCCTTTCTTCTTCTAACTTTCAGGTGAGACATGTAAATAGTTTTTTCTAACTTCCCATGTAGGAAGGTTGTCATCTAGTTGTTCTAGCTCTAAGTTTCTACAAACTACAATAGCTAGAAGCACTCTAATAGAAGTATGCTTCACCACAGGGGAAAATATGTAATTGTAGTCTAACCCTTCTCTTTGAGTGTCCCTCTAGCTACTAGTCTAGCCTTGTATTTAAGGCCACCTTCTTTTGCTTTTCCCAACTTTTTAAAGATCCATTTGCAAGGCACAACTTGTTGTTTAGGTGATAGAGTAGTCAAAGTCCATGTGTCATTCTTGTATAAAGAATCCTTCTCACTGTTCATTGCTTTCACCCACAGTTTACATTTTTCACTATTGACTGCCTCTTCATAGCTTTAAGGTTCATCATCATTTAAGTCATCACAAAGGTTAGCAAAAGCAACACAATCATCTTCTCTATACCTTTGTGATGACCTTCTTTCTCTTGTTAAGAAATACTCAGCAAGGTTCTTGGTTGGGTATCTTAATGTGTTTCAGTAGAATAAACATTTTCGACCTTAAATGTAACGCTCCGGGTTTTCAACCTTAACCCAAGGTCATTACTTAAGTAAAAATCATTGAAATCCATTTTAGAAGACATAAGCAAAACAAAACAAAAACTTTAACTTAATCCATATTAAATAGTAAAGGGTTTCCAAAACGTTTAATCAAACAAACAAATAGAAAAGATAAGAAAATAACCTAGACGGGATCCCTAAAATAGTCTTCTTAACAAAAAATCATTACGTAAAAATAAAACCAACAAAAAGTTTACTCTCTAAGATAACAAATTCCAAATAACCATAAGCGAAAGCAAATAGGTCTCCTGGTCCCTCCTGATATGGTCACTGACACTACTTGTCTCTCGTCGGTCCATTCTTACCTTTGCCTGAAATAAAACATAGAAATGATGAGTATAAAATACCCAATAAGGAGAACCACTACAGACTCCACTGGGTGACCGTTAACTTTCCCTAATGGCTTGTACTTTACGACACACAGATGGGTGGTTGAGTACTGACAAATATGTCGGAACAGGCCTCGTACAGACCCCCTTCACGACCCTGTCAAAGCAAATCGCCACATGGGCTTGCCCTCAGAACGAACGTCGGAACAGGCCTCGTACAGACCCCCTTCATGACCTTCAGTGACGATACGCCACACAGGCTGGTCGACAATACGCCACACAGACTGATCACTGGCTAGTCAGAATCAAGTGACCGTACGACTTAAATATTGACCTATCATTTCCCACCAAGTACAAAATCATTAGGTAAGTTAACTGAAATTGTATCCAATTAAATCCAGTACAAGCATTGTGATCACAATAACCAAACATATCTCATGCAGCAGATAACACAAGTAAACGGTAAAACAAATCATGCATAATCCATACAGATTTATAAACCAGATAAACCCAAAGCCAACGCGCTAAAGCAGGCACATAAATCATCTTACACACCTTATACGCCAAAGGCGTAGATGCGGTAGAAAAAATCCTTACCTCAAATTACGGAGTTTTTCTTACTCGAACTAGCCTCCAAATGACCCAACAAGGATGAACTAAGTTGGTCGTATCACAACAACTTCAATTAAACCTTCAAGTTGATCCTTCATTAATAAAGACACCAAAATAATTCAAGTAATTTCCTTAATTAAAACCCAACTGGCACTTTAAAACTCAACTTGGTTTCTTACCAAGTCTTACCAACAAACCCACAAAGTGCAGTGGCAGCAGAGACGGAAAACGACAGAACACGACTCGACTTGGCTTGGCGGCTCGGCTAGGCTTGGTGGCTTGGCTCGGCTTGGCAGCTCGGCTCGCAGATCTGGCACGCACGGAAAGAACAAGTTCGTGGGAAGCAAATCTGGTTCGGCCTCGGCTTGTGGATTTGGGCTCGAACGGGATGACTTTGGCGCAGCGCGGGACAGAAGGCGGTGTTTGCTTCGCAGATCTGATAGCGGACGACCGGCTTGGGCGACTATGCGCTGCACAGAAGGTGAAGCGAAGCTGGGCGGCGGCGGCTATGGAGGATAAGAGAGAGGCGGCTAGGGTTTTTCCAAGAAAGAAGATGGAAAAAATGATGGTTGCACGGATACCAATGCTCATTACATAAATAGCAATAATAATATTATTATTATTATTACTTTTATTATTATTATTATCTTTCTTCCTTTTCCTTTTCTAAATTTCCAAAATTCTCTCTTTTAAATAAAATCTTTCTCCAACAACAATTAAATCAAAACTAACCAAAAATAATTTGCACACTTTAATTCCAAAATTAAACTCATTATAAACATCCCAAATTAAAATTTAACCAACCAAAAGTAAGTTAATTGATAAATAAAAATTTACAAATTACCTTTTAATTTGGGGTGTTACAGTCTTCCCTCCTTAAGAAGCTTTCGTCCTCGAAAGCTCTAATCCTCGAACAACTCTAGGTATCAAGATCTCATGTCATCCTTCCGCTCCCACGTGGCTACTTCCACATGCTGATTCCGCCATAAAACCTTTGCCACTGCAATGCTCTTGCTGCGCAAAATCTTCACCTCTCTTGCCAGAATCTCCACTGGTTGCTCCTCATAGCTCAAATTCTTATTAAGCTCCAGGGGCTCATAATCGATGATATGCGATGGTTCAACCACATACTTCCTCAACATCGAAACATGGAAAACGTCATGAACTGCAAAGAGAGATGGTGGTAACGCTAACCGGTATGCCACAGAACCAAATCTCTCAAGAATCTCAAAAGGCCCAATAAAGCGGGGACTCAACTTTCCCTTCTTTGCAAATCTCAAAACACCCCTCATAGGTGCCACCTTCAAGAACACCTTATCTCCCACCTCGAATTCCAGATCTTTCCGTCTCGCATCTGCATAACTTTTCTGTCTACTCTGAGGTGTCTTCATGCAGGCTCTAATTTGCTGAATAACTTCATTAGTGGACTGCAACAACTCAGGACCAACCAACCTCATTCCAGCACACAGGAGACTTACAACACTTACCATACAAGGCTTCAAATGGCGCCATGCCAATGGTAGCCTGATAACTGTTGTTGTAAGCAAACTCCATCAAATGAAGGTAAGAATCCCAACTCCCAGAAAACTCTAGAACGATGGCTCTTAGCATATCCTCCAGTGTCTGGTTCAAACGCTGAATTTGACCATCTGTCTGTGGGTGAAAAGCTGTACTGAAATCCAACCGGGTACCTAAGGCATTCTGGAGACCTTTCCAGAAATTAGAGGTGAAACATGCATTCCTATCTGAAACAATCGACACAGTAACCCCGTGCAACTTCACCACCTACTTCAAATACAACTGATCCCACCTATTTGTTGAGTACGTAGACTTACCTGGAACAAAGTGTGCTGACTTGGTGAGTCTATCCACGATAACCCAGATTACAGTGTGGCCCTTCAGGGTCTTAGGCAACCCTGTGACGAAATACATCGATATGTTCTCCCACTTCCACTCTGGAACTCCAAGAGGCTGTAACAAACCCGCTGGCTTCTGTCTTGGTGCTTTCACCTGCTGACACACCAGACATTTGCTAACAAAGTTCTGATACATCTTGGTACTGCCAGGATGCATAGAAAAATAAGAGTTATGAGCTTCAGACAACAAGTCCCTCTTAACCTCACTGTCTATAGGAACACATAAACGTTTCTCAAACAGAAGACCATCATCAGAAGATACAGAAAAACCCTAAGCTTGCCCTACCTCTGCTAGGTGGCGCTTCAAACTCAGATACTAGTCACTACCTTGAGCCTCAATAATCCTCTGTCTTAACGTCGGTTGCACCGTCAACTGTGCCAACTATGAGGTTACCTCCCCCACTGCAACTGCAATCTCGACTCACTCAAAATCCTGGTGCAACTGAGTTTGCCTGGTATTAAGAGTTGTTGAATGGGCTACCTTTCTGCTCAAGGCATCAGCTACCACATTAGCCTTACCTGGATGGTATAAGATCTCACAAT
>JBBPDJ010000021.1:4362785-4424837 GCA_037974625.1 Cucumis cinereus
GAATTTGTGTATGTTACTTTATAAGTCATTTTGATATGAATGCATTTGTATGAATTTCTTGTTTAAATCACTTATTAGCAAAAAGTTATTAATTTTTTTAATTGAGATCACTTGGTTAAAAATTTTCATTAATTTGTAAAAACCCCATTCACCCCCCTCTAGGGTTACCATATCAATCCTACAGACGACTTCCATGACCTCTAGCTGTTGTTACACATCCCTGTTTTCAAGAATTATTATCCCTTCTCTTGAACATTTCTTTGTTGTGTGGTACATTTTATGGTTTAAAGTTAGCAAGAATGCTGCTAATGAACACATTGTAGATGAACTGTTTGATAAAATGACGATGAGAAAGTTCAGTTTGTATAGCTTCACCTGCCTTCATACACGTTTCCCTTTCATTTATAATACCCATGATCAAAGTTGATATCTCTTTACTTAGTTATCTCTTTCATTTTATTATTCGACTTTGTGGGTAGAAATCTGCAGAAAATTAATCATGATATGAAATCTTTCGCAATAAATGTATAATGTTGCAGTAGATGGATTAATTAAATTTTTACCTCCATCCTGAAATATAAATCTCTAAGATAGATTGAATCACCAATTCAGCTAGTTCAGTTTGAAGTTTGAAGATCTTTTCTCCTTTCTCATAGCTACTCCCAAATACAGTTCGAGAAATTACATCAACAACCATATTTTGTATGTAAGACATTACATCTAACTCACAAGATCCCTCTATTGAGACCATGCTTTCTCATTTACTAATCATCTCGTTGCAACTGTGATAGAATGCTAGTACCATATCCTAGCAGCCGATGTGAAGGTATGTGTGACCACTGATTATATTTCAACAGATTTTACAAAAAAGCATGATGTAATGTTCTTGAAATTATATATATCCTTTTATAATGTTTCATGTTTCATGTTTCATATGAACTACGACAAAATAAACAAGACTTTAAATGTGAAATGTAATTTTAATTAAATCACATTAGAAACAAAATTATGTACAATTTTGTAAGTCATTTTACCTCTATAGATACCGTATTTTGTCTGACTTATTTTTTATTTTTTATTATTTTTATTTTATTAACGTATGTTTCCAATTCTCATATTTTTATAATGTTTTACTTTAATATTCCCCTAACAATAGAGAAGAAAACTTAAATTTATTTAATTGAAGATATTTAATAATAAAAAAAGAGTTTAATTAATTTCTCATTTTTTTTCTCTCTCCACACTCTCTATCTCACGTATTCTCCCTAGTTTTTCTCTAACTACCTTATCTCTCACACCCTCTCTCCACAACTTCTCCCACTATCCCCTCAAGCCCACGTTTTCTTCCTCCCACAACAAATTGTTTTTTTCCAGAACGCTCCCAATATAGTTCTCTGATAACAATTTTTTTTTCTCCTTCCATTTGGGGGAGACACATAAGAACGAATCTCACTCATAAGAAAAAGAGGAGATTTTTTCCTTTCTTACTTTCACAGAGGTAAAGGGAGGAAAGATAATTTTCCTTTTCCTCTAATTTTACTGTTATTCATTTTTTTTTCCGTCTTCATCCAACCTCCTTAATTTCATCACTTTACTCTATTAGGAAAATTGGGTGAATTTTTTTTAATTTTTTTTCTTCTCTTTCCTTTTAATATGTTTTATTTGGATAAAATCTTCTATTTTCTTCTGCCCAAATCACCTTCAATTTTTTTTTTAAAATAAAATCTTCCATTCAAAATTTGTCTCTTTCATTAAAATCCCCCCAATTTTTAAAATAAAAAAAAACAAATTATCCATATTTGGGTTATTTGAAATTATTTGATTATTTTTTTATCATAGAAGGTATTTTATTTTTTTACCATAAGTTTCAATAGCAGTATTTATTTTGTTCTCTACCTTTGTAACTCTCTTAACATTGTTATTTGTTTCACATATTAATAACACATGTTATATCAAGGGCATGAATTAATTCAGTAAATTAATAGAGTAGTATTCTAAGTTCCATAAATACGAATCGAAATTAATAGTGCTTACATGAAAATTCTCCCAATTGATAAATTATTTTTTTTAGCAAATAACATTTGGGTTTTATTGTTAAAAATTATTTATGAAACTCATCTAATTTAAAATTCTAACTTTGAAATCATTTTTATAAAATAAAAATTTTGAATTTCAAAAGTATCAGTAATAATTATTTTATTATTATTTTATTGTAAATGGGACTGAGTAGTGTCTCTTATGGTTTTTGGCCAAAATTCCATAAATACATCGAACCGACTCACTACAATTACATTTGAGAATTAATAGTGTTTACATGAAAATTTTCATAGATAAATATTTTTTAGAAAAGTACTAACAAAAGGTTTTATTATTAAAAAGCCATAAACATATAAAACATTTTTAATTTAAAATCATTTTCATAAAATAAAAATTTGAACATCAACACTCCATAACAATATTTTTTTTATTTTTTAATTAAAAATGAGACTGAGTAGTGTTCTTTTTTGGATTTTTTAAATTCCTTAAACACATGAAATTTCTCATTCAAACGACGACATAGATTTAAAACATCAATGTTTGATGTTATAATATTCTTGAGGTATAGAAAATTATTTTGGAAATCCCAAAATAAAATTTCATCTTTTTAATGGCTCTGATGTCATTCATAATTATTAGTTCATATCTTATTTCTAAAATGTGAAACATTTGCAAAATAAATTTTTGTGGACTTTCTTATTTTTTTTAAAAATTGAATAATAATAGATAAAATTTGGTAGCCGGGTTGTAGGGTGCTAACATCTTCCCTTTACTGACTGACGAATTCATATTTGAATTTACATAGATCAATACTTTTTTTAATCATATGAATTTACATATTTGATTTTTTAATTACTGACGAATTCATCTTAGCACACATTAAAAATTATCATTAAACTTAATTTATTTTTCTCTTGATCTTATATTAATGGGGAAAATAAAAGATTGGGCTAATGTTACCATAATTTTGGATTATGTGATAAACCGAGGGAATGACACGTGGAGCAATGTGATTGGAGAAGTTCATAGACTTGGAGATTGCTTGGTCTCTCATGGTGGCTCTGTCCTTCATGTCGCCGTAGAGAATCCGGTAAGAGTTTTCGGCGAATCTTTGATGTCTCAAAAGCATCTCTAATTTCTTCGACCTAAACCAAATTCAATCAACTAATTTCCATCCCAATAATAATAATAAAACCACAATTATTATTATTATCCAAATTGAAATCGTATCTAAAACATACGACATCTTTAGTTCTCATTCAACAATCTTTCACCAAAAATAAATGGTGAATGAGTTCTCTAACTCAACGTGTCTCTGCTATGCTATTTATAATCCCACAAACTTTGCAATTCATGTCACCATATATTCAAAATTTAAAAACTATATATTATAATGTTGTTTTTTTATTAAAAAAATTTAATTAAAGTACCTTTTGAAAATCCCTTTTTGCTCCCTATGTTTTCAACCATTGGTGTATTTAGTCCTTGTATTTTTAAAATAACCTTTTTAATCTTAAAATTTTAAAAAATAGGTTTAAAAATTTCCTACAGAAAAATATATTTATTATTTTATAAGAAATAAAAACTTTGAGTGCATCCTAGTTACACCTATCTAAGAATATACTCGACAATAATTGGTCGTATTTATTTCTCTCTTTTTTTTTTTTTTAAATTGAAGTTTCAAATGTCTATACTCTTTATATTTAGAGATATTTCCAAATATAACAAAATGAATTAACTTATTTAAAAATATAGCAAAAGTTTACTTCTTATCTATTATAGATCAAGATAGACTCAGATACACATTTATCACTTTAGTGATAAACACTAATAGATGTTTATTTTAGTTTTTCATTGTCTATCATTGTAGACATTTTCAATATTATTATCATTTTAAACGACGTTCCTTACATCTATTATACTAAAAAGATATCAGTGTTCAACTATAATTTTAATAGAAAAAATTAATTATTTGAGTGGTGTACATACTTAATTGATTATTGATTAAATAATGGAAAATTTAAAGTTTCCTTTCAGATGGAGAAGAGTTTGTGAACATTAGTAAAAAAATGGTACAACAACAAGCATTAATCACATCCCAAGCCATTTAGGAGCTGCTGGGTAGCAGATACATAGTTTAAGAAGGTAACTAGAGTTTGTGTAATATGATATGAGCTCCATGTTGAGGCTGTGTTGTTAAGGCGGCAATGGGAGTGTGTGTGTACGATGGCGAAAGCTCAAATGAGAAGCGTTGTAGGATCATTGATAATGCCATTTTTGCTTCAATCATGGCAAAGTTTAGTCCTATGCATATTCTAGGGCCCCATCCAAATGGTACAAAAGCACCTGGATTTTTTGTTGCTTTAGAAACTCCTTCAGAAAATCTCTCTGGATTGAATTCATGTGCATCTTCTCCCCATAGCTCAGGGTCACGCTGGATAAGAACAATTGGTAAGCCCAACATCACTCCTCCTGGTAAAGTCAAATTTCCTAGTCTTGTTTCTTTCTTAACGATGCGACCAAACAAACTCACCGGTGGGTATAACCTGAGAACTTCATTGAAGATCATAGTTACCTGCATCATTGCAAAAGTCACTTGTCATGTACTAGTTAATACATTAAGAAACGTACCCAAAAGTCATATGTCGAAGTGTCACTCCTTTCCAACTGGCCTTGGTAAGAAATATAGATATAAAAATAATATATGAATGTGACACGACACCCATAAGTGGCACACCACTGTTATATAATCTAGGACATGGGCCTGATAAGAACATGTTTAATACAATTTTATACATGAAAGAAATTTGAAGTCAAAGAGTTCATGCATTATATGCTTAAAAATTATTGTACACTCAGACAACTATTGTTGCATATAAATAAATGTTGGACCTATGTGGCTTTGTACAATTAGTTTCTAACATATATTTGTTACACTAACCAGTGTTTGATATCTGTTAGAGTTATCAAATTAAGTTAGAAGGCAAATTAAAGTGTTATTGCTTCTCAGATGCAAAGTATTGTAACACATAGCACCTATCCTTTTCAACCGATAATACAAAGGCAATAAGATTGATTGAGATTTAGTTAGAAGGCAGTCTAGAATATTCATACCTCCATAATTTGCTCATGTGATTGTTATATATTAGATGATGGACATTAAATTTCAAATACGAGATGTAATTAAAACGAGAAAAATAGATAAATAGAGAATTTACTGACGAATATCATCATACTTACAACTTTTAGTCGATTTAAACCATCATAATCTGGTTTCTTGTTACCAAAGATCTCAAAGATCTCTGCTCTTGCGCGCTCTTGCCATTCTGAGTATGAACTCAACAATACCATCGTCCAAACTAGTAACGTAGCTGTGGTTTCTTGGCCAGCAATATAGAAAAGCTTGCATTCATCAATAACATCTTCTATGCTCATTCCAACGTCTTTATTGTTTCCATGTTGTTTAATTTCATTCATATTGGATTCCATGAGAATGTTTAACAGATCAGTTTGTATTGTTTCACCTGCCTTCATAGACTTTTCTCTTTCACTCATAATACCCAATATCAAAGTTGTTATATCTTTGCTTATCTCTTTCATTTTTCTGTTTGACCTTGTGGGTAGAAATCTACACAAAATATTAATCATGATATGAAATCTTTCACAATAGATGTATATAATAATGTTGTAGTCTGTAGATGGATCGTGTTTTTACCTCCATCCTGGAATATAGATCCTCATGGTAGATTGAATCACCAAATTAGCTAGTTCAGTTTGAAGCTTGAAGATCATTTTTCCTTTCTCATAGCTACTCCCAAATGCAGTTCGAGAAATCACATCAGAAGCCATATTTTGTAGATCAGGCATTACATCTAACTCACAAGATCCCTGATCTGCAGAGACCATGCTTTCCCATTTGCTAACCAACTCATTACAACTGTGATAGAATGCAGGTACCATATCCTATAAGCCAAGGTAAAGGTATGTCTGAGAAGTTGAAATAAGTGATGTTGATGATAAGATTATGATAGAAAATTAGGTTATTATTTGTCTGTGAAAGTTTGATATGGAGAGAGATATACCTTAAGCTTTTCTAAATGAAATGCAGGGTTGATTATCTTTCTGTGTTTGACCCATTTTTGTCCTTCATGATTTACAAGTCCGTGTACAAGCAACCTGACGAGGGGACTCATAGTTGGTTTTTGGAAATCATTGATGAATGAGAACACAGTTTTGATTTGTTCAGGGTCCATTATGTGCACTCTTGGCTTGGGACCGAGCCACATGAATGAATTCTTGCCTGCAAAGTTCAAAATCAACATATTAGGAGTTAATCCATTTTAGCTTACTATGTATTGGTTGGCTCCTGAATATATTGGAATCCTAAAATGCATGGAAATTCAATAGACCTAACTTTCAAACTCTTCTTCTGGTTATTATTATTATTTATTTATTTTTGTTAAAAATCATTTTTAATCCTTAAATTTTCATTAAAAATAACAATTTAATCTCTAAACTTTAATTTATAACGATTTTTAATCCTTGTATTTTTAATTTTGTAACAATTTAGTATATGAACTTTTAATATATAAAAATTTAGTTATTATCCTTTAAAGTTTGTAATTATTTAGTCCCTATTGTAGAATTTAGGCTTACAATTTAATTAGATTCTTACAAAAATAAATCCTTAAACTAATTAATAAGGACTCAATATTTTTATCAAATACATAGTATACATCATAAAATTTGACATCTAATTTTGATGATTTTTTTTTTTACATTAGAAACTAAATTGTTACAAAAATTAAATTCAAAGATTAAATTGTTACAAAATTGAAAGTATAAACCTAAATTGTTACAAACTTAAGTTTAGGGACTAAATTGAAAGTGCGTCCGTAAGTGTTTTTTAACCTAATTATTCTTTTTTAAGAACAATTAAGTATATTTCCTTCCCATAGTAAAAAAAAAGAAAAAACTATGTTATTTTAAGTTTTTTAAAATTTTTCTGGGATAAGATAACAGAGGTATACAATTAATTTTTAAAAACTAAATAAAAATCTAATCATATCAAACACAGCCCTTCAATACCTATTCAAACTCTAATTTTTATTCATTTATTTTTTCTTTAAATCTTATTTGAAGAAAAAAAAAAGGAGAAAAAAAAAAGAAGGATATATTGGGATAATGTTTACCATAATTTTGGATGGTATGATAAACAGAAGGAATGACACGTGGAGCAATATGATTGGAGAAGTTCATGGGCTTGGACATTGCTTGCTCTCTCATGGCGGCTCTGTCCTTCAAGTCGCCGTAGAGAATCCGGTAAGAATTTCCGGCGAAACCTTGCTCTCTTAAAAGCCTCTCTAATTTCTTCGGCCGGAACCAAATCCAATCAACTAATTTCCATCCCAATAATAACAATAAAACAAAAATTATTATTATTATTGGATGAATTGAAATCGTACCTAGAACATCCAACATCTTTGTAAAGAAAGAAACGGAGAGTTATGAACAAACAATAAATTGGGTATTGAATTCTTTAAACTCTCTCTTCTATTTATAACTCCACAATCTTTGCAATATCACAATATATATATTGAAAAATAATAATAAAAAAATTATATATTAATTCTATTTCTTTAATTTAATGATTATTAATATTAAGATTTTTTTTTAAAAAAAATGTGTGGCACAGAAAATACTTGACAGACAAAACTTTGTTAAAGTGAAAGTGATTGAGTTTAAATAAATAATATATACTTTACTCTTTTTAAAATAAATAATTAAAAAAAAAGCTCAAAAATTTATGCGTTATTTTTATTTTTAATTTCACTTATTCATTTTTCTCCCTCTAATCTTTCCTTGGGGAGTAATTATTTGTTAATCTTATTGTTAATTAAATTATCGCAATAAACCCTAAACCTTAAACCTTAAATAAAACAAATCTTGTAATGTTGCATTGTAATTTTCACCATCAGTTTTTGTTTCGTTGATAAAAACAACAACAAAAATGAAAGGAAAATCAATGTGCCAGCCTTCTATTTTATTTTGATTTATTTATTTCTATTTTTCTAAAATAATGTCTTATTTAATGTATTTAATAATAATCAAGAAAATCAAAAGCTCGGTAAAATTTTGTTTTCAGATTTTGGTTTTTGAAAAATTATACCTATTTTCTTTTATTTTCTTACCATGGGGTATTAATCTTTAGTAGAAGGATTGTATTTTTAGTTAAATTTTAAAATTTTAACACAAGCGGTTAAAAACTACTCTTTCGACCAATTTTCAAATTTTGGCTTGATTTTTTACAACATGGGTAAAAAAGTAGATATCCAGACAAGAGATTTAGGGTTCGTTTAGAATACATTATTAAGTGTTTAACTGAAAAATTAAGTCATTTGAGAATAAAATTAGAATGTTTGACAACGACTCTAAACAATTTTTGAAGTATATTTTAAACAATTTTTATAAAAAGAATTTAAATAAAAATGAGTTTTTTTTTTAAAAGTTAATCCAAACCGACTTTTAATAATGGAACGAATGATTATAGATTTAATTTTCGAGAAATAAATGAAATAGTTACTAAATCAACCTTAGTCGTGTCTTTTAAATTAAATTACAACTTTTTTTTATTTCGTCCCTGAAGTTCAAAAAAGTATAGATAAAGGTAAAAAGTATAAATAAAATTTGAAACTCTCATTTTTATAGGCAATAAGTACAAATCAATTAGGATTTGGACATGTTTGATATCTAAAGTTGACCAAGACCTTAACCTACTAAATTGAAATTAGTTTTAAATTGTATTATACATACAAAGTGGAACCAAAACAAGAAAATTCAATCTTTTTTTGAGTCAAATATATAAATTAATTTCAATTTTAAAATAAATACATATATATATATATATATATATATTAATTAGAGACGAACTAAACATAAAATTGAAAATTAAGTTTTTTTAATTTTTGAAAAAAAAAATATTTTAAACACAAAATTGATAAGACGTGAACTATACTTTCTTCTCTTTATTTTTTAAAAATGTCTTGTTTTTTGCTTTTTTGTTTCTTCTTTTCTAGATGCATGTGCTTTGAAAAACATGTCATCAAACATCATATCAGCTTGAAAATTTTATTCATCATTTTTCACGGTCTCTAACGACGGTCTCTAACGATATCGTAGTGAGATTCATTGTATTGTATAGATTTTTTTGGTCATCTGTAATATCGTGATCTAATTCAAAACTACTATTTTGTTAAACGTACGTGTAATTTTATCGTACACGATCTCTTACTTCACATATTTAAAGATATTAGACACTTACAATTTGGTTTGAAGATTATCCATCAAAATTCCTATTTAATTTTAATTGTTGTGTTTTTCTAATTTGTTCAATTTTCTTTATCTTATGAGAAAAAGTTAAAAGGATATTTTATTTTATTTTATTTTATTTTATTTTATTTTAAAGGTGCTTGGAATTCTTTTCTTGGCAAAGGAGTTTGGAAAATTGAATTTGACTTTGGTTGTCTTTTCACATTATAGCAAGCAAAATTACCAAAAGACCCTTATAGGCTCACAAAAATAGTTTACTTGAAGTCCAAGATATATATTCTATAATAATATTGCTCTATTTTTATTTCTTTTTTTGTTGAAATACGTATAGATTTAGATATTTCTAAAAAAAGAAAGTTTATATATTTAGATATTTTTTTTAATATATTCTCTTATTAATAATATTAATATATTCTTGAGGTCCAAGAAAATTTCACTGGTGCAAGTCGTGATATCATTTACGTAACCTTTTTAATTGGTCATAATTACATATATATATATATATATATATATATAAGACCATAATGAATTTAATTGTTGAAAGATATATTATATTGTCCACACCATTACTATTTTGATAATTTTATTATTTTTTTAAAAAAATATCATTTTGGACATAATTTCTTTTAATTATGCACATATATAATTTCTTTTGAACATATATATAGTATTGTTATTTAAGCAATAATTTCTTTTAATTCTAATATATTTATTGTTATTATAAAACCATGGGTATTTTGTGTACCTATAGTACAAAAGGTTAATAAATTATAAATTATATGTGAATTTTTTAAGTTATTATCTCTTTGAATAGTTATATAAAAAGTTAAGTGAACAAAAATAATCAATACGATTATTTTTTAGGTCACAAATAAATGCAACAAATATCATTAATTCAACTAAATTCAATTACGTGCTATCGTAACTCTCAAATATGGATGTTCAAGGACAAAAACCGATCTCTATGACTAAAACCAATCAAATGGATGTCGGTTGGTATCAGTTTTTTGACACATGTAAAATTTGACTATTTAGTCGATTGGAGTAGTTGTAGTGAGATTTTAGACGACCCACCGACATAACACATATATTAGCATTTGGGTAATTGTAATAGGTAGCAATTTTAAAGATAACAATAAAGTGTATAGCAAAATTTGTCAATTGCTATATTTGAATCTTTTTAAAATGTTGTTATATATCCTAATATTTTGAAGCTAATAGTTATATTTGTAACCGTTGCTTATTGTTTGATGAAAAAAAAAAAACATTTTAATTCCGTCTTTCCCATTTTTTCCCTTTTCTTCTCCCCTTCTTTTGAAATCAAAAGTCGAAGATGAAATGTGAATGAGCAAGAAGAAAAATCTGATCCAATGAAAAAAAAATCCAACAAAAATATGTTTGATGCTATTTTGACGAGGAATGAGAGGAATAAACGAGAAATCGGTACTTTCATACGCGGTTATCATTAAAGAAGACCATTTTTCGAGTATTTTCGAATTCTAGGTCATTTTCCATTCGCGTCTCTTAAAAGAAGTCATCCTTATGAAAAACGTACAAATTAAGTATATGGACCAAAAAATAGACCAAAACATTAGAAAATAGAGTGACACCACTAGTTAAAAAGACTTCCATGACCTCTATTCTTGTTTGCTCATGCCAAGGATGGGCTCAATAAAAAAAACTATAGTCCAAATTAATAATGTAGTTGTAGTTACGTGGTGTTTCCAAGAGTTACACCCTCTTCTTGAATTTATATATGTAATGATTATGACAATTGGTGGGTATAGTTTCAGAATCTCATTTTGAACATTTGTTTGTTGTGTTGTATATTTTTATGGTTGAAGGTTAGAAGAATGCTGCTGAGAAACTCATTGCAGACAACCCGTTTGAAGAAATGACAATGAGAAAGAAAGGTCAGTTTTCAGTGCATAAATTTCACTATTTTGAATAATGAACTTATTATTTATGGCTATTGAGAGTTCCCCTTCACATTAGACAAAAAATGGTACAATTACAAGGATTAATCATCCCAAGCTGAAAAAGGAGTAGATGCCATTAACCTGAAAACTGTTTATTTAGGGAGCTGGTGAGTAATGAAAAAGGTAATGTAGTTGAAAGGAAAAGATCAAGAACACGTGTAGCTAACTTTTTCTGGAAGGATTTGAATTATAAGCAAAACAGATAACAAAGCTAATACATGGTTTTTAAGTAGCTAACTACAGTTTGTGTAGTATGATATGAGCTCCGTGTTGAGGCTGCGTTGTTAAGCCCGCAGTAGGGCTGTGTGTATACGATGGCGAAAGCTCAAATGAGAAGCGTTGTAGGATCATTGATAATGCCATTTTTGCTTCGATCATGGCAAAGTTTAGTCCTATGCATATTCTAGGTCCCCAACCAAATGGTACAAAAGCACATGGATTTTTTGTTGCATTAGTAACACCTTCTGAAAATCTTTCTGGATTAAATTCATGTGCATCTTCTCCCCATAACTCAGGATCACTTTGGATAAGAACAATTGGTAAGCTCAACGATACTCCTGCTGGTAAAGTCAAATTTCCAAGTTTTGTTTCTTTATTAACAGTACGACCGTACATACTCACAGGTGGGTATAACCTGAGAACCTCATTGAAGATCATAGTTACCTGTGTCATTGCAAAAGTCACTTGTCATATTAGCTAAGACATAACGTTTTAGGACACATTTCCACAAGCCACATGACAAAGGTGTCCTTCCTTGCCAACATGCCCAGCTTAGAAGCACGAATGTAAATACACGATACAAGTATGATACGACACTCATATACGACACACCATTACTATTAAACCTTGGACATGGACATGATCAAATATATGTTTCTTACAATAATATATATCATTATTATACAAAGAAAGGTAATTCAAGGTTTATGCATTTATTTGCTTAGAAATTAATTTGATATATTTTGCTATTAAAATTTATGATTTTTATCATATATTGCCTATTTAGTAGACTCAACAACTATTGGATGCATATTAATAAATGTTGGACCTATTGACTTCCTACAACTAGTTTCTAACACATATCTATTGCATAACAAGTGTTTGATGTCGGTTAAAGTGACCAAGTGTTTGACACACACGGACATACTAGCCAAATTAAAGTGTTCATGTTTCTTAGATGCCAAGTTTGTCAAATAGCCTTTATCCTTCCAATTTACATAATCCAAAGTTAATATGCTTGATTGAGATTAAGGTAAGAAACCTCTACAGAATATTCATACCTCCAAAACTATCTCATGGGATTGCTTTGTATCAGAAGATTAACATTTAAAACTTCACCTATGAGATGAAATTAAAATGAAAAAAATAGATAAATGTAAAGTAAATGTTGGAGAAGATCATTATACTTACAACTTTTAGTCGACTTAAACCATCATAATCTGGTTTCTTGTTGCCAAAGATCTCAAAGACCTCTGCTCTTGCTCGCTCTTGCCATTCTGAGTATGAACTCAACAATACCATCGTCCAAATTAGTAATGTTGCTGTAGTTTCTTGGCCAGTAATATAGAAAAGCTTGCATTCATCAATAACATCTTGTATGCTCAATCCAACGCTTTTATTGTTTCCATGTTGTTTAATTTCATTCAAATTGGATTCCATGAGAATGCTTAGTAGATCAGTTTGTATTGCTTCACCTTCCTTCATAGACTTTTCCTTTTCATTCATAACACCCAATATCAAAGTTGATATCTCTTTACTTATCTCTTTCATTTTATTATTTGACTTTGTGGGTAGAAATCTGCACAAAATATTAATCATGATATGAAATCTTTCACCATTAGATGTATCATATATGTTGTAGATGGATTAAGTTTTTACCTCCATCCTGGAATATATACCCCTAAGGAAGATTGAATCATCAAATCACCTAGTTCAGTTTGAAGCTTGAAGATCTTTTTTCCTTTCTCATAGCTACTCCCAAATGCAGTTCGAGAAATCACATCAGAAGCCATATTTTGTAGATAAGGCATTACATCTAACTCACAAGATCCCTCTCCAGAGACCATGCTTTCCCACTTGCTAACCATCTCATCACAACTGTGATAGAATGCCGGTATCATATCCTATAGGGCAATGTAAGAGTATCTATGAGATGAGGTTTCTGCCTTGTTTAAATAGGTATGTGCTCCATCCAAATAAAGCAATATTCATTTGTCCATACATGATTCCATGTTGGTCTTTAGATCATGATAGAATATAATTAGGTGTTTGTGAAAGTTTTTGAATTAGTTTAAAAGTGATATATATGGACAGAGAGATACCTTAAGCTTCTGTAAATGAAATGCAGGACTGATTATCTTTCTATGTTTGACCCATTTAGGTCCTTCATGACTGAAAAGTCCATTTGTAAACAACTTGAGAAGAGGACTCATAGTTGGCCTTTGGAAATCATTGATGAGTGAGAACACAGTTTTAAGTTGTTCAGGTTCCATTATGTGCACTCTTGGCATGGTCCCAACCCACATGAATGAATTCTTGCCTACACTCCATCAAATAGTACCATTTTTAGAACAAAACTATATAGAAAATAAATAATACTTTTAAGTAAAATACTTAGGTATTTGAAAATTATAAAAAAAAAAAATTAAAATATTATGAAAAATTCAAGGAGTGTAATTGTAATTAAATAACATTTAAAAAATTTTGAAAAACTATTTTAAATGACAAAGTTTTTGAAAATATTTTCAAAGTTAGCAAAATATTATAGACTTAGATAGACTACTATTTGTGTTTATTATGATACGGATAAACATAGATGATAGTCTATTGCGATCAATTGTAGATAGACTGTAAAATTTTGCTCTATATTTATGTATATATGTTCATTTAATTATTGCAATATTTTTATTGCAATATTTGAAAATAGTCCAAAAAAATTATATGGATACAATTATCAAATATTACCTAAATAATCTCGATTCTTAACGCACATCAAAACGATCATTTAACTCACAACATTTTTTACAGTGATTTTGAAAAATCACTTCTGTCATTATCAAAGATTTTGAGGTTTATTATCACTAACACTAACATTTATTTTATTTTATTTTATTTTATTGGAAAAAAATAAGAAAGGAAATTTGGGATAATGTTTACCATAGTTTTGGATGGTATGATAAACAGAAGGAATGACACGTGGAGCAATATGATTGGAGAAGTTCATGGGCTTGGAGATTGCTTGTTCTCTCATGGCGGCTCTGTCCTTCAAATCGCCGTATAGAATCCGGTAAGAGTTTCCGACGAAACCTTGGTGTCTTAAAAGCTTCTCTAATTTCTTCGGCCTAAACCAAATCCAATCAACTAATTTCCATCCCAATAATAATAATAAAACAAAAATTAGGATTATTATTATCATGGGAATTGAAATCGTATCCGAAACACACGACATCTTTGTAAAGAAAGAAACAGAGAGTTCTCAAAATTGAGTTTATTAAACAAACAATAAATTATTGGGTATTGAGTTCTCTAACTTCTCTCTCCTATTTATAACCCCACAATCTTTTTCTTTTTAATTAATACCATCATTTTTGGAAAATAAAAAGTATATATTAAAATGTTTCTTTTTAATTTAATAATTAAATAAATTATTTTTATAAGGAAAATGTGGGCCATAGAAATTAATAGAATACAGTGGATGACAAAACTTAGGAAATTATTGAGTTTGAACGTTAAGAGCTCATCAAATGTGATTTTGACCTAAATTTTAAAGATTAAAGTGTATTTTTATGTTGATTTGACATATTAATTCGACTAAGAAATAACATTAGTTAATAAAATATGTTAATATAAATATAACTCAACCAACATTAAGTATATATTTAAGACCAAAAGATTATAGGTTCAAATATTTTAATATTTAGGATTGTAGGTTTATGATCGAAGATATTAGATGATAATGATCTAGTCTAAAGACTATCCATCATCGTTGAAATTTCTACTCGAGGTTGATGGTTGCTTTTTCTTAGTTTGTTCGTATTTCCTTTTCTTGTCGAGAAAAAGATTGAAAATTTTATTTTGTTTTATTTAAAACCAAAATTTCATATTGGCAAAGGAGCTTGGAAAATTGATTTTTTCCCCTAAAAGTGATTTGGATAATTGAATATAACTTTGGTTGACTTTTCAGATAATGGAATTAAATATTGGTCAATTCTCGTCTTTTCTAAATCCATATGAGTGAAGAAAAAGCAATTTGACTTACTTAAATTAAAATAATTTTATTATCTTCTTAATATATATTTGAGTTAAATGTTGAATTATGAGTTAATCTGAATATAACTCAATAATAATAGTGTAACTATTTTTTTTTCTCAATTCAAATGTCTATACTCTTTATATTTAAAAATATTTTGAAATATAATAAAATGAGTTAATTTATTTAAAAATATAGCAAAAGTTCACTTCTTATCTAAGAAAGATCAAGATAAACTCAGAAACACATTTATCACTTTAGTGATAAACAGTGATAATGTTTATTAGAGTCTTTCATTGTCTATCATTGTAGACATTTTTAACACTGTTATCATTTTCAACAACATTCTATATATTCATTATACTAAAAAAAAATATTGGCGTACAACTATAATTTAAATAGAAAAATTTAAGGTTGTTTTTAAATATAGCAAAATGAATCAAAATATTTTTTAAAAAAAATATAGTAAACTATCACAATAGACACATATAGTAATCTATCTTGATCGTGATTTGTCATAAATAGATGGTGATATTTTGATATATTTATAAATATTTTAAGAAGTTTTCTGATTTAAAATAATTTTTCTCCTACATTTTATTTAATTTATTTGAGTGGTGTACATACTTAATTGATTATTGATTAAATAATGGAAAATTTAAAGTTGAGAGTGAATATTGAGTTATACCAAATGGGAATGATTGGAATATTCAAATTCAATTAAAATAAAGGAATTTAAAAAGAGAGCAGAAAATTACCAAAGGACCCTTGGAAGCTTACCTTGACCTCCAAGATATATATTCTACATTATTATTATTATTTTTATTTTTTAAAAAAAAAATTAGATATTGTTTTAATATATTTCTTGGGGTCCAAGAAAATTTTGATTGAAGGAAGTTGTCATTATCATTGACGTATCCTTTGTAATTTGTCGTAATTACATGGGACCATAATCAATTTAATTGGTGGGGTCTGAAATTGAAAAACCTTATCTTAATTTTGAAAATATCAAAATAAATAATAACCTCTCAATTTGTTGGAATTTTATAATTTGATGTAAACCAAATTATATCTAAAATTTTCGAATCAATCTAAAAACTATCGATCTCAAAATTACCAAATAATGAAGAGGAGGGAATAAGAATGATAAAATAAAGTATACCGGTTCGTCCCATAGGTTCTATTCACACTGGCACTGCAAAACTCTTCCAAATAGTTCAACACAAACTATTTGATTCCCTATACTAAAACTCGGTAGATTCAAGAGAAAAGACTTGAAAAAGAAATCACGTCGTGTTTACCAACTCAGCGAGAGATATTTTTGTTCAATATTTTGTTGAAGTCAACCTTGACCATGGTCAACTTCGTTTAGAACTGCGGTAACTTTTAAAATAATTGTTGTCGAATTTGTAAGATAATCAACATCAAGAGTGTAATCATCACAAGTTCACAACACAACTTTAGGAAGCTAAAACCATCAAAATCTAGGCTTTCGTTACCAACAATTTCAAAGACCTCTATTCTTTGATCTGGAAAATTTGCATAGATGGCCTAAAATAAAAGGTTCAAGTAAAAAATGGGTATTTTTTTAAAACCAATGAAAAAATGGTCTTTTGCTTATGTCATCATGTAAAATTACCACTTTAACCTTAAATGTTTTTTTCTTCACTTGTTTTCATTTAACAACTTTTTGCCGTTTTTTTTCTTTTCTTTTTTCTTCTTTTCTTCTTCTTCTCTTTTTAATAATTCTTTTCTTTGCATTTTTTTTTTTTTTGCATTTTTTCTTCTGTTTTATACTTTTCTTTTCTTACGCATTTATTCTGGATTTTCTCTTCTATTTTTTTTTAGCATTTCTATTATTTCTCTTTTTTTTCTTTTTTCTTTTTTTTTTTTGTTTTGTTTTGTGTTTCTTTAAGAATCGGACATTGAGTGACAATATATAACATAAATAAAACGTAGAGCATCAAGTATTGAGCGTGCATCTTGTATCTTGCATCTTGCAACTTGCAACTTGTATCTTGCATCTCGCATTGAGGATTGGAGATTAAGAATCAAGGATCGAGTGTCTAGTAAATAACATAAGGCACATAATATAAATCATAGAGCATCGAACATCGAGCAGCGTGCAACTTGCAACTTGCAGCATATAACGTGTAGCTTGTAGCTTGCATCTTGCATTTTGTATCTTGCAACTTGCATCTTGCATCTTGTATCGAGGATTGAGGATTGGAGATCGAGTAAATAACATAAAACATATAATATAAAGCATAAAACATACAGCATAGAGAATCGAACATCGTGCAGCGTGTAACTTGCAGCGTGCAGTGTGCAACGTGAGCAGCGTGAGCAGCGTGTAGCATGTAGCTTGCAGCCCGCACACGAATGATGTTCAGGGATAAATTAGCAAATTCACAAAGTTGACGCAAACAGACCAATTTTCATTCGCTCTTAAAAACTGGGTCATTTTTCGTTTGAGCCTCCAAATGGAGGTCATCCATACAAATCACTCTCTTGCACTTTCTCGCATTATGAACTCCTAATTCCTAAACCATACTTCATAGCTTTAGATACACATCCCTGTTTTCAATAATTTTTATCCCTCTTCTTGAACATTTATTTGCTTTGTGGTACATTTTATGGTTGAAAGTTAACAAGAATGCTGCTGATGAACACATTGTAGATGAACTGTTTGATAAAATGACGATGAGAAAGGTCAGTTTTCAAAAGTTGTATTGCATATATTTGACTATTTTGAATCAGGAACATAAATTATTTATAGTGTATCGACTTACCCCTTCAAGTTCAGGCTAACAGTGGATTCCTTCGTTTTATAAATTTTAAACATTAATGGTACAATTACAACCATTTTATCATCTCAAGCAGAAAAAGGAGTGGATGTCATTACCCTTAAAACTGTTTATTTAGGAGCTGGTGAGCAATGAAAAGGGTATTTAGTTGAGAACATGCTGTGGGTATATTTTTCTCAAAAGGATTTGAAATTATACATAGTCAAAGCACAGAACACTCTTAGCCTTTTGATAATGTGCAAGCTGATACTTAGTTTAAGTAACTAATTACAGTTTGTGTAGTATGATATGAGCTCCATGTTGAGGTTGTGTTGTTATGGCAGTGATGGGAGCATGTGTATACGATGACGAGAGCTCAAGCGAGAAGCGTTGTAGAATCATTGACAATGCCATTTTTGCTTCAATCATGGCGAAGTTTAATCCTATGCATATTCGAGGACCCCAACCAAATGGTACAAAAGCACCTGGATTTTTTGCTGCTTTAGAAACTCCCTTAGAAAATCTTTCTGGTTTGAATTCATGTGCATCTTCTCCCCATAACTCAGGATCACATTGGATAAGAACAGTTGGTAAGCCCAACATCACTCCTGCTGGTAAAGTCGATTTTCCAAGTTTTGTTTCTTTTTTAACTAAACGACTAAACATACTCACCGGAGGGTATAACCTGAGAACCTCATTCAATATCATAGTTACCTGTGTCATTGCAAAAGTCACTTGCCATGTGTTAGTTAATACATAACTTTTTAGGACACGCATCCTTTCAAAAGTCACATGCCAAACTGTCAATCCTTGCCAACATGCCTAGCTAAGAAAAACAAATACAAATAAAAGATACAAATATGACACGACAACTATACGATGAAAACCCTAAACGTTGCTTTTTTTTTATTTAGGACACAAACATATGACAGGGACACATTTATTTAAAAAAAATGTATAAATATCATTATTGTACAAGAAAGAAATTCAAAGTCAACAATTGTTGGACCTATTACTTTGTACAACCTAGTTTCTAAAACATATATTACACTAACAAGTATATGATACGAACCAGAGTGTCCAAGTCTCCAACTCACATGGGCATACTAGTTTGAAAAAAAGTGATCATGCTTCTTAGATGTCTAGCCAAATCCTTTCAACTTCCAAAGGCAATAAGCTTGATTCAGCTTAAGGTTAGAATTAGATATCTAGACTACTCATACCTCCAAACCTCTCATGTGATTGCTTTACATCAGAAGATGGGCATTTAACATATATGAGATGAAATTAAAATGAGAAAAATAGAAGAAAAAAATAAAGTTAATGTAAAAGAATATCATCACACTCACAACTTTTAGTCGACTTAAACCATCATAATCTGGTTTCTTGTTGCCAAATATCTCAAAGACCTCTGCTCTTGCTCGTTCTTGCCATTCTGAGTATGAACTCAACAATATCATCGTCCAAGTTAGTAATGTAGCTGTAGTTTCTTGACCAGCGATATAGAATAGCTTGCATTCATCAATAACATCTTGTATGCTCATTCCAATGTCTTTATTGTTTCCATGTTGTTTAATTTCGTTCAAATTGGATTCCATGAGAATGCTTAGTAGGTCAGTTTGTATAGCTTCACCTGTCTTCATAGACGTTTCCCTTTCATTTATAATACCCATGATCAAAGTTGATATCTCTTTACTTATCTCTTTCATTTTATTATTCGATTTTGTGGGTAGAAATCTGCAGAAAATTAATCATGATATGAAAATTTTCACAATAGATGGATAATGTTGTAGTAGATGGATTAAATTTTTACCTCCATCCTGGAATATAAACCCCTAAAATAGATTGAATCACCAACTCAGCTAGTTCAGTTTGAAGCTTGAAGATCTTTTTTCCTTTCTCATAGCTACTCCCAAATGCAGTTCGAGAAATCACATCAGCAGTCATATTTTGTAGGTAAGGCATTACATCTAACTCACAAGATCCCTCTATTGAGACCATGCTTTCCCATTTGCTAATCATCTCGTTGCAACTGTGATAGAATGCTGGTACCATATCCTAGCAGTCAATGTAAAGGTATGTGTGACCACTGATTATATTTCAACAGATTTTACAAAAAAATATGACGTAATGATCTCGAAATTATATATATCCTTTGATAATGTTTCATGTTTCTTGTTTCATACGAACTAAAAACAAAAATAGTTACCAAACAGATAGAAGAAATATAAATAGTCATCTCTTCCGTTTTATTTCTTATTTAGAGAAACAGAAACATGGGACAAGAAAATGTTATAGAACGGGTCCATAGTAACTCAAATAATTTGTTCCCTATTTTCCTAGAAGTACATATAGAGAGTAAGAGAGGATTCGGGTTAAAATGAACTTGTAAATCAATTGAAGGTTGTCGGTTAGGTTGTCATATTGAAACTAAATAATTTAGTCCTTGTTTAGCAGTCAATTGGTTTCGGTTGTGTAAGACAATATTTGTTTTCTCATTATTTCTTTACCATAAACTGAATTCATACCCAAATCCTAAAACGAGTTTTAACTGCTGAATTTTTTGAGGACGTCTCTAAAAAGTAGATAACAAAAAACGAAGATACTCAAAGATAAAAGTAGTGATTATAAACTTACATTTCTATATTGTTTAAATAAGTACGTGCTCTATTCATTATACAAATATGATTCCAAAGTATTGATGTTGCTCATAAGATTTAGATATGGAGAGAAAGATTGGACAGACCTTAAGCTTTTCTAAATGAAATGCAGGATTAATTATCTTTCTGTGTTTGACCCATTTTTGTCCTTCATGATTTAAGAGTCCATCAGCAAGCAACTTGGCAAGGGGATTCAAACTAGCAGTTGGCTTTTGGAAATCATTGATCAATGAGAACACAGTTTTAAGCTGTTCAGGATCCATGATGTGTACTCTTGGTATGGGGCCAATCCACATGAATGAATTCTTGTCTGCATTCCATAAATACTTGCATTTTGATTTTTCATAAACAAAATTATTTGTAACTTCAATCAACAAAACCATTTCACTGGAAACTATGACAAAATAAACAAGACTTTAAATGTGAAATATTAAAGGGGAAAATAAAAGATTGGGATAATGTTACCATAGTTTTGGATGGTGTGATAAACAGAGGGAATGACACGTGGAGCAATGTGATTGGAGAAGCTCATAGGCTTGGAGATTGCTTGATCTCTCATGGCTGCTCTGTCCTTCATGTCGCCGTAGAGAATCCGGTAAGAGTTTCCGGCGAATCCTTGCTGTCTCAAAAGCTTCTCTAATTTCTTCGGTCTAAACCAAATCCAATCAACTAATTTCCATCCCAATAATAATAATAAAACCACAATTATTATTATTATCCAAATTGAAATCGTTTCTAAAACATACGACATCTTTAGTTCTCAAATTCAACAATCTTTCACCAAAAATAAATGGGAAATGAGTTCTCCAACTTAACTTGTCTCTGCTATTTATAATCCTGCAAACTTAGCAATTCATGTCACCGTATATTCAAAAAAAAATAAAAACTATATATTATAATGTTATTTTTTATTAAAAAATATTAAATAAAGATGTGTGCCACTGCCATTTTTATCCCTTTTCTTTTCCTTTTTCATTTAGCTCATATTTAATCTTGAGCTTCTTCCAAATTTAATAAAAATAAGTTTTAGGAGCTAGTTCCATATAGCTCTAATTTATTATTTTTGTAAAAATGGTAAAATATAAGTTGTTCGTGAAATGTTAAAAAAATACAAATACATCTAATACACATTTGATACTCTTCATATGAATATATCAAATGAAGAAAAAAGAAAAGAAAAGGACTAAGGACGAAAAATTATTTTAGCTTATCGATAGTTAAATAAAAAAAAGTGTACATCTTTGGTCCCTATGTTTTCAACCATAGTTATATATAGTCAATTGTATTTTTAAAATAATCTCAGAAAACTTAAAGAAATAGATTTTAAAGGTCCCTCTATCGTTATATTATTTTAACAGTGATACGAGTGACACGTGCTACATTATTGTTTGATCTTACTTATGCATGTTTTTGAATAATGTCACTAAACATCACATCAACTTAGAGATTTTATTTTGACAAAGGGGGTTGCAAAATATGACTTTCCCTTCTCATTTAAATATTGGAAAATGGTGGAAAATATTAATATTTTTTTAATAAATTATATTTGGAAAACAATAATTTGAATTTGTGGCCTCTTAAAAAGAATCCATACTATACATTTGTAAACCCACGTGCACTACTTTTGTTAATTATGAGACATCTCACATGTGAGTTGTTCAGGGAAATCTTCAATGTAATCTCTTTGGAAAAAAATTAATTAAAAATTATGTTTTAACAAACTTTTCAATTTAGAAAGTATTACACTGATTAAAAAAACAAACAATTTACACCCTAAAGGAAAAAAAAAACAAGCTATTTATATTTCATAGAAAAAAATTACTAAAAAAACAAAATTCAATTATACTTGATTTTTTCTAAGAAATGTAAATATTTTGTCAATTTTTTTATTTTTGATAATTTCTCAAACAAACTAAAATGTCATACAATATTGAATGGAAATTTTTCAAAAATAGAAGAAAAAAAAACAAACTATTTAAACTCCATAGAAAAAAAACCACTAAATGATAAAAAAAATTATTACACTTAATTTTTCTACAAGGTATAAATACTTTATCAATTTTTCTATTTTTTATAATTTTCTATATTTAATATGTATATATTATAATTAATGGGATAGAGAATATATTCTCCAACCTCATCTCGTGTGGGGATTTTCTTCGCCTCATTAGCGATGGATCTCTATTACAAAAATGGACATCTCAATAAAACAAAGCTAATTAAAATATATATATTCGAACAAAAGATTAGAGATCGCTTACACAAATATATTGTTCGGATAAAAAAAAATAATAGAATATTTTTCTAAATTATTTAATTATAATTATCATTACAACATCAATTTATGTTATAATTATATTCTTTAAAAATAATTTTGAGTTTGCTTTAAAGACAATAGATTTCCTTCCATCTAAAAGTAGATGTAACAATTTGTTTTCAATGAAAGTTTTAATATCATATTTTTTCTAAATGCAAGAATTAAAATGTTATATTTATGTGATCTAAAAAATAATGTTATATTAATATGTAAGCATTAAATATTATCAACGTCCAAGACTAAAGTATTAATCTTCTGAATGCTTCATGAAGATGCTTCACACACATTTTGCAAATACTTTATAAACAAGAGAGAAATAATTAGAACCAAAACTTCATTTTTTAACACAATAATTTTATAAAAAATCTATAATAAAAATAATACAAATAACGTAATCTAAAGAAAGACTATTTCTATATAAAACTATCTTAGGGTATTTGAAGCACTTGGTTAATATAATCTATGAGTTATCATAGTTTATAAGTTATAATATATGTGTTTGGAGTGCAACTATTTTAGTTTAGATTGAAAATAGTAAACATTGCAACAAAAAAGAAATTTTGGATCCCAAAATGGGGTATTATAGCCCAACCCACCTACTTAAATTGAGGCCAAAAATCCTCTTAATCATATAATAGGGTAATTGTAATGGACAACTATCAGAAAAATGGAAAATAAATAATAAGTGCAAACCAATAAACAGAACTTCCTACCTTACCGAGACTGAGGTGCCTTTAATGATCATCCATCAGGCTGAGCAACCTCACTGGAGGAGCAATCTGATCACTGAAACAGTTTTCTGTTTTGATGTTCAAATGCTTATTCCAGACAAGCAAAAAGAAATATATTTACCAAAGGATAAGTACGCGTTTCTATACATGAGTTTAAGATGAATAGTCATTATAACACATATCATAAGATTAAAACAAATAAAATGATTTTGCAGCATGGCACAGCTTCTTAGAGGCACAACATGGAAACAATCACTAAGCAATATCTATACACTACAATAAATTAAGCTTCTCCCGAGGAAATCTTTCTCGACGATCATCACAACGGTCAATGTGGCGTCGGGAAAAGTTTTCCCGAAGCTTTTTGGAGTCTTCCCAATGGGGTTGTCCATCGGAAAAAGTGTAATTTCTTGTAGTGATAGGCTCTCAGAGATTCAGGTTTCAATGGAACTAAGCTTGAAGATGTGGGAGGTCAGAGAACATGGACTCTGTCGTTCATACATATTTGCAAACTATACAATACTTTTAGTTTAGGATTGGTTACCAGACATCAGCTTACCTTGTTGCACCGAAAATAATTGCAACTGTGGCAATAACAGCCTGACATGCAACATAATAATATTAGCTTACAACCGTGGTGGATCAAGAAATTTATGTCAAGGGTACAAATTCATAAGCATACACATATTTATAAATAGCCGGGCATTTTTTTCATAACAAAAACATCAAACGCAGAAATCTAAAATGCAATAGTGTCAGGCAAACAACAAGGTATAGACTAACTTGGTTAATGTGTGAAGATATATTAAATACTATGGTGTTTACTAATAAAATTGAGAGGGTCACGTGCCCCTCTAACACCTACGTGGATCCTTTTCTAGCATTCAGTGTTAAGAAAATAAACAGTTTTAAGAGAATAAAAGAAAAAAAAAATTAAATGAACTTATTCCGGATGACTTATATAATATCTCATTTTATAACAACTCTTTTTAGTTAAAATTTTTTAACAAGTAATAAATCTTTATAGAAAAAAACAAGTAACAAATCAAGTTTGCCAAAAGATATAACGGAGCTCAAGATACTAAAACTAATAGAATGACAAGGTCTAGTTTTTGACAAATTACAATCATCGACTCCCGAAGGCCTCCTCCTGCTTTAACCAACCAATCCAATATATCTTTTGGCAAGTTGCAAAGAAATATAACAGAAAAATCAGTTCTTGAGATGAAATCTATTGCAGAACTATATTGGAGATATAAGAACATGGTCATGAAGCTGAAGAAGTCTAAAATAATAATGAAAAGTTACTCACAGCAATTGAGCAAGCAACATATCCTGGTTTCTCACGGTAGTCAACCCTGCCACATAGTATAAGAATTGCTCCAGCATACCATGGGATAGCAGCAAGGAAGAAACCAATAATAAACCTGGAAAACAAAGTTAGTATTCTTTTTTATCAGTCTATGTAGACACAAAAATATGGGAAATTTTTAAATAGCAAGATAAAGAAAAGAATGCATGACACGCTAGCAATTCTATCATTCCAATCTAGAAGCTGATTGGTTTTATTTCATAATATGGAAGCTGTAGCATTCTAATTATCTTCTGAATTGATAAGTTTCTGACCAGGTAACCACTGACATTTTAAAATGTTTAGAGGTGTTTGGACTACAAACTTCAAGTGGGTGGAGTGGACTATTATAGCACACTTCATGTTTAGGACTCCAATGATAATAGTTGGTATTTCCAACTATTATAATATAAAATTAACTGCAATATTACCATTTTAAATCCCTCTTTGTTATAGTGTATGTTATTTCTTACTCATCCTCTTTTTCTCTCTTTGTTACAATGTTTATTATTTCGCACTCAAACTAAAATAATTTGAACTCCAAACATAGACTATTATAACCTACAAAGTATTATAACCCCGACTATAATGACCACTAATTATACTAACCAACTCAGACCCTCTAAATGCCCTCTTATTGTGGCAATAATGATGTCACCTGGCTTGTTTTTTATGGCAATGCTAGAGTAATGTAAATGATGATAAAGTCCAACAATTATGGCTACTTACAGGAACCACCCTATGCCAATGCCACAGCAAGGAAGGCGCCGCTCTCTCACTGGTCTTCCTTCAACAATAGCATATCCTGGAAAAGAATTCAAAAACAGATAAATAACAGAAAATTTTGAGCAACAACTTTTGTCTATGTACTGATATATGTTAAGAAAATCCGAGAGTATAAATTTTAGAAGAATTTACACAAAGTTACAGCCAGCAAAATGAAACTAAACAAAATTTTATAGCGCAACATCAAATCTCAGAGAGAAAAAGGGATAAATATGAGTCTGTGACTATATTGACAAAATATATAAAACCATGGCATTTATTTTCGCCCTATATTCTTCTCAAAATGCAAAGGGGAAAGAGAGCATACACATTTCAGAATGCTAAAATCAAGTATTTCAATAATCAAAAGAGAATCATCTTTTGTTAAGTAAGTGCATGTTTGGTAGTGATTTTGAAATGGTTAAAATCACTTTTGTCATGTCTAAAATCACTTTGAAATATACTTTCAATAACTCAAAATCAATTCAATGTTTAATGATGAAAGTTATTTTTCACCCTTCCAAAATCAGTCCTAAACATATACTAAGAATCCTACCAAAGTTTTTGTCGAGAGTTGCCATAACAAAAGGCTTCAAAGTAAATAACACTGATAAACTACAATACTTCATTATGAGCGTTGTTAAGTAGAATCATAAGTTAGTTCCTACTCTATTTTTTTTTTCCTTTCACTTTTGAATTATAAACTTCGAAGCAGACGCCAATATAAAGCACAATTACTGAACAAGGAAAGGCAGGATCTAATCTCAAGCTCAACAAAAACCTAAAAGTTGCAGGAACTAGAAAGCTGAAGGTTAAATTCCAAACGAAATTACAGATAACAAAATATATGACAACTAAAAGATCATTAACCATGTTTGGCACTTCACTAGATCATAATTTTTAGATTCAGACGGAACTAGGTTATTCAAGTAATTAGATCAACTTTTTACTGGAGCTCAACTTAAGACATTTGACATAGCAACAAAGATCAGTAGTTCAAGTCAACGGAAAAGCATAAGATCGAAGACATTGTACAAGAAGCAAAAGAAAAAGTAACCGTAGATTAACAAGTGCGGAAATTGAGGAAGAAGAGGTTACCGGGGACAGCTTGATAGCCGTGAGCATAGTGCTGATATTGAGAAGGATCGTCGGAGTCGGAGACACCAGGCGGGCGAGTAGGCTGGGGGAATCCGACGGGAGGATAATTAGCGACGCCCTGGAAGGTTCCGTAGTGAGGATGGTCGGAATTGGATTCGTGATGGTGGTGGACGACGACACCCACGGAAGCGGATTTGTCTTCCTGGCTCATTTTCTCTCTCTACAAAACGAAACCGTCGGCCGAAATGGATCAAACTTCAGCACATGAGAGGATCGGTATTAAAATTCATTGTTTTACAAAATTTAACTTTTTTATTTAACACATGTCAATTATAGGTGAGTACATTTAATATTATTTTTAATGATTAAATGACATTTTAAATTAAATATAAATATAAATAATATATATATTATAATATATATATATTATTCAGTATGTTTGTATTTAGTACGTAGATTATTTTAGTTTAGATTATAATAATATATGTTTGAGATGTAAATTATTTTAATTTAAAAAGAAAATAGTAAACAAATAATAATTAATAATTAATATAAAATAATAAATATTTTAGAAAATAAATAATTTTAAAATAATGTTTACTATAGTTAATTTGGTGTTTTTAAATAGTATTTACGATAAAAAAATAGTTATTATAGTCTTAGATAATTTTTACCACAAACGTCGAGAATGAAATATTAAAATTTTGTCAAAATTACTTTTAGTAAAAGGGAAAAATAGTTTCCAAGTTCTTTTTAGAAATAATATATAAACATATGAAGAAATGACACGTAAGTAAGCTTAATTTGTTTTATTTAAAAAATCAAACGATTATTAAACCAAACCTAAAAATGAAGCATTGTACTTCTAATAAAAGGTCTTATTTACTTTGCATAATTAGTCAAACACCTAATATAGTAGTTAAGTCCAAAACTAACATAACTACACGAGTGAGTTTTCAACTGATTTAATACAATGGTGTTCTCACACATTAAAGTTATTCTTCCTTTATATTCACTACTTTCACTCTTTCACTCACATTTGCGTCTCTGAATTCTAATTATACAAATAGTTTACACGCTCTATAGTGTTCTGACAATGACAAATAGTCATCCTTCGTTATTTTCAAAAAAATAAGAGCAAACTCTATCATCTTCCCGAGTTATTTCTTATAAGAAAACCCTAGAGGATTAAAGTAGATAAGCAAAGGGATGACGTGTAATGTTTGAAAGCAAACAAAACTTACAATTGACATCTTAGGAAAATTAGATTCAAAATTAATTGTCACAAAAAAGATCATTTTGATTCTTCTTCTTCCCAAGAGAGAGATGGATAGAGAGCAAGAAGATCTTCAATTTCTGGGCTTCTTCGGCATCTTCACAGAGTCCTTCAACATTGTTCTCTCATGGAGGAAGATCTTCAGCAAGATTACCCTAACCCTAATCTTGCCACTTACCATCGTCTTCGTAGCTCACATCCAGGTAACCGAGCTTCTCTTTTTCAAGATCTTGAAAAACGAAGATTCCCTCAATTCAATCCCTAAAAATTCATCCAAATACACCAAACTCTCCGATATCATCACTTCAGAGTGGATCTCTTTCTGGCTCTTTAAAGCTGCTTATTTCACTTTCTTTCTAATTCTCGCTCTCCTTTCCACTGCGGCCGTCGTTTACACCATTGCCTGCGTTTACACTGGTAAGGAAATCACCTTCAGGAAGGTTATTAGCGTTGTTCCGAAGGTTTGGAGAAGGCTGATGGTTACTTTCGTATGGAATTTTGTTATTGTTTTGGTTTACAACATTGCTTTTGGTGTTTTGATTATCCTTTGGGCTGCAATTTTTGGATTCGGTGGAATTGCGGTTCTCATAATTGCTGGGCTTTCGGTTTCATACGTTTTAGGTTTTGTATATATAAGCGTTGTGTGGCATTTGGCGAGTGTTGTCTCTGTTTTGGAGGATGTGTATGGAATTCAAGCAATGTTGAAGAGTAAGGAACTGATTAAGGGGAAGATGGTGCTTTGTTGTGGTGTTTTCTTGACTTTTACTGTGTTGTTTCTTGGGGGTCAGTTGGTTTTTCAGACTTTGGTTGTGCTTGGAAGTTCTAAGTACTATGGATTGAGAATTGTTCTTGGAATTATTTGCTTCTTGTTGCTGTTTAAAGTGTTCCTCTTTGGTCTTGTTGCTCAAACAATCATTTACTTCGTTTGCAAATCATATCATCATCAAAATATTGACAAGTCCTCATTGTCTGATCATTTGGAAGTGTATCTTGGGGATTATGTTCCATTGAAGGAACAGGATGTTCAATTAGGGGAATTGTAAACTTGTTTGTCTTATTTGGAGTTGGAGAATTTGAATTCAAATTTATATAGAATGAACTCTGTATTATCAATCCTTTGATTGGGGTTGGATGACATGGAATGATGGAAGTGATTGTGTGTATATATATTGTTTGCTTAAATGATATCTTCTTCATCTTCTTCTCTTTTCTTTACATTCATGCTTTGCTTGCAGATGGATCTAATGAACTTTAACTGAACGTTATGATTGTGTTGAGTGTTGTTTTGGAAGTATTATGCAAATAAAGTAAAGATCCTTAAAAAGTTTGAAGCCACTATTTTACAAGGTCATAGCACAAAATGAGATTAAAGGACAATTATTATATTAAAATGTTTTGACAATGAAAAGAGGAAATTGTTTTTAGAACAGTCCCAAAAAGACGACTTTTGTTCTATATAGTATGAATTATGGCTCATTACAAACTGCTGATTTGTTCATAGTTTTTAACTCTGTAGCATCTTCCTCCAGTATGGAGATTGCTAAACTCTTTTAGCAAATCATTTGATCAATTGAGAAGAAATTGGAAAAAAAAATATCTAATAATCATTTGTTCATAGCTTTTATCTTTTGCCTATAAAAGCTACTTTTATCTATTAATTTATAATATTTTAATGTCGATATTTTAGTTGAATTTTCAAAATTAAAGTCAATTTTGAAATTAAAAAAAAATAGACTGTTTTTTAAAATGGGATAAGAACTATAATGTCTATCTAAGAAATATGAAAACTTTGTGAATTTCAAAAACTAAAAAAAGCAAGAAATCAAATGATTACAAAACGGAGTCTAAAATAACTAAAGCAGACCTCCAAAAGCTAACGCTGTGAGTGACAAACAAGGAACAGAAACAAATTATTTTGCAACCCCCAAGGCAGGCATACTAGAAGGCTAATATATAATGTCATTTGTATACATATTTTTATTTTTGTTTGTGGAACTCACACCTCTCAGCCTATAGCTCTGATTGATCTTTTATTTTATCTCATTTTTATTTTGTTCTTTCTTATAGTAAGATAGGCCAATTATACACAATGAATCACATGGATGACTAACAGAGCTAACAAGCTGGATCTTGCAATCCACACACCAAATTTGCTGGAACTGCTATGTCCATCATCTTTGGATAAGCCAACTTCAAATCTGAGAGAGAGAAACAATATAGTTGTTATAGCAGAGCCGATCAGTTTACACCATATTAAAATTTTTGTTTTTGATGTACTTACTTTCCATGATTTGCTTGAATTCTTCCTGCAAAACAAAAACAAACCCAGGTAAAAAAATTAAAAACTTTAGATGTAAAAGCAAAAGATTTAGTAACTATAATTCTGCTTTGAAATGCAATTTCCAGATAAGTGGTTTTAGTTACTAAAGAAATTACCAGATCCTTGGTAAGCCGAGGATTGTATGCCATTTCTTCACCTACAGTACTAACCTGAAATTGCAAGTCAGATATGAGCGAACGAACCGAGTTCTCGAAGAAAGAACAGGTGTAGAAATTTTCTTACACTAAATCCCTTGTAATCATGAGCTGGATAGATCAGTGAATCCTTTGGCAGAGTGAAAATCTGGCACAGAGTTAAAAATCAGAACATGTTCGTGTTACAGAAAGCTAAAACAAAGAAACGCCATCTATGGTGATCACTAGCTCTTCCTATGATCATCTCCCCCAGTTCCTAGTTCCAATTTTTCGTGGCAAATATACTGAGTTTATGTCCTTACCTGCGAATGTACAGATTCATAGAGCTGCTTTGAACTTCCACCCTGCAAAAGACACTGGTATTCAGCCTAGTGGCAATAAAGCTCAAGAATACACACAGCTAAACATATAGCCCATAACCATGCAGAATGGTTGTGATTAATTAAGAAACGTTTACACCTAAATGATATGTTAATAGTTCAAAATGGTTCCAGTAACCACATAAGTCAAAACAAAGTTTTTCGCAGTTGTTGTGCAACAAAAAAGATACCAGCTCTCGTTATCACTTGACATTTATACAATAAAACAGAAAACCGTGTACCGTGAAGTAGTTATGAGAGAGGTTTGGAAAAACAGTTAAATGTACGTTAAGTCCCAAGATAGAGGAAATGTGACAGGCGAAGTATTATACTGAAATATCTTATATCCAAAATACCAATACTTTCGAGAACTATTTGAGTACTATCATCAACAATTAAAAAATAAGTCAAAGGGTGAAAACTACCTGAAAATCTGTCCTCCCGCATCCACGTATCAACAGAGCATCCCCAGTGAATGCCATCCTAGGATAAGGCTGATCAGGTTCATCCCCTGTTACATAGGTGACACATCCTGATGTGTGCCCTGGAGTTGCACGAACCTGAAATTATATGCAAGAGAAAGTGGAGACAAGAGTCAACTCTGGGATTGTCCCCAAAATTTATCTTTTTTCTTAACATTGTTTTACTTGATGATAAACCCTATGTGAGCATATATTCTTTCTTGAAAAAAGAAAATTTTGCTCAGTCTGGGTTCAGGAACTTTACTACTGACATCAGAATCTATGAAACTGCTTATACTTCATTGAAAAATTAACGCCAGAAAGTATAAAACAGGGGATCATACAAAATCAAAATCCTAAATCCATATGGAAAATCAGTTTTCCATTCGAAGCTTGTGATATCAAAGGAGGTAGAAATGTTCATTACATATTTCCCTCCAACGGCAAACTAAATCTTTACTGAGCAGTCAATTGGAATCTTCACTAAACTGATGCTGATGGCAAATCTAATGAAAACTTCCTAGCTAACACTCCCTATGTTATGTATATGCTCCTCCACCTATGTATTAGAGATGAAAATCAGGGGTGGCAGCGACACATCAAGTCTCTTAAACCCTAAACTATTTCGTTCCACCTTCCTCCATGTGAAACCACCTACTACACTTATGAAGTAATCCAATTCCTGATTTGTTCTGATCATCAAAAAGGAACCAGAGGAGATATCTTTGCAGTCAATCTTTATTTTCAGTGGAAGGTAATGTTATTTATTATTGATAGAATTAGAGGAATAATGAACAAACAACAAAAGAAGTAATGATGTGGAGCCACATCTCAAAAGAAAATAGGAGATAGAGGAGCTAGCTGCAGTATGTAATATTACAGGAGGCTAATAAGTCAAAGGAGCATTTCGGCACAAAAGTTGACGACCTTTCTGCGTTTGCATTTTTCATTCCCAATCCCCACAAAGTAAATGCACACAGCAGGTTTTTTGTAGTATTGAAACGTTCAAGAAGAAATGGATCAGTGTTTACTCTTTCAGAACTCGTGGACATTGTCCTATGAAGTAGTAATCTATAAAGTCTGAAATTAGATGGCAGGCAAGTCCTTGCGATTTCTGCCACTGTGTGGCGGCCGGACGAGGTCTGGTGGCATGTAAAATGTCATAACCAGCATCAACTAACCAAGCTACACTATGACAAGAATTAGATTAGGTTTTCAACATGAGAGAACGTCAATGAGCTAATCAAAGTTTAGACATCATTACAAATACGAGAGCAGATATATTATGTGATGGCAAAGATGATGGATAGTCTTGACAAAATGCTGGAATCATAACTATGAAAACAAACAGAGATCTGTACTGTGTCTTTGTTCTGTAGTGTTAAATAAAAGTATTGGCATACCTCCAGGAATAGATCGCCAAAAGAAATTCTATCGCCAGGTTCAATCAACACATCAGCTTTTGAGCCACTTGCTCTCGAGATAACAGATTTCGCTCCTGGAAATTTACTCTGGAGGAAGTAAACGCATCAAAAACAAAAATAACAATAAGGTCAGACACTGAAAAAAACAATAACTGGGATTGAGAAATCACCAACAAACAAGATGATGGAGAAGAAAAACCTTGATGAGTCCAGTCCCAGTGACATGATCAGCATGCACATGAGTATTCATAGCATATACAAGCTTCAGTCCCAATTCTCTTACAAGATTTAGATCCCTATCTACAGTCTTGTCAACCGGGTCAATCAACTGAAAGAAGAAAAAATTCAACAAATCAAAAGAGAATCGAAAAACCCATTAATGCTTTTGACCAAACTTTTCAACCCAACTCAGAAAACATGCCCAAAACATTGATGAAACAAAACGAACCAAAACCATTACACATTTCATCAAATTTCAATTCAAACAGCCAACCACTAACATAGAAAAGAGAGATTAGATAAAGGAAATTACAAGAGCTGGTTTATCAGGATGAGAAACATCAGCGAGAAGATAAGTATAAGTGGAAGAATCCTTCTCGAACAATTGACGGAACAAAAGCTTAGACGAGGAAGAAGATGGCGATGACCCCATTTGAGAACTGATGTTCCTAACGGGTATTAAGGAAATGGGTTTCACAGAAAGAAGATGAGGAGTTTGAGGGAAGAAGAATAGAGCATTGCGATGAAACAATGGAATTCGTAAGAACCGACAGGTATGCATCGCGCCTTGTTATTGACTAAAACAAGATTGAAACGTGGGGGATGGATAATAGTAATTTAGTGAATTGTTTATGAGAAATGGGATAGAGGAGGAGGTGGAATCGTCGTCATCAATGGATATGGAATGGAAGATTTGTCAGCCGATTTCGCAAGCTTTGTCTCGTCCGTCGTCGAACCATTTGTGTCCCGCTCGCCGCTACTGGTTTTGGTTCTGCCCATAACAAAACAGAGTGCTTCTACACGATGGCCTTTCATATCATTTCTTCACAGGTGTCCAACTTTTTTAATATATATAATTCAACCAAATAATTGATGGATCTCAATTTTAGGTTTTAATGTCTCTTTCTCTTTCTGTCCTCGTTACAAGAACGGAGTTATTTGTACGGTAACTCGTTATACTATTGATTGAGTACACGATATTATTTTTTGTGACCTTTTATGTTATTGGATTTCTTTTGTTATATTTACAATTCTTTAAAAATGTTTCGATATACTTTGTTATTAACTTGAAAGTGCTACTCATTGCAATTACCTCAGAAAATAATAATACTCTAAATCTAAGTTATCTTTAGTGAATAATACATTGATCACAACTACAGTTCATGGTTCCATTCTCGCTTCTATAGTTGTTGAACTAAAAATAAGGATGAGTCGTAAACTTATGTGAATATAATATAAATTATAAGTGTTTAAACTTAAGAAATGTCTATAGTTTATCAATATTTCCATTGACATTTTATCAATATTTCCATTGACATTTCTGTAAACTTAAGATTTTTATTGACATCTACAGTTCAAATTTGAACTTATTGACTTTTTTGAAACAAAAAGTCAACCAATCAGTATACATCTTCCGTCAATAGGTCATTAAATAAAATATTTTAGTAACAATGATCTTGGTTTAAAACTTGTGAACTAATTTAGATAGTGTAATAAAATGGAAAATGTCTAAAACCGAAAGCATCCAATGATGTCTCGAATTGTTTTTTCTATATTTATATTTTTTTTAACGTAAGTATATATAATTCAATTGATTAAAAGATTAGAACATTACGATTGAATTTATTTATTTTTATTTAGACTATAATTGTTTTAGAAAAAACAAAATAAAAAGAATCGTCCAATCACATCGACAAATTAAAAAAAACAAAAAATAAATAAAAAACAATTCTCCAAGTTTATCTACCTACTACTTATGATGATTGGTGGTGTTGTTGGAAGACGTCACTTTGTCTAAAGTGTTAAAATATTTTTAAAAGTTGAAATAAATATGTTTAATTTTAATAAATAAATAAATAGGTGTAATGGCATAGATAAAAAAAAAACTAAAAGTTATTGATATTTTTTTTTGTTAGTATCGATGTTTTATTGATATACCTGTTAATATATTTCTAAAATTGAAATTTCGATATTGATATTAATATCGATATCGATGTATTTTCACATTTAGTTGTGATGTGTGAGTAAGGTTTTTCATCTTCAGTTGTGATCTTTTAAGATTTTAATTCGTATTTACAAAAGTTGTCTTAATCATACCAAAAACAATGCAATGATATATTTTATATCGTGCAATATGGCTTTCAATGTTCTTATCGATTGTAACAAAATTCTATTATATACATTATTTTTAAAAAAAAAAAATCTTTATAAGTTGCTTTATTGCTTTTTATTTAAAGTTAATTTTGTAATTTATTGTTATTTAACATCATTAATTTAATATTCACTAAAATAAAAGGAAGACACCAAAAAAATTGATCCTCCCTTTATGGTTTGTTTATGACCCCAATTGAGTGTTATCTTTGGACCCACCAACAGGCCCAAGCCCAAAGCCCAAAGGCAATAGAAGTCCGTATATCTCAGAGAAAAAGTCAAACCTAAATTTTTTAGTTGACCATCTAAAAGTTAGTTTTTCGACCAAATTGATATCGAATCGACTATGGCTAATGTAGTAAATGTTTAAACCAACCTCAATTACGAAGGAGTAAAAACCAATCGTTGGTCGGTCGATTTAGGTCAGTTTAAGTCTTTGATTCTTTTAAAAAAGGTTGTCGATTTGGATTTTTCTCAAACAGACACCAATCTCCAATCTACTGCCTTCAATTCAATTGATTTTGCCGATCTATCATGCTTACCTTACCATCTTTGAAGTTGAAAATAAAATATTGTTTTTAACAAGATATTTTAAATTTTGTTCTTAAAAGTATAAATAAATAAAAACTTTTGAAGTGTGTATTAAGCATAGCACCTGATTGGGTAAGACTCCAATCTTGAGATGCTAAACTTGAGATTGGATTATAGGCAACTTAATAATTCTACATCTCCAATTGCTTCATGTTTTGACTTTTTTGCTTCTTTCAAGAATTTGATTTAATTTCTTTATTCCAATTTAATTCCATGTTATAGATTTATAATTATAATTATAATTATATATATATCTATATATATATCTTCTAATTTTTACATCTTTCTCTAGAAACCTTTTTAGACCACAAAGACATCTTTTGATTTTTTAGATTTTTTTCCCTAAATCTAAATTGAGGCAGATTTTTTTTTAAAAAAAAAAACATTCGAAAAATACTATTTTTTTTCCTCGAGTTGGTAGAAGTAGAACTAGCATGTGGTTCCTAAGTTTTCAAAATATATATTTTTAGTTATCGAATATTTAGAATGGGACCTCGGGCCAAAACTTAGTAATAAAAAGATTGCCTTGAGTACTATTTTTATAAATAATAATTAAGAGTATAATAACATTTATAAAAAATTATAAATATAGCAAAAATAACTTATTGTTGATAAGTTTCTATTAATGATATAATTAATTAATGTTAGACTCTTACTAGTGATATACATTGACTATCACGAATAGATTCGAAATTAAATTTAAATTTTGTTATTTTTTAAAATTATTTTACATTATATCATATATCTTAAAATACTTTAAATATAAAAGTTTCAAAAAACATTTTGAAATATAGCAAAATTAACTAAATATTATTTAAATATAGAAAATTTTCATTTTCGTCTTTGATATCGATATTTAAAGTAATATTGACAAATAAAATTCTATGATCGATATATTTTGTAAATTTCTAAGTCATTTATAATAAGTTTTCATTTTTATATACGAAGGAAAGATAATTCATTTCTCTAATAAACTAAACTATTTCAATGGCAATTATTTTAAATTCGAAAAACTGAGTCGGCAGCTGTCCCTTTCTCGTTGAATCGTTTGATCCCCTCAATCAATTCTAATATATAAATATTTAAAAATTCCCCTTTTATTTCTAGTCAAAAGTTATCGAATTTATAAATCGTTTTGGATTATCTTATTCATGAAAGTAATTTTGTTTCATTTCTTTCTCCCCATAACAGAAATTACTTGGATATGGGATATTTCCGAATCGGAGTGGCATGTTCTTCTTCAAAGGGCTTATTTCAAACCCAGAAAATCGATGCATTTTCATGTTTTAATGGTGCAATCTGTCGAAATTTCTTGATTTCATTTGATTAGAGAGACACCCATTTAGGGAAAAAGAAGATCCAGGTCAGTCATGGCTGCAGCAAGTACTCGTTCTATTTACCTTCTCCTCCGATGCCGACACGTATTGGACACGTGCTTGAAGGTTCAATCCAAAACTTGAGTAACTTACTCTCAAGTTTCAACTGCTACAATTCGTTATCACTCATCGACGGTTTCTTCGATCCTACGGCATCGTTTTTTTCTGTATTGAGAGGAATGTTGAACAGAGGACTTCAGAACCTGTCCGTCCACTTAATTGATGGGATTCGATTCGTTTGATCTTATTGAAGAAGTTTCTGTGTCGAGAATTAGTTCTTATTGGTGATTGTAGTGTAAGTATTGATTTGGGTTTTTTTATTTTCGGTCTGTATTTGGATTAGAGATTTACAAATCTTCGATTCTTTTGATTTTGATCTTGTGGGTTGAATGTTGAATGTTCTTTTATAAATGGGTTTTGGAGTGAGAACATTTGTGTATATTTATCCTTTTTGTCTTTTGAATCTGGTGGAGCCCATTTGAGAAAAAGGAAAACTGGATTGTCTTTATATTAACCTGATCCTATAGAATGTTGTTTGTCGGTACAGGAAGTGTTAAGGAAGGTAATCTTTTCTTTTAATCTTAAAGTGGGATTTGGAGGAAGGTTGATTCTAATGGAGGTTTCGATTATGATTCATGTGGGATTCGTCCTTTTTCTTCTCTGGCTACTTTCCGCCTTCAATTGCTGCCATGTTGCCGCATATTTCATCTCCCTCATCTATCTCTATCTGGTAATTTTTGATCATGTCTGTTATCATCTCTTTTTTTTTTTATTTCATATTCCTTTGTTTCTAACTTCGAATTGTTTTGTGTGAAGTTGTGCTGTGAATCATCAGATAACTGTTTTTAATGAATCACAGTTTTTCCTTTTGAGATTCTTAGGAATCTGGTTCATTGAACGTGCTTCTCTGAAGCTTCATTTTGTGATTTGGTTGAATCTTTTCCTTTCTTCCCTAATGAACTTCTGTTCTTCTTTTTGAAAGGTGCACGAGCGGTTCTTTTTGAAATTGAGGAGGAAATTGCAATTTGAGGAGAGAAAGCAAGCTAACCAGAGAAGGGTATAACTTCTTTCCCTTTCTAACATAGAACACTTGAACAGGTCATAAATGTTTATTTACTGAGAAATTGATGGGGTAACCCCTTTCTTCTTCTTCTTCTTTGCTTCCTTGTTTTTTAATAGAATTGTTACATTTTGTTTTACGTCGAATTTGATTTCTCTTCCACTTCAGGTTCTTACAGATTCTGAAACAGTTAGGTGGTTAAACCATGCGGTTGAGAAGATTTGGCCTATATGCATGGAGCAAATTGCTTCTCAAAAGATTCTCCTCCCTATCATTCCTTGGTTCTTGGAGAAGTACAAACCGTGGACCGCTGTATGATCCCAAACTAATACTTTATATACCCGCTTCTTTGATTGGTACAACTCGTTTGGGCAGTTCAATGTCTTTTCAATATCAACCTTCCATCAATTTGTTCAGTGAACTTGAGAAATGCGAGAATATCCATTACCTGATTTGTTTTCATTGTTTTGTAATCATAATTTTATATCCATACAGATTTTTGATGACCAGTGTATAATTGCAGAAGAAGGCTGTGGTTCAACATCTATATTTGGGACGAAACCCACCCATGTTTACTGAAATGAGGGTTCTTCGTCAGCCTAGCGAGGATGACCACTTGGTAGGAAGTACATTTTTGTGGTGGTTGGATTAGGATCCGTATTCACACACTCTCACATGCACATATATTGTCCTTTACAGTTCCAAGTTTAATTTGGTTTGAAGGGATTAATCACAGGTTCTGGAGTTGGGTATGAACTTTCTTACAGCTGATGACATGAGTGCAATACTTGGTGTGAAGCTGAGGAAAAGACTAGGATTTGGAATGTGGGCAAAGTTGCATCTTACAGGCATGCATGTGGAAGGAAAGGTACAGAAATTGTTGCCATCTTTGTAAGGGTGTAGTCTAGGATGGTTTTTAGTATGCCTATTCTATTTGTGTGTTGAAAAGTAGAGGTGTTCAAATTCTGCTTGTATGATCTTTGATATTGTGAGAAATGCTGATTCTACTGTCTTATGAGTAATTGGATCTCCATTTTACTCTGTGTAGTTCAATTGTGAGTCAAATTGTATCCCTGAAGCTTTCTTTTTTCAGTTTTCTTGTCTTTAGTTGTGTTCTTTCCTTGTAAGAATTCTACTTTTCTTCATACTGATTTGCTGTGTTTGCATTTTTTTCCTTGTCTTGATTTGCATCATGTGCCAATCGAATATTGTCTTTTGTGACATTAGGGGGGAGTGCTTGAATTAGCTTTGTGTGTGTGTGTGTATATTTTATTCCAATCAATCTTTGCGTTCATTCTCAAGGTTCTTGTTGGTGTTAAGTTCCTTCGGGATTGGCCATACCTCGGTCGTATACGACTATGTTTTGCTGAGCCTCCATACTTTCAGATGACTGTCAAACCTATCTTTACGCATGGTCTTGATGTTACCGAACTTCCGGGAATTGCTGGATGGCTGGTACTATTCATCTTCTATTTAAGCAATTTTCCCTTCACCTCCATTCTCTTGATTTTCCTTTTATTTCTCTTCGTTTTGGCTAAACTATGCTTTACTGCTTGTGGTTCTTATTCTCGGCCTAAGTACTGTCATTTTTCTTTTATGCTTTCTTCTTATCAGGATAAGCTTCTGTCCATTGCCTTTGAGCAGACACTTGTTGAGGTTGAGTTCTAGAGCATTCTTGTTAACACCTTCATTCTTAGTTTTTGCATTTCATTCATTCTTTACAAATTGAAAATTTGTAAAGGCCTGAATCAAATTATATTCCAAATGTACAATTATGTTCAGATTTCATGTTATTACAGATGTTTTTCAACAATATTTACCTAATTTTAAATTATCTTAATCTTTGCAGCCCAATATGTTGGTTGTTGACATGGAGAAGTTCATTTCACCACAGCCAGGTACTTCATTCTAAACACAATACACAACTTGGAACTATGGTCAAATGAAATATTTTGAAGAATGGTCAATCACAACCTAATAAATAGAAAGAATGTCATCTCTGTGCATACCTTCGTGTTTGTTTTATTTTTCTCATAATCATGTCAAGCATCATGTTTACAAAAGTTATAGCCCTGTCCTTTGAGCAGCAAGCTTCGCGATGATTCTCCTATTCTAGAATGGTTTAAACTCGCTTGGTTGCAGTCACACGGTTCGCATACCAAGCTTGTGACAAATAATTTTATAGTTTATCGTGGTCTGATATATTGTGTGCCAGTCATGGGTCAACGGCTGGTAACTATTGCTGAAAAGTTGTTTTAATTCCATATATTATACTGTTTGTTGGAATTCCAAATTGTGTTTGCTGGTGTTTTTGAAAGTTTCTATCTAGCCTCTAGGTATATGTAATTTGTATGAAAATTGTCAACTAAGATGGCGAAGTTCCGATTTCAATATGCATCACTCTAGGTCTGCAAAACCCTTGGCTTGTAATTCTATTGCCTACTTATTTTGAGCTTCTACATATGAATAATTGTATCATCCGACGTGTTCTTTAAGCTTTTGAAAATCAAAATTTAGAAGTGACTACATATGTTTCAATATTGATGGATCTTTCTCCTTGCCCATGACCTTATATTCCCAGAAAATTGGTTCTCTGTAAACGTGAAGGAACCAGTGGCCTATGTCATAGTTGAAGTTGTTGAAGGAGCAGACATGAAGCCATCTGATCTAAATGGTTCTTCCAACATTCTTCCTCTTATTGTATTATAGTTTTGATGATTTCCTTACATAACCGGTGAATTCAGCTCACAGTTGAAGCCTTTCAGGTCTGGCTGATCCGTATGTAAAAGGTCAACTGGGTCCTTACAGATTCCGAACCAAAATTCAAAGGAAAACACTGTGTCCACAATGGCGTGAGGAATTCAAGATCCCAATTGTCACATGGGAATCAGAAAATGTGCTTGCTATTGAAGTTCGTGACAAGGACACATTTGTTGACGACGTACTTGGGTTTGTCTTCAAATTTGTAACTTCTATGCAATAATTGGTTTGTTGCAAGTTTTGATCTTGTGACCATAGCTTAAATGAGATTTGATGTGTAGTTCAAGTCCTCACTTTCATCTTTCCCTTTGCCTTATCCTTTTTTTATATGCTCAAATCCAATCTAATATTCTATCTGCAGAAATTGCTCTGTCTGCATTGCGGACCTGAGGGATGGCAAACGACACGATATATGGTTGCCTCTTGAAAACATTAAAACAGGGCGATTGCATCTTGGAATCACTGTTTTTGAAGATAGAAAGAAGGTTATCTTCTTTCCTTTCCATGTTTCCTTTTCTCTTTTCGATGCTGGTGTAATTTGTGTTGCCTAGGAAAGGATCTCTCAAATTTAATTTTACTGGAAAATGAAATCCCTAACCGAAGAAAGGTTGTTCTTGTATTGATTATGTAATACTGTACTTTAGGTGGAGGAGTATCCTTCTTCGAGAGAAACCTTGAATGTGGAAGAGAACGAGGTTTCCCCTAAAAGTGAGACCAAGGATGATAAGGATTCAATCTCACCTGTATCAATGGAGCCTGAAAGAGGGATTGATAATTTTGAGCCCATCGATGTTGAAGGGCAGAAGGAGACAGGAATATGGGTCCACCGTCCAGGAATCGAAGCTTCAAAAACTTGGGAGCCTCGTAAGGGTCCAAGTCGGCGGCTTGATACCAAAATCCGTAGGGAGCCTAATGAATCTGTAAGCAGTGGAGAGATTAAATCTTGTATTAATGATTCAAGCAGTGCTGATGATAATCCAGAGGAAAAACATCGAAAAATATCAGTTCGTAGGGGACTAAGGAAGCTGAGTTCAGTTTTTCACAGGAGCCCTCGGGATGAGGATCGATCAGGAAGCTTAGTGGAGTCTGCTAAATCCCCCCAATATACCAATGTTAGGGCTGCAAATGCCGAACGAGGCATCAAGGTTATTCTTGTAGATAACATTTCCAGTACTGCTTCTGATAAGGTATCAAAAGAAGGGAAGTCGAGCAATGAAGGTAGCGATTCAGAGAGTCCAGGAAAGGGTGGTAATGTGAAAGGCATGGCGAAAAGCATTTTCAGACAGGCTGAGAAATCTGCTCGTAGTATTAAACATGCATTTTCACGCAAAGGCTCAAGGAGATTCCAAACTGATTCATTAGGAATGAATGAGAGAGATGCTGCAGTGGAATCAGAGTCTTCTGATGATGAACCTGGTACACCAACTGCTTGCAACCCAACAACAATTGTAGGAGTTCCAGTTACCACTGGAGCCAAAGCCATAGCTCCTCACAACAGCACCCTTCAGAAGGAAAATGTGTTACCCGATGGTTCAAGTGACAACGTGAAGGAGAATGGACCATCAGCAGCAAATAGAAGTACTGCAGCTGCTCGCGTGGCGAAGATCAAAGATGAAGAGGATGATAAACCTGCAATCAACGGTGATAAATGATTGAACATCTAAAACCTGAACTCGGTGATATTTGTTATTTCTTTGGTTTGAAAGATGGTACAGTGTGTAGGTAAAAAGGATGTGGAAAAGATGTAGAAGAATTTGTAAATTGAATATAGATGTCCTTAAACAAGTGCTAAGTTTATAGAGATAAAGAAGTTATTTGTTCAGATAGTCACAAAAAATAAAGCATCAAATTTCCTAGTTAAATTGGCACGACTATTTTGCCACCAGAAAATAACTCCATCTCCATCTTGAATTTGAGTCTATGGGGGCGTTCCCCGCTTCCTCCCTCCAATTATTCTCATAGCCAAACATTATTGCCCAGGAAAATCGACTTTGGCTCCTCAGCTGCAACAAGTGATAATTTCTTCCTCTTTTAAAAACAAAAATGTTAAAACATCTTTAACTCTGAAGCACGTTGCAGAAGAGATCTGTTTGTTCTTCAGTATTAGCAGCAGCTAAGTTGACCTGCTTGTGTCCATAGCATCACCCCCTGCATTGATCCTTAGTACTCAGTCCGTTTCAGTTTATTGGTTTATTGGTCGTCAAACAGGTCGACCATGGATGCCGCAGATATAATGAGAATGCCGCAGATATAATGAGAACATTGTAATTACAATTTACGCCGCACCATCTTCCATTGCAAGCAACACAGCTTTCTTAAATACTTCATTTGTGATATCAGTGCATTCTTCATTTCCTGGTAACATACAACGTATAATCACTTTCCACATCCCTACTTTTGGGACGAAACCTTGCATAACCATCTGTTTCACAACCCAATCCACATCGTCAGTTAGGTTCTTCTTACATAACCCAGACAACAACTTCTTATATGAAACAAAACTTGGGTCCATACCATTCGATATCATCCGGTGCATACAATCCCTTGCCTCGATAAACTTACCCGTATCGAGCAGGCCATACAAAATCTCTTGATATGTCCCTGCATTGGGGTAGCAACCTTTAAGCTTCATTCTCCCCAAAAGTTCTATTGCCTCTTCAATTCTCTTCTTTTTTCTAAGCCCCGAAATCAATATGTTAAACGTTATAGTGTCGGGGCAAACACCTTCATTTTCCATTTTACAGAAAAGCTCCAATGCTCTCTCTAGTTCCCCATTCTCACACAATGCATGCAGGAGCGTTGAAAATGTTCTGACATTTGGCCTACACTTCTGTTGAGGAAATTCATCGAGCACCTTGAGTGCAGCATCAAGATTCCCACTCTGACACAACCCTTTAACGAGTATATTTAGACAACAAGCATCAATCTCAATCCCCAACTTAGGAGCACCCACATAAACCTCATGAACAACATCAAACATCTTGGCCGAAACAAGCAAATTAAGCACAAAATTAAAGGTTTTAACACTCGGCCAGCAGTTATAATTGGGCATATCGAAAAGGGTATCGATAGCTTTACGTAAACGACCAGCAACATTACCATAAATCTTAATAACATGGTAGAAAAACTCATCGGACAAGCGGAAATTCCTTTCGGCTTTGATTCTCAACATCACCTTTTCAATATCATCAAACAACCCCCCCTCAGCAAGCCTGGAGACAATGAGAGTGTAGATTTCTTTGTTGGGTTTGTAGTCCTTGCGATTGGACCATTGGTGGAGGAATGCGAGGACAGAGGAAGGATGTTTGATTTGTTGGATGATTTTGATGACTTCATTGGGAGATAACCAATCTCTGTGGCTGAGTTTATGGGGTAAAACAGAGGGTTGTTTAGAGGAAGTGGAGAAAGAGGAGGAAGATGAAGGAAGATGAAGAGGAATTGAAGGAGATGATGAAGAGAAAATGGAGTTTAACAGAGAGAGTTGAGAAAGGCGTAGAGAAGAACGGATCATCGGAAGGAGAATCGGAGTGAAGCTGAGAATTGTTTCCGATGAAAAGTAAGATCTTTTTTATACTTTGTTTTGCAAATGTTTTAGACTTTAGTTAGATATAGTTAGGTTAGTTAAGAATAATCAAAAGAAAAAAAAAAAGGTAAATTATAAAAACCACGGTAGCTGCAATTACACTTTCAAATTTTCAATAACAACAATCGAGTGTCTAACTTGAAACTTATATAATCAGTACAATTTATACAATTATGTAAGTTTGAGATTTCAATTTTAAATTTTGAATAACTTTGAGGGCTTAATTTTTAATTTTCAAAATTTAAGGCTATAATTGCAACTACCACCCTACCTTATGGGTGAGTTTTGCAATTTGTCCTAAATAAATTGCAAATTGTGTCTTAGTTTGGATTAAGTTTTAAAATGTCAAATGTTTTTAATGTTTTGAGAAATGAGTCTAGTTTAGTGGTAATTGACACGATCTTCCACTTTAGATTAGAGGTGAAAGGTTTGATCTTATATTTCTACAATTGTTGTACTAAAAAATTATAATTTTATTCTTGAAATTAGAATTATGTTTCAATTTGGTCAAGATTTACACTTTTAGCCTTGAATTTTCACAAAATACCAATTTTTCGATTTTAGACTCAATGTCTTTTAATTAGTTTAAAATAATTAAAAAAATTATAAAAATATCTCATCTAGAGTGTGAGGTGTCCCTTGTTTTTCCAATGTGGGATTCTCAACATGCTACCTTGTGATGACGACTCTTTACTTCCATTATTTTCAATTAAATATCAATTTCATATTATGAATGACCGTTTAAACTTTACGGGCTCCAATATCATATTTGTATTATTGATATCATAATATAACTTTATTTGTATATTGTTGATTGAATTTTGAGTGAAATATTACTTTCTTTGTGTTATATACGAATTACATGGGTGGTTAAAATTGATTCAACTGTTTTGAATAATATGAAAAGCTTATTCCTTTTGTTCATAGCATCATGATTTCTTTAGGAGCACCTGTTATGAAAGATCAACCATGGAGAATCTAAAAATTTGAGATCAAATCCTTGATATTGACTCAGCATAAACAAAGAACTGGTTGAAGTCACTTAAAGAATATTATGATTGAATTATATGAAAGATGGTACATCAGAATCTATGGCTATGATACAAAATATACCAATCCTCAATTCAAAACATTCACATCTACACTTTGTATTCCTATATCCCATCCTGATTCATAAATAACTATATGAATTTCTGTTAAGCGTTTAAATTTCTGTGTAAGAGGACTTGTCACCATTGTATGACTATACAGTATGTACTAAACACAAACATTCACTCAAATCATCTACTTGTGCTTCTGTTTCCCAGCAATAATTGTTTGGATATGCAAGTGCCTGTTGAACGCCTCGTTGAAGAGGAAACGGGTTTGAAAGTCTGATATATTTGGAAGCCATGCCAGAGTAGCTACGGGAGCGAAAATAACGACGCCCATACCGTAATCGTATGATTTGGCTAGAACCCTGGTGAAGTCCCACAGCCAAGTGTGCTCTATTTTTGGCCTCACAGTTTGAGCAAACTAAACCAAGATTACAATCAAAATTCAGTAAGAAACCAGAGAGAGAATGAGAGGGTAGGGGAACAAGAAGATTCAACCTTACCAAAATCAATCCCCATCCGGTTGGAAGGAAGGCGAGAGAGCAGATGACCATGTCCTTAAGAGATAAATGACAGACGACGGATAGAGAAATAATTACGGCTAGAATGCCGAGGAAGAGAAATGCTTTGAATAGTCTGAACGCGAAATGATAGTTGGCGCTGAATTGCTGCTTTCCCAGGTTTACTGCCTATATTTGCACACCAAGTGTATCACGTCATATCTCATAGGAATTAAGGTTTTAAAAAAAGAAAATAAATAAATAGAAGGAACTGATTTTGACTAATGCCATATCTCATAGTCACACAATCCTTGTCCATATTTTGCATAAATCAGCGATTCAGCAGTGTTAGAAGAGAAGTCGTTTAAAGATAAAGGTTGTGAAGTTATAAGTAAAACTAACATACTACCTAGTCCTGAAGGCCAAAAAATGAAGTATCAGCTGTACTTTCCAATTTCCATTTTTCAAGAAACTGTAAAGGAACTTTAAAATATAAGAAAGTTGGAGTATTGGAGAACTAACCTTGAAAAGTAAGAAAATTGCAGCAATCACAGCCCAAGAGAGAACATAAACTAGAAAATTTCTGCTATGCTGGGAGATGTCAAGGTGATACACGAGTCCATACTGATACATGAAGAATCTTAATGAAAGAAATGCTTCAATCAACCTGGAAACAAGTCCTGAATGACGAAGGTGGGCTTGTTCGTCGTCCCACCAAGACTGCCAACTTTTGTCCTGCTGAACTCCTATACCACCTTGCTGTTTAATCCACTTATTCCACTCTTTCCAGTCATCTACTATCTTGGCCCAACTAAACCCAGAGGGATTGAATAAAAATGGGGCAAATAACCAAGTGATTGACATAAACCAGATGGAGTAAGTGATCAAGAGATAAGCCATGCTGCTCTGATACGAACGTCTGAACAAATCATAGACTACCAACAGAAGCAGTAGTTCGAAGCCTTTAACAAAGTGACTTCTTGAATACAATCTGTAGTTTTCAGTAAAACTGGCATAAAAGACCACTACCTTACGCCCAGTAGGTCTGTACTTTGCACCCCCATGAAGTATTGTGCGGCCAAAGTAATGAGTTTTTGTTCCTAGTGAAAATGTGAAAAAAACAACTGCCAACTGCAACTGCATGAGTATGAAATCTTTGAGGGCAGTAAGAAATCCTCTTTCAAGTCCAATTTCCATGACCATTGGTAAGCCTGTAAGGAGCCCCAGCTGTATAAATGACTGTGAAGCAAGAGCTGTTTCCAAAGATCGAACATTCTGCAGTCTAGCTCCAAGGAGAAGAGCTTTTTCCAACCCACTTAAAACAAGATATAATTGTCCGTAAAGGAAAACATAAATTCCAAGTACTGATATCTGTGCAGTGAATTGGCAGATAGTTTGCAAAACCAATCAGGGAGATGATACTTATAAAGAGAGACAAAAAGATAAAGAGAGTTACTTTACCAGGCTACTGAAATAGTATCCAATTGTAGTATAGTAACAAGATAGCATCCTGAAGAAATCAAATCGTTGCCCAAGACGATATATATCCCGGCTTAGAGTTTGTTCACTGTTCCCATTTGCTATCTTAGCTTCAAACTTGGAAATCTGATTCAGTCCTACATCACGGCCTTTGCCTATTTGCATGTACTCATGGTATGTAATGTAGCCCCGACGTAGAGTAGAGTTAAATCCTATCCATAAGAACCATATGCATGTCAGCCATGTTCAACACTATGGGGCAGAATCAAAGCTACTAGATCTTACCTGCATAAACATCTTCGCTCAAGTTAATGGTTTTTGATGCTTTGCTGATGCCACCTCTCGTAATGTGAAACACCCTGTCAAAGACATCCGGGTGTCCATAGTGAAATCGTACCCTGTGGGCAGCATTCCAAAATATTTTTGATCAGGAAGAGAAAAAGGCATGACTAGTCATGCAATAGTGTTGAAGAATTCGACTGGAAAACGAGGTAATCAAAACAAGAGCCAAACATGGTAACTGCATGAAAAGATATAAACACGATTACTGCATTCCAATTGGCTGTTTTTGCCTTAAATTTGTCAAACCATCAATCTGACTAATTGGTGTCACTATTGTATTTTCTTCTATTTGAAACATATAAACAAATACGAAAACTGGATTTTCCTGGCCAGGAGGGAGGAGGGAGAGGCCGCTACTAGAAGTTTTACCCCTAAGTATTGCCCTAACTTGGATAATGAGAACGTAGAACCAACAAATACATTACCTGAGAGGATTAGCAAGAATTCTTTGACCAATTGTGACAAAGCTCGTCTCTTGATATGACATGAACCATGCTAAGGAAGAAACACTGCAGTTCAGGTATAAAAAAAACCCAGCTTAATAAATGATCTATAATTTTAGCAAACATGGTACACATTTCCTTCATAGAAAATTTTTTCATCTCTTATATGTTGAAATAAGTTATGGTGCAAAATTCAATCTGCCTGGTAAGCCATTACTCTAATAATTTTTTTGATGAAACCCATTACTCTAATAATTAAATATCAGATAAACAGATAGCAACAAAAGCAAATCTTTAAGCTGTTCCTAATACTCAAATAATGATAATAAATTAAATAACAATGTGCAAACGGTCAATTAATTGAAATTTTTAAGTTGGATGAGACCAGCACTGAAAGTATGACAAACTGAACATAAGTATTAGTAATACCGTCATAGAGGTCCAACTTTATTAATCCATTGGAGTTTGACTGAGTGTTGATGTGACATGATTAATTCACGATTAATTGATCATAGAAGTTAATCTAACCTCCCAGTGAATATGTGCTCCCTCAAACCCAGAATTGCAGGTGGCTTCCGTACTTTGTGTTTAAAAAATTCTTGAAGAAGATTTCTCATTTTCAGCGCCTCTTCCAAATAATTGTCCTGGCGAAGCACATACCATAAGAACAAGCACAGAACCATTAGTCAGGTTAGAAGAGGAAGACCTACCTGGTTCATATCAACTGTTTGAAGAGCTTCCCCACGTGTGAAAATAATTGCATGATTTTGGTTTTCAGGCTTCCCTTCTCCAAGGTGCGGCTGACCAGGAAGCTTTATGCTGTATATTACCTATAAAAAGGAATTTACCACGTGAAAAGATTTATAACATAATGATCCGATGAAGTACAAGTGAAATGAAACTCATTTGCAAATATTCAGTGGCTTTCAACATATGTAGGTAAGTAAGCTACCACTAATTTGCTAGAAGACGTATTATGGAGGTGTTCAATAATGGATTGTGAATCTACTGCCATAAAGTAGGCCAAAATCCATGGTCCCGATCATTTAGTAATAAGGATGTTCTGATCCTTGCTCTTGATGAATGCTTATGATTTATATGATTACAAATAGTTCAGTTACATGCTAATTTTCACAAGATTGCAATCATTCAAGATTTGTCAGCCTTCTTTTTATCTGAATCCTTCCAAGCATAATGTCCTCTTACCAGAAAGAAAGCAGAACCGTGTGCATTTGTGTTACCAATAATTCTTTCTATTCGTAGTGTGAATTTGGATTGCTTACCAAATTAGGAGTCAGGACCCAACAACATGGAGAGGGCAAACGAATGTAAAAACAGTGTAAAAGATTGTTTTGCAAGAACCCTGTACTTATTTGAGCTAGATATGTAAAAATACATATCATACATGCATTAGCCCATTAATACAAAAATAAGTGATCATATCTTCAAACGAGACCACATAAAGTATATTTGACCTTAAAAGTTTCAATATCCAGTACAACTGTTGAATTCTGAAAATACTAGTGAAAAGTGACTTCTGGAACCTACATTAATCTTGTTTTTAGAATCGTTTTAACTCAATTAAGCCTTAAGCATCACGATAGCTGGGTTCAAATATATTTTTATTATCTCCATCAGAAAGAGGGAACAACAAATATTGTCATATCAAATAACATATAGATTATTCAATAACATGTCAATTTTACAATTTTTGAATGATATTTACCTGATCATAACCATTTACAGCTTTAATTAACTTAGATGAATAAACTTTCTGGTTGTCCTGCATTTCTTTCTCCTCAACATATGCAACACGAAGAGATGGATACCTTCAAGGAAGATTTAGAGCAGAATGAGTGTCATGTTAATTCCTAGTACTTCAAAGTTTGTAATAGCTTTCGCTTCCAAGAAGACAGTTACCTTATCATCAAATCAAGAATGTCCTTTGCACGGGGATCACCACAAGCTTTTTGTGCTCCAAAAGATTGGCAGGACAACACATACGTAAATTTCATATCAGTTAAAGCATCTATTTGAGCAGATAATGCACGATTTCCTGTCCCAATTGTATCATAACCTTCTAGAATATCTGGATGCAGGAATAAGTCACACGATTAAGACTTTAAAGCACGTGGAAACACGAGACATCAGAATTCACTACATCTTCTATTCAAAAGCTAGTGCTATAAGTAATAATGGTTTATAATAAAAATAAAATGTTCTTCACCTTCGTCTTCAGCCATATCGAGAAAAGCTTGAAGTTTTAATGCCTCCCTATAGTACATCATTCCTCTTACTGTAACCACATAAAATATAGACATAAAAATGTGAACTAAACGTTCTTCATCAATATCCAGTGGTAGGTATCTTATTACCTGTTCTACTCAGGGTTTGTCCTCGAAACGAAGCCCAATTTCTAAGTTCTTCCTCTTTCCCTTCATCTTTTAGTTTTTCCATATCCTCATAGCCAAGTCGCTCCAAAAAGTTTTTCCACTCATCTGAAAGAATGGAAAAACGTTTGCAAATAGTTTCATGACTAGAAGCAGACAACATAAAAAATTAGAAAGAGAAAAAACATATGTCGCATAGTGACCTGGAAACATCTTTTGCATGTAAAATATGATGGAGACTTCTTGGATGCTTGAGTGAAGCTCTTCCAATGAAAAATTTATATCCTCCGCGTAGTATGGAGTTAAAATACTGTACCAAAGTTCATTTTCTGAGAAACAAATAAGATATCAACTCTCTCATATAAAAGGTGGCTTTTGATAAATTGGACACATCTTAAAAGATAATTCACCAATAATGCAAACCCGAAATGTGAATTTCCCAACTTTTTGCCCAAACATGCTTCAGAGCCTTCTAGTTTAGGTTTTGAAACTTTTTCTCAATTGACTAGGGATCTCACCATCAGCATCCCCCCCCAAGAAAGCCAATCATCATATAATGCTATAAGCAATATTAGAAGGTATTTGAAAAGCAAAAGACAATACTTGGATAAACTTCATAAAACTAGATCATTCACAGTAAGTCTACCTCGCAGAAAAGAACTCTTTCTATAAACTACCTAATTTACCTTTTAAAACTGAATCAAGAATTCTCTAATCTTATAAAAAGTTAGGTCTGTCTTTTGAATCGTTACAATCCATCACTCTTAGTAGTAGAAACATTAGCAGCGATGTTAAAATGATTTAACCGGCAATGAGGCCAATGTGACAATTTATAGTTTCATAGCATTAATCTTCTTAGAAATTATGTCACATGTGAGGAACAATAGTCCAGGAACAAAACTCCAGTTAAAGGGGAAAAAAATTGTTTTAAAGGATTTGCCACCAATCCTCTACTCGACCTCAAATAGTACTCTACTCAACTCCTTTTTTTTAAACAGAAACATAACTTACTTTTCATTGATGAAATGAAAAGAGGCTAATGCTTAAAGTACATGGAAAACAAAAGGGCAAAAATACAGCGAAATATAAAGTCTGAGGATCAGGAAGTGCACCGGATATCTCAACTAGGTTGACACATCCACAGGACTCTCATCACATCCCTATACAAAAGAGATCCACTTGATATAACTAAAGAATACATGATTACATAGAAAAAACGAAAGCACTCCAGGTAAAACAAATATCAGAATAGAGTAATCAGCACAAGATTTCGACTGGGAACTCCACAAATAATCTACTCAACACTTTCTTCAAAATTAATTTAATTAAATGTCATTCTAATATAACCTCAAATGAATAATATCACAGCACGTGTTGATGTGCAACACATGTTTAAAAAATATTAACTAATATATCGTTGCAGTAAATATATTTTTTTTCATGAAAAAAAAAAAAAGACAACTTAAATTTTCCAGACAATATTGCTTGTTCTTCGTGGAAACTATCAACCCTTAAGAAATAGAAAAAATAACCAACCTGAACGACATCATATTGCTTACTTTCGGGGCTTTGGGCACATTCATAAACATTGATGTTGCAAAGAATGAAATGCGCCTTCGAGCCTCCAAGTTTACAGGTATGTCCATTGCACTATCTTTGACAGTAAGCAGCAAATGGAAACGCTTGATCTGGAACAAGGCAATTTCATATCAATTAGCACTTGCATGAAAGTTGACCCATTGAAGCATAGAAAAACCACTCTTTAATGTTACAGACCAATCGATAGCAGAATTTTTAACTGACAGAAGAAAACTTATAAACTTCACCTGTTCTTTGAGAGAGTCATCAACTGGCAAAGGGAAATGAATAGATTCCTTGCTTGATGAGGATTCAAATAATTGTGGTTCAATATGTCTAGAAAAATCAATGAAGTCCTGTTCTATTTGCTCAGACGCATGGACCAAATCTAGTACTCTGCATTCAACAAAAATGGAAGATCAGACAATTGAGCATTTGAAAGCATCTGAAAAGAAATGTTGACGAGGAAACCTGGAGCTATTGGTCATCATATCACTGGTTACAAGCTCAAATATATCTTGCAGAACTTTTATAACTCTTTCCCGATTTAACTCATTCCCTTGAATCTTGAAACAATTAAATGCAAATCAATAGGGATTTTTAATTCAAAAGGTTTTATATAACTTTAATTCGCTTTTCATTGTAGAATTACCAAAAGTTCTAGCAACTCGATACATTTATCATGTAGAACCGAAAGGTCACTCATCTTGAAGTCTTCAAGAAGACTACATCTGTCGATGCTTTCTTCAACTTCATTTATCAGAGCAGAAATGACCCTAGAATATCAATGAGTTGACACCATAAGTCATACTAATAATAGAGCTATAAAAATGTCATTACTAATAACAGAAATATCGAAATGAAACCCTTTTCTCTAATACAAAGATTGAAAAAGGAAACAAGAAAACTTTCTCAACCACCTCTTCTCCAAATCTCCCACGATAAGGATTTCAAGGATGTACTTCAAGGACTCGTAGCACTCTTTTACAGCAGAATTCATGTACTCATCTTTTTTAATCTTTTTAATCAGATTTGCATCCTTGCCAACGAATTCTTTTGCAATGTTCAAAGCTGTTGAGAACTACATGAACAAATAGCATGGTTGGAATGGAGAAAGCAACAGAAAATAAAGACATTATATTGAACATCAATCAATTACCTTATTTGCTAGGAGAAAAACAGGCCAGCGAACCATACCAGAAAACAATTCTGAAGACACTGGCATCGTCATCAAATCCAATTCCCTTAAGAAGAAAACTAAGTGAATATTCAGAAACCACAAAGGTCACCAAGCTTCTTTTATGCTTGTTTATCATAGCTTTTCTGAATATTCCTTTTCATAATCACAAATAATGGGGAAGCTAATTGGAACTAAATAGCGTTAGATTCATGAGGGCTATCCTATGCAACAATAAGATATTGGTTTGTAAACCATAAGAAGATTTTTACTTCTTTTTTTTTCTCTGAAAGTAATGTAGCACTTATCATCAATGATGATTTTTTTACTTCAGTGTTGTGGATGGTGTTTTTCATCCTATAAGCTGGTGCATCACATGAGGTTTCAGAGCTAACCATGGTGTCAGTCGTTAGTATTGAGCTTCTTCAAGTTTTTCTGCAGATTTTTTGGGCCAGAGTTGGTATATCTCTCCTTTTTTTTAATGAGAAATCATGACTTTCATTGAGGAAGAATAAAAGAATACACGGGCAAACAAAACAACCAAGCCCACAAAAGGAGGAATCCCCTACAAGAAGGGACTCAAACTATACAAAATCATATTCATAGGATAATTACAAAAGGTCTTAGAAATCGAAGCCCAATGAAAAATATGAAAGGCAAGCAAGAGACCATAAGCCTTCACTCCCCTTCTCAAGACCCTAAACACCCTACTATTTCTCTCATCCCAAAAGCACCCACAGAATAGCACAAACGCTAGCACACCAGCGGAAACGGTCTTTCTCCCCACACGCGGATTGAAGAGGAACTCCTTGATCATCTCGAACAACTCTGTGACAACACAGCTCAAGCCAAAGGTTTGGAAAAAAGAGTCCCAAACACAGCTTGCCAACTCACAATGCCAAAGGATATGGTCCAAGTCTTCCTCTACCTCTGCCTTCCGACACAGACGACATCTTCCTTGAAAGCCTGTCCAACATACTGATATGGCCATGAGGACCTGCCAGGTAAAGAAACGAACCTTTCTAGGGACCTGAATCCTCCAAACTGACGAAAAGACCGACTGAACCAAAGGGGAAGGAAACCAAGCACTGGAAAAAAGACTTGGGTTCCAAACTCTCACATCTCTCCTCCTAAGACGAAAGGGGTGATTTTCGAGAAGCGAAATAATAGACATCACGTCCATTGTCTCCCTATAGGTAAGAGCACAATAGAAACCAAAAGAAAACGAACAAGAGCTCCCAATCCACACAAGAAAGTCAAAGACAAAGTTAGTTTTTAAGCGAGGACAAATTATACAACCGAAGAAAACCCCAGGGAGGGACGCTCCCCCACCCAATGATCCTCCCAAAAATGTGTCTCCCATCCCACCACACAACGGACCCAAGGAACGAAATCAGGAAGCTCTTTTGAAATGCCTTTCCAAAGATTCCTCCCTTTTTATGTGAAGGTATTAAAAACATATGAAGCAAAGGCAAGGGGTTAGAAAGAATTCCTCCAACTGATTTTAATTCAAGAGAGACAACGAGTATCTTGCAAGATGGAATCACCAGTTTCTAAAAAATTAATATATATATAAAGTAGAATCACCTGTTGTTTATTAAGTCTTCAAGTCGAAAACTCTTGATGATTTGGTTCCATACAACAACAAACTTGGAAAGACCATTATCTTTGCTCTCAGAAGCCTGAGATAAACAATTGGAAGGTAAATTTTGGGTCAAACGGATCATAAAACATTGAGCTTAGAATGGGAATAGCATAGCTCCAGAATCCAGACCTGAAACCTCTTGCGAAAGAAACCTTTTCCCTTCTTTTTATCACTTCTCAACAAAGGTGGGCAAAGGCATGCATTGAATGCATAAGGCAAGGTATGAAATCTACTTCTCAGCATTCCTAATGTTCGAATCTGCAAATCATTGTATGAGACCACCATAGTTTTTCTACATAATAGATCAAGAAACAGCTTACCTCACCAAGGTGATGCAAAATGCCATATAGACCACCAAAGATCGTACAGAACACAGAATACCATATTTGAGAATCCATAAAATATACCTAAGCAGAGAATGAAAAAGTAAAGATATTAGTAATAAATATAACTATCTACAAATCAAATCATTCTCATTGCAAGTTTGTAACAAAATAGCAAGAGGGCATTAGCAAGGTTCGCTTGTTTAAAAAGATATCACAAATATTTCTATGATACTTTTTGGTCAGCAGAGGGCAGAGCTAAAATAGGGAACGCTGCTTCCTCTTCCATTTCTTCAATTACCATTACATTAAATACTTATTGTGTAGTTAGAATTCTTAGGCTCAATGTGTTAAATCACCAGTAAATCCAGCTTAAAGTAGTGGGTTAGGATAAATTAATGATTTTTTTTTTTTTTTTTTGAAAAGGAGACTGTCTCTGTATTAATGAATAGAAAACTCAAAGTACAAGAGATACATACTATGAGTACAAATAAAGAGACCTAGGGATCTAGGATAAATTAATGATTATCATTAGAAAGTATTCTCTTCTATAAAAAAATACAAATAAAATAACTACTAAAGGCTAATAGATTTGCATAGACAAGTGAGATATCTTGGACATTGGTGTCCAGGCCTTTTTGTAATTATTTGCTAGGTCTCATTTTACTTGATTGGACTCCTTGTAGTTGGGACCCTTTTTTGGGCTTCCCCTTTTTTTGTATGACTGTATTTTCTTAGATTATTTCTCAATGAAAGTCTGGTATTTTCATAAAAAAGGCAAAGGATAGGTGCTTATATATTTAAGCAAAACTCACAACTATTATAGGAGCCCAGATAGCCACAATTGCACCAGCATTACTCCTAACTGCAAGACAATAATTTAGCAGATAGTCAAACAATGAACATGCTACATTAAAGAGAAAATGGCGATAGATAAGTCATAATAGTCGTTCCAACTTTTTTCTAGTCCAGTCATGGATATGAGCATCTCTAAGAGACCATTTTATTGTTGCAAATTATAAAATTAATGATATTTAAAAAATTGACACTATTCTTTCTTATAAAAAAAAAGTATTCTAGAAGAAATCAGCATTGGCAAAACGTAGTTGATTAATTAATCTAAAAGTATTTAGTTTGCCAAGTCAACAAAAATTTGAGTATTAAAGTAGGTGTCTCTTCTCAAGAAGCAATTTTTGAATTGCTTGAAGTTAAAACTAAAAAAAAGTACTGATGAAACAGTTAGCCTATAATCAAATACGATAAACACAAGAGATAGTCCATTATTGGAAGGGGGAATTTTTGTTAGAAGTCCAAAGTCTACCTCAAATGGAACATGTTTCCCAGTGGACATCAAGAAAAGAACAGCACTTCTATTCAACTCCTACGCCTAAAGAAAAAATAGTGAATACCTTTTGGGAAAAGCTCATGCCAGTCATACTTCTTCACACCAATTTTCATTATCCTCTTGGTTGGGTCTACGAGTGGTTTAATCTGCGCACCCACAGTGAACAAAATAAAAACCATATCCTGATTTACTAATAAGGTTTCAACAAGTAAGATCATTATTTACTTCAAGCATGTAACGCAGCTGTTAAAGTGTATACTTGAACATGAATCAAAACTACTATCAATACCTCGAGCACTACTAAAAAGTATTTTTTATGTGATGCAAAAGATATATTTATCTGAATAGGAATGTAAGTTATAACCGTTTTTTCAGAATATTACTGTCATCTTCTAATGGCTCCATCAAACCTATGTCATAATTTCACATTATTCTCATTCGTTACATGAGCTTACTCCAGAGCCTGCTTAATGTAGAGAGAGACTTCCTACGAGTAGAAATAAGAATTATCTATTCTCTGTTCAGTTACCAAATGAAAATAAATATTTCACTAAGCTATAAAGCACACGACAAGCATGGTACGTCTAAGTTCTTACCTCAAAATAGTAACTGAAGGAAAATTTGCTTAATAGTACAAGCACCCAAAATAATGTATACCTACATGAAAGAAACAGAAACACCTTAGAAAAGTTCAACAAGGAAAACTGCTGCAATTTAAAAAAGGAAAGTAAAAGATTTGGAATATACTTAAGCATTGAAACTTGGCTTTCCTGCATTCCACGCCCAACATATAATCTAGGCTGAAAATTAAAAACAAACATTTGAAGGAGAAAAACAAGACCTACACAGATTTTCAATTAAACAAACACAGATAATAAACAGCATAACATGAACATTACAAGAAACCACGACTGAAGATGTTAGAATAAATTAATTTCATAAGATGCCAGATCAAGAACGTTGCCTCTAGGTAATTAAAAAAAAAAAGGAAAAAAGAAACAGAATAATAAACTAGATTTGAAAGAAAATGGTTTTGGACAAGTTTATGAAATTATTTCTTTCCATGAAACGTGCAACTTGGACAGGAATTATAAATTCCATCTTCCTTCACTTCCTTAGTAATTTGTTTTGAGTGATTGATTAATTTTAGTGTTTTCTTGTATCTTCGAACATTTGCTTCTTTTTATTTCTTCAATAAAAAGTACCCTTAATTTTTTAATTTAAATAAATAAATATATATATATATATATAGTAATATATATGGAAAAAGAAAAAAAAATCCATCTTTCTTCACCAGAAATGTCCATCAAAGAAAAGACCAATTACAAGTGTCCAGACTTTTTTAGATGCACTATAAGAAGGGAAATACATATTTTTTTTTAGATCTGGAGAAAAGAGATCAATTTCAAAGGATGTCAAGTTGATATTAACGTTGGTATGAACATGATATCACTATTTTGATTTTGTAGTCATTCAACTGCTCGCATTTTCAATTTAGCACTCAAGTAAAAGCTTCCATATTTGGATGAACTAGTATAAGATCTTTTAAGATCGTTGATCATTTTTTATAATTGTGTTGTGATATATATATATATATATATATATATATATAAACATGCTGATAGACAGAGAATCAAAGATATGAGGCTTGGATCCATTCATCTCCGCAAAACAACATGAAGCACACAAACAGGATGATATTATATATAACCGTAGAAAGGCTATTATATAGCAAGCAACTCTTTAGGTGATCTATTTCAACCTTACCTCTGTCCAATAGGACAAAAGAGTGCACATACGGCCATTTGAAGTCTCAATGTACTTGCCTACTGCCGGAACGAGAAATAAAACGAGATCAACTGCATTGCTGATTAGGTAAATTGCAACAGCAATCATGTAGGAAGAGAAACACCATTCTCCAACCCAACTCCCTTTCTTTGTTGTGTAACATGTGTATTTGCTCCTGTAATATGCATAACAAACTGGAAGAACAATGGTCCATATTACTGCTACACCAAGCTTTATCAGATATTTCCTTTTCTGAGAAGACCCCATAGTCCGCCTCGCCTTCCATGTAAATGTAATCTCAAGAATTGCTGCATGGCAGATCTCATTTAGATTTATTACCAAACAAATGAATTTACTAAGTTTCTACACGTGAAAATTTACAAAAACAATCAAGTGCTTCTTTTTCCTTACACCTCTTACTTCTTTTCAAACGGATATAGAGAAATTTACGTTAATATCAAAGAAAGTGTTGAAGGAATTTGAGGCACGAGAGGTCCTTAAATAATTTCTTTAAAAAAATTAAAACCAACAAAATTCTTAAAAGCAGCCATGGAGTACACATCTAGACAAATTTATTTACCAACATCACAATTAAAAATGTATCTCGTTGTCTTTAAAGGTCTTCCTTCTCGAGATTTGAGAAAATGGCTCGCTAAAACATATTCTCATCTAATTAAAATTTAGAAAGTTTCCCTCTTATCATTATTACATAGCGAGTAAAAGAAAGAAGTCACATGATTAACAATCTCGTTCTCATTTGTGGTTACACTTCCACCTTTAGAAACCAATTCACTTCTCAACTTCTTTATTTCTTTCCTAGTGGAAACTGTAATAATGAAGAACATAGAGACTTTGAATCATAACCAGAAGCAAAACTGAGAAACGATAAATACCTTGCAACAATTTAAGTACTGAAGATGTAACAAAAACGCTAGACACATCCTCAAATATGACAGCATCAAACAATTGAAGTGGAGTATCCAATTCATTAAATGCCATAATTATCATTGCCTGCAATGCAAAAAGTTAAACATAAACATAGAAGAACCACAATAAAATATAGAAAATTAGCCAATTACACATACAATGTTTTCAACCAACCTGCAGGGACAGAATATAGAAGCTCCACATTCTCTTGAAACTTCTAAAAATCTGCAAGAATGAACGAACCTCTACAAAATTACTTTTTCCTAACCCCTTCTTCTGCAAGTTCTGCTCGCGAACTTCATCTGTAGATAGCTGCAAAAGAAAGGATATAAACATAAATGGAGGCCAAACAAACACTACACACCTGGTAAAACTCTTCCGCCCTAATTCTAGGAAGCCATAGCTAATCTATATGCTTGTAAATAGTTAGCCATCTTCCGAGTCAAAAGCTATTGGCAGGGAGAGTTTGTTATCGACAACTAATTCATATGCTAGATCTCAAAATGTCAAGGGAAACAGTTGATAGCAAAACCGTAATAGTATCCGTTACATATGAAACAGATAATTCTAAAGCAAGTTTAATCCTCTCATTAAAGTTACGCTAGCTATTGAAACCCATAAATTCTGAAAGAAAAAAATATTTGCAATGGCTTATGTGAAATTCCAAGAAAATATTCACACCACTGGTTCAGTATCTTCATCTGCTTCTGTCTGTCTTTCTTCTGCCTTTCTACGATTTCGAAAGCGAAACCTAGTAGTTTTTTTCTTTGAATCATCTTCATTTTTTTCATTTGGATCATCTACATGAAAGAAATCATGGTCCAAACGCAGGGGCCAGCCTAACTCAAAGCAATCAGGTGACCTGGAAAAATGCAACATTAAAACTTGTTCAAGTTTGCAGCTCCTTGGAGGATAGGTTTGAAAGCAAGAGACACTAGTAAACAGAAGCATAATTGTACTTATTACTAACCAGAAATACTCATTCAAATCATCGTAGTTTCTCCATGTAGAGTAGTTGGCTGACCCATTCTTGCTTTTCTTAGTTTCCTTCAAATTTCAACAGTATTAATTTATGACTATTACTATGAGTTATGATCATTCCATATGTAGAGTGCAACAACAGAAAAAGGTACCTTTTCTATGACTATGTAAATAGGGGTAACTACATTCTCAAGAAAAGACTCGGCTCCCCCACCATATGCTGGCATGACCTTCTCCCAGGTTGTCAAGCTAACGGCACTGGTCATCATACCGTGCAACTCATATGCCATCTTATGGAACACAGGATAGAAAATTGGAAAACTTATTGGCATTATTGCTTGATGCAGTATGGTATTTTTTAAAGTTGAAAAAAAAATGTTCTTGAAAATTTCAGGACTAGAAATCATTATGCTCACCCACATTACAAGACCAAAACATGCACAAGTAATTATCAACCAGAGTACTCTCAATAAGATTAGTTTGGTGGGATGTAATAAAAAAACAGGTAAACAATATCATAAACTCAATGGAATAACAATGACAATTAAGACATTAGCAGTAATTAGGCAAACATTAATTACAAAAATTGGAAACTGCTACGCTCATCAAGAGGAGCTTTGAGCTGCAATCAAAATTATTTGTTTTCCAGTTTTAATTTATTTGATCCCATGATTGGAAATTTCTTGGTTTAGGCAACAAACTAAAGTCCAATGCTAAAAACCGTCTAGAAATAGCGTAATCTTTCAATACTTTTGTGAATGTGAAATCTTCATGTGGCCCATAATTAATGAGCCTAAAAGGATTTTCAGAATGGCCCTGAGGAAATTAGCTCAAACAAAAATTAGAAAAGTCGTCTCACGAGTTGATGTTTTAAAAGCTGTGTGACTTATTGACTCATCCAAGCTCCAAGAGCCTATCAATTTTTGACTATTTACTCTTTAAGTCTTTCTGTTACTGCATTCATACTGTTGAAGTTGGTGTGGGGGGGTGGGGGGGTATGGGA